>JARQOC010000003.1:464271497-464484698 GCA_033576535.1 Allobates femoralis
TGTGATTTCTCGTGTTTATGCAGCATATTTTTGACAAATCCGCAGTACAGCACCTTCCCTGCATAGTGTATGGGAAGTTAGAATTAGAAGTGTGGTACTCATGCTGCAGATTTACCTGTGGCAGAAATGGTGTGCATTTTGCCATGGTAAAATCTGCAGCATGCCAATTCTTCCAACAATTGCTGCGATTTTCACCTACAGACCTCAATGTTAGCTCCCACATACACAGCAAATATGCAGCATTGTTCACACAGTGCATATTTGCGGCAGATTTTGCGCTGATGACATGAGTCTCTGCTGTATTTTTGTTCACCAGCAAAGGTAAAGCAGGCAGCTACATACTGCCACCCACCTCCAGCTGTTTTTATCTTGGCTCGTAATCAAAAATACTGGGGAACACTTTTTTTTAATATTTTAAGAAGTAATTTAAAAAAAATGACGTGGGGCTTTGCCATATTTTTGGTTGCCAGCCAGGTAAAACTAGGCAGCTGGGGACTGGAATTCTCAGTGTCGGGAAGTCCAAGCATTCCCCGCGCTGTGAATTACAGCCTGCACCACCCCAGAAAATGGCGCATTCAATGAATGCACCATTTTCTGAGGCGGCTAAGGGCTTTGAAGAGCCGGGGTGAAGCTCCAGGACTGGCAAAGTTTATGGAAGTGACAGTTCAGAGGCGGCTGCAGCCTGCTATTTTTAGGCTGGGGAGGGCCAATAACCATGTCCCTTTCCACCCTGAGAATACCAGACCCCAGCTGACTGCTATACTTTGGCTGGTTTTCAAAATTGGACGGGACCTTATGCCGTTTTTTCTAATTATTTATTTATTTATATATAAATAATAAAAATAATAGCATGGGTAACCTCTGTTTTGAATTACTAGCCAAGGTAAAGCTGTCATCTGTGGCCAGCAGGGCTCCTGCCTTTGGCTTTACAGTAGCTGGAGATAAAATATATACAGTGCCGTGTGAAAGTATTTGGCCCCTTTGAACTTTTCAACCTTTTGCCACATTTCAGGCCTCAAACATAAAGATATAAAATTATAATTTTTTTTTTTAAAGAATCAACAAGTGGGACACAATCGTGAAGTTGAACAAAATTTATTGGATATTTTAAACTTTTTTAAAAAATAAAAAAACTGAAAAGTGGTGCGTGCAACATTATTCGGCCCCTTTACTTTCAGTGGAGCAAACTCACTCCAGAAGTTCAGTGTGGATCTCTGAATGATCCAATGTTGTCCTAAATGACTGGTAATGATAAATAGAATCCACCTGTGTGTAATCAAGTCTCTGTATAAACGGTCTGTGATAGTCTCAGGGTTCTGTTTCAAGTGCAGAGGGCATCATGAAGACCAAGGAACACACCAGGCAGGTCCGAGATACTGTTGCGGCGAAGTTTAAAGCCGGATTTGGATACAAAAAGATTTCCCAAGTTTCAAACATCTCAAGGAGCACTGTGCACGCGATCATATTGAAATGGAAGGCGTATCAGACCACTGCAAATCTACCAAGACCCGACAGGCCCTCTAAACTTTCATCTCGAACAAGGAGAAGACTAATCAGAGATGCAGCCAAAAGGCCCATGATCACTCTGGATGAACTGCAGAGATCTACATCTGAGGTGGGAGAGTCTGTCCATAGGACAACAATCAGTCGTACACTGCACAAATCTGGCCTTTATGGAAGAGTGGCAAGAAGAAAGCCATTTCTCAAAGATATCCATAAAAAGTCTTGTTTGATGTTTGCCACAAGCCACCTGGGAGACACACCAAACATGTGGAATAAGGTGCTCTGACAGATGAAACCAAAATCGAACTTTTTGGCTAAAATGCAAAACGATATGTCCAGAGACTGGGATGGAGATTTATCTTCCAACAAGATAATTATCCCAAACAAAGCAAAATCTACAATGGAATGGCTCAAAAATAAACGTATCCAGGCTTTAGAATGGCCAAGTCAAAGTCCAGACATGAATCCAATTGAGAATCTGTGGAAAAAGCTGAAAACTGCTGTTCACAAACGCTCTCCAACCAACCTCACTGAGCTCGAGCTGTTTTGCAAGGAAGAATGGGCAAGAATTTCAGTCTCTTGATGTGCAAAACTGATCGCGACTTGGAGCTATAATGGCAGCAAAAGGTGGTGCTACGAAGTATTAACTCAAGGGGGCCGAATAATATTGCACACCCCACTTTCCAGTTTTTTTATTTTTTTAAAAAGTTTAAAACATTCAATAAATTTTGTTCCACTTCACAATTGTATCCAACTTGCCCCCCCCCACATCCCCCCCACTTCCCAACCTATCCATCTGCGTCAACGACTGCGCCCTCTCCCCAGTCCCCCAAGCCAAGTGCCTCGGGGTAATCCTTGACTCCTCCCTATCCTTCAAGCCCCACATCGAGGCCCTCACCACATCCCTCCGGCTCCAGCTCAAGAACATCTCACGGATCCGCTCCTTCCTCACCCACGACACCGCTTAAACACTCATTCATGCTCTTATCATCTCCCGCCTTGACTACTGCAACCTCCTTCTCAATTTCCCCTCGTAGGTGGACAGGGTCCCTGCCCCTCCTGTACCTGTACGTACCAATCACCTAGATTTAGTGTACTTGTTCTTGTCTCCCTTATCCTCATGTAAAGCGCCATGGAACCTAATGGCGCTATATAAATAAATAATAATAATAATAATAACTTATTGATTCTTCACAAAAAAATTTGAATTTGATATCTTTATGTTTGAAGCCTGAAATGTAGCAAAACGTTGAAAAGTTCAAGGGGGCCAAATACTTTCACAAGGCACTGTATATAAATATTATTTTTTTGGGTAAATACAAGTCTAAAAACCCATTAGCGCCACATAAAAGGTACTAAAGGATGCAAGCGTACAATATATAGGGGTGTGGGACATTTTATAGCTGTTTGACATATGTATATCTGTCTGTCTATCCATCCTAGCTTTTTAGAGTAAAAGATGATGTAAAAGGTGGACACAGACTAGAGGGGACCCCTGTGTAAGAAATCTTTCTGGGCCACCCTCCCCCACCTATTGCAACAAAGTTATGTAAATATATATATTTTCTATTTATTTGTTTAGGACACAACGATCACATTTAAACAATACATTAATTCCATATATAACAACTGAATATAACACACAGCGGTCATGCAATTGATATGTCATATCTGGATATTGGATATGTTTATCGCAGCCTATGACTTATCGCAGTACAGACTGTCATTAGTTTACATATTGGAGGAAATAATACTGTAGTGAAAATAGGATTTTGTTTTTTTTTCAAAACTTAAAGGGGTTGTCTAGGACTGTTTTATTTTTTTACTATGGGCCTAAGAACCAATAGTAGTTGGTTAACAGCTACCTGCCTGTTCTACCCGGGGCTGTATTGAGCGGACACCCTCCTGCATGCGATTCTGCTGCTTTTCATCTTTCGGGCCACTCTGTTGAAGGGAGTGATTGCCGACATCACATACCATTTAAAGGGTTAGTCCAAGCATTTTTCTCCTAACTTCCTATCTAATTTATCCCTATAATCTAAGATATTTTCTAATATACTTCCTTTAGTAATTCCCAACAGTTCCTTCTCTACACTATCTAGCAGATACTGTTGTTTTTCTTTCTAATTTTTGCGATGATAAGGATTCCTCTTAAAGCCCCAGTCACACATAACGATATCGTTAGAGAGATCGTTGTAACTGTGACGTTACAACGATCTCTCCAGCGATGTCGTTATGTGTGACACTTTGCAGCGATCAGGCCCCTGCTGTGAGGTCGCTGATCGCTGCAAAGTGCTCTGGGTCATTTTTTGATCGTTGGTTTCCCGCTGGTCAGCACGCATCGCTGCGTGTGACAGCGAGAAACCAGCGATCTGTGACTTCACAGGGCTGGTTACTATGGTAAACACCGGGTATCTAGGCAGCGCGCGCTGCCTAGATACCCGGCATTTACCATGGTTACCAGCGTTCTCCCTGCTTAGCACTGCCTGTAAGCAGGGAGAACACAGGTAACTATGATAAACAGCGGGTATCCAAGCAGCGTGCGCTGCCCGGATACCGCGCTGTTTATCATAGTTACCAGCGTTCTCCCTGCTCTGCCAAGACAGCGCTAAGCAGGGAGCGATGTGGGAGGTGGCTCCCATGGCCTGATCGCTGGGGAGATCTGCCTGTTTGACAGCTCCCCAGCGATCAGGTAACGACACTCCAGCGATCCCGGCAGGTCGTTATCGCTGTCGGGATCGTTGGAGCGATCGTTATGTGTGACTGCACCTTAAGGGGGAGTCACACGCGTCAATGTCGTCAGTGAGATGATTGCTGACGACATTGACGGCTGATTGCTGGTGAGCTGTCACACAGACAGACTCACCAGCGATCAATTGACCAGAGACATCATGGAAACGATTTAAATATCGTTTCCACGATGTCTTGCTCCCGCTGCCAGCCTGCTGGAAGCGGGAGCAGGCTGGTCTCCAAGGTAAACTGCGGGTATCTAGGCAGCGCGCGCTGCCTAGATACCCGACGTGTACCTTAGTTACCAGCCTCCTCCGCTCACCGGCTGGTATCTAAGGTACACAGCGGGTAACTAGGGACCCTAGTTACCCGCTGTGTACCTTAGATACCAGCCGGTGAGCGGAGGAGGCTGGTAACTAAGGTACACGTCGGGTATCTAGGCAGCGCGCGCTGCCTAGATACCCGCAGTTTACCTTGGATACCAGCTCCCAGCGCTTGTGAGAGGCGCTGGGAGCTGGAATATCGCTACTCCCGGTGTCACACGCAGCGATGCTGCGTGTCCACCGGGCGACAATCGCCAGGTTTTAGAGCAGGTTCTAAAACCTGGCGATCATCAACCAGCGATTTATCGCTGGTTGATTCAGTATGTCACACGCGTCAATATCGCTGCAACGTCACGTGCAGCCAAGATCGTGCAGGCGATATTGACGCGTGTGACTCCCCCTTTAGTGCATCCTGGGAAACTCATGCCGGACATTATCACAGCAGGAGAAGAGGCTGCAGTCACTTCCTCAGCCTCTGCCCCTACCTGAAACAAAGCATCATGTTAGGGGCACTACTTTCAGAGGGGGTTGTCACTGTTGTGTACATGAGGTTCTCCAGGCCCCCTTCCACCTCCCCGTAATGTGGTGTCTCAGCCCCCTCCCAATGCAGTGTCTCATCCCCTGTGCAATGAGTACACTGTCCTGGACTGATGTTGGCTTATAAATACTGATATGTAAAACAAAGTATTCACTGATCTCAGGGAGACCAGTTCAAGAAAACACTGCGGGCAGCCGGCTAAAGCGCTCAACACAGTGAATTCCTAGGCCCATTGCCCCCTGGGAATTTTGAATATGCAAATAGAGTCTGTGGAGCCTCGTTTAGGAGTCTCAACACAGGACTAGCCAGATCTTTCTCTAGTGAAGGACCTAGCCATGATAACCACCATATTAAGTGGCCCTATGAGTCAATATCCAGCTCTTTACAAGCTTAAAGATATGACAAGGGAATACCAAGGCCAGGTATCCATCCACAGACAGCTGTTTCAGGGTGTTGCCCCTCATCAGTGTGGAGTAGGATTCTGTGGAGTAGGATATGTGTCATCAGAGTGACAAAGTGACATCAGAGTGACATCAGCAGTATACCGGCAGTGCGGGAGGTCAGTGGTGCAGGAGATAATGGCTGCACCGCAAATGTCACTGGAATAGTGATAAGCCAGCAGTATTAAAGTATCCCAGTACCTGGCAGAGACCAATGAAATCATCTGCAGGGCAGCGCTGATCTCCTGCACCGCCGACCTCCCGCACCACTGGTATACTGACACTTCTCTGATGTCAGCTTATCACTATTTATAAGCCAACATCACCTGAGTTTTTTTCAGCGCTGGAGTGGTGCTTTAAATGTAAGCCCTCTGCCCTGATCATATGCTCACCTTCTACCAACCCCGCTCTGGTCCTGCAGTGCGTCATCTTGTGACCGTAACTTCCGACTGGCCGAAAGTCAGCAGTTACGTTACAGGCACAATACATCTCTCTGAGAGCCAGAACGAAGCCAGAACGAGGCCAGAACAAACACAGGATGAGATAAGAACCAGGCTCCAGAGAGGTATGTATTTGTGACCTCAGTTGCTTCCATGAAACACTGGAGCTGCCGACAAGTCACAAATCCCTACAGACCGACTGGAGAGGCAGTGATAGAGGCTGAAGCAGCAGCAGTGTGAGTATAACACAGGGGACTTAGATTTAAGGCACCACTCCAGCGGAGCAATAAAAAAAACAAAACACTGGAGTGGGGTTTAAACCCCTTGACAATCAAAGACATATATACATACATATATACATACCTATATCTCATTGGCCGTGTCCCTACCCCTGATGCGAGCTCACGTGCTGAGCTCACATAATTCCCTGCACATGTCAGCACTGATCTGAACAGCTAACATGTGCAGCTAACAGCACCGATCAGATCAGTGATCCGATCCACACTGTTAACCCATTAGATCACACTGTCAATCACATACAGTGCGATCCAAAGCATTGCAGTGGGAATCGCGCTGTTCCCCACCGGCATTGGCAGCCTCGTAATGCGATCACAGGGCCTTGATGCATTGTCATCTGTTGACCCCAGATGATGTCATAAATCGCTTCCTGCCAGTGATGCCTGAGTGACGTCGCCGGCAGAAAGTGATCATTTGTGCTGTGCAGTGCAGTGTAAAATAAAGAAAAAGTTACAAAAATAGATAAAAAAAATGTAAAAAAAGATAAAAAAAAAAACATAAAAGTTCAAAACACTCCCTTTTGCGGCATTGAAAATAAAACTATTTTAAAAAATACAAATATTTGATATCGCTGCTTTCAGAAATATATGATCTATCAAAATATAAAATCAATTAATCCGATTGGTAAACTTGCGGAAAAGGAAAAAAAGTACAAATTGCACGATTATGTTTTTTTTGTTGCCGCAACATTGCAATAAAATGCAATAACGGGCGATCAAAACAACGTATCTACCCAAAAATGGTGTCATAAGAAATGTCAGATCAAGACGCGAAAAATAAGCCCCACATCCAGACAAATGAGAATGCTGTGGGGTGCAGAAGATGGCGCCAAAGTGCAATTTTTTTCTTTAAAAACTTCTGAACTTTTTTCACCACTTAGATAACAATAAAAACAACATGTTTGGTATTTACGGACTCGTACCAACCCGAGGCATCATACTGACATGTTAGTTTTACCATATAGTGAACACTGTGAATAAAAAAAAAAGTGTGTAATTGCACTTTTTTTTGCAATTTCACTGTACTTGGACTTTTCTTTCCCATTTTCCAGTACATTATACGTTAAAGTAAATGATTTAATTTGAAAGTACAACTCATCCCGCAAAAACCAAACCCTCATATGTCTATAATGGCGTAAAAATAAAAAAGTTATGGCTCTTGGAAGAATAGGAGGAAAAACAGAAAATTGCCCAGGAGTGAAGGGGTTAATAGTAAATTATGGACCCAATCAGCTATTTTGCATGTGGTTTTATAGGATATGTGAGAGGGATTGCAGCCTAATATGGCCCAGGCTTGTGCTGTCACTACCAGCCACTGTGCACACAATTTGTGGCTATGTGACAGTGACCGCTACTCACAACATGGTTCACATAGAAACTAGTTTTTTATTTTGTAAAACAATATTCTCACATTTCCAGAAGGCTGGAAGTGTTCAGCTCCTATCACAGCCTGGAGTCTCCTGCTGAAGATTCCTGCTCTGATCTGCCAAGACAGGATCATCCCCTGTCAGCCAATCACAGAGGTGCTTATAAAGTGGGGTCTGTGACTGGCTGACAGGCTGTAAAGCACCAATGTCACATACCACCCTATACAGGAGTAATAAATTATGCTATTTCCCCCTCTAGTATCCAGTCCCCCTCTTCACCTTCTTATACCTTTCCAGTCCCATATCATTCAGACTAGTGCACAGTGTGCAGGGCCTGGGCAGCAGAGCAGATCGAGCAGGTGAGTGAATCAATCACGGAGGCTCAGTGTGAGTTGCTCCCTTCTTTCTGTCTGCGTGGCTCCAAAGATAAGACCAGCAAAGTGCAACTAGATAGAGGGGCCCCTGTCGGCTCAGAATCATCATATGCCGCCACCGACTATGTAAATAGCCATTGCATTAAATTCCTCAGGGACCCCCTCCAGCTCGGGGACCCAGTTCAGTGCACAGGCTGCATATGTGGCATGTCCTCCCCTGGAAAAAAAAACATTGTGTGCGTTCCATATGTGGTCTGTGTGCGGCCCTTGTGCAGCATGTTTTTCTCGCACCCAATGACTTATATTGGCAACATACAAGCCACCAGCAGCATGCTGCGATTTGCCCCACACGCCGAATTTGGAACAGTAAAAAGTAGCAGATGTGCTCTGACCTATTGGTGTGAGTGGAGGCGATCTCAGTGGGTGAATGCTGGGAAAATCTGCGTTTACCCATTGAGATCCCCGTCATCCATGCAGGCACGAAGACACTGCATCCAGGATGACGACCTACTGTTATCAAATTTTGCTAAGTATCTGTAGGTTTAAAATGCTCACTATACCCATAGATAAAATTCTTGAGGGGTCTACTTTCCAAAATAGGGTCCCTTGTGGGGAGTTTCTGCTGTTTAGGTACTATAGGTGCCCTTGATGCAACATTGTGCAATCTATTTCAGTCAAATTTGTTTTCCAAATTTCAACTAGTGCTCCTTCCCTCCCATTTGTTCAGAGTTTTCTGACCACATACAGTTGTGGCCAAAAATATTGACACCCCTGCAATTCTGTAAAATAATACTGAGTTTCTTCCTGAAAATGATTGCAATCACAAATTCTTTGGTATTATTATCTTCATTTAATTTGTCTTCAATGAAAAAACACAAAAAGAATTGTCCTAAAGCCAAATTGGATATAATTCCACACCAAACATAAAAAAGGGGGTGGACAAAAGTATTGGCACTATTAGAAAAATCATGTGAGGCTTCTCTAATTTGTGTAATTAACAGCACCTGTAACTTACCTGTGGCACCTAACAGGTGTTGGCAATAGCTAAATCACACTTGTAGCTAGTTGACATGTGTCCTTGTGTGTACCACATTGAGCATGGAGAAAAGAAAGAAGACCAAAGAACTGTCTGAGGACTTGAGAAACCAAATTGTGAGGAAGCATGAGCAATCTCAAGGCTACAAGTCCATCTCCAAAGACCAGAATGTTCCTGTGTCTACCGTGCACAGTGTCATCAAGAAGTTTAAAGCCCATGGCACTGTGGCTATCCTCCCTAGATGTGGATGGAAAAGAAAAATTGACGAGAGATTTCAACGCAAGATTGAGCGGATGGTGGATAAAGAACCTCGACTAACATCCAAACAAGTTCAAGCTGCCCTGCAGTCCGAGGGTACAACAGTGTCAACTCGTACTATCCGTCGGCGTCTGAATGAAAAGGGACTGTATGGTAGGATACCCAGGAAGACCCCACTTCTTACCCCGAGACATAAAAAAGCCAGGCTGGAGTTTGCCAAAACTTATCTGAGAAAGCCTAAAACGTTTTGGAAGAATGTTCTCTGGTCAGATGAGACAAAAGTAGAGCTTTTTGGGCAAAGGCATCAACATAGAGTTTACAGGAGAAAAAAAGAGGCATTCAAAGAAAAGAACACGGTCCCTACAGTCAAACATGGCGGAGGTTCCCTGATGTTTTGGGGTTGCTTTGCTGCCTCTGGCACTGGACTGCTTGACCGTGTGCATGGCATTATGAAGTCTGAAGACTACCAACTAATTTTGCAGCATAATGTAGGGCCCAGTGTGAGAAAGCTGGGTCTCCCTCAGAGGTCATGGGTCTTCCAGCAGGACAATGTCCCAAAACACACTTCAAAAAGCACTAGAAAATAGTTTGAGAGAAATCATTGGAGACTTCTAAGGTGGCCAGCAATGAGTCCAGACCTGAATCCCATAGAACACCTGTGGAGAGATCTAAAAATGGCAGTTTGGAGAAGGCACCCTTCAAATATCAGGGACCTGGAGCAGTTTGCCAAAGAAGAATGGTCTAAAATTCTAGCAGAGCATTGTAAGAAACTCATTGATGGTTACCGGAAGCGGTTGATTGCAGTTATTTTGGCTAAAGGTTGTGCAACCAAGTATTAGGCTAAGGGTGCCTATACTTTTGTCTGGCCCATTTTTGGAGTTGTGTGTGAAATGATCAATGTTTTGCTTTTTGCTTCATTCTCTTTTGGGTTTTTTCATTGAAGACAAATTAAATGAAGATAATAATACCAAAGAATTTGTGATGGCAATCATTTTCAGGAAGAAACTGAGTATTATCTGACAGAATTGCAGGGGTGTCAATACTTTTGGCCACAACTGTATGGGGTATCACTGTGTTCATAAGAAACAGAGTAACAAATTATAGGACTCAGTTTGTCATGCTATCCTAGTGCAAAAGTCAATAAATTAAGGCAAAAACAACATTTTTAGGTAAAATGTAAATGTATTTATTTTTTCATTCCACTTTGCATTCATTGCTGTGAAGCACCTGGAGGTTTTGTAATCTTCTTAAATGTGGTTTTGAGCAGTCTGAGGGGTGCATTTTTTAAAATGGTGTCACTTTTGGGTGTTTTCTGTCACATAGGCCCCTCAAAGTGACTTCAAATGTGATATGGGCACCTCGCATCCTGGGACACTCTGCAGAGAGGTGAGCATTTTTTAAATTATTTTTAATACTCATTGCTTTCTTTTAGTTCGCTTTTGCAGTGTATGTAGATACACTATGAAAGTGAAATTACACAGATGTTACACGGGAACAGGATTATTCTTGTCCCCATTCCCCTACATTCTTGGGGGAAAAACGAGTCCGTAAAGAAAGACGGTGTGTGAATGCACCATATTTTTTTACCAATGCTAAATAGCGCGGCCGCAAAACGCAGGGAATATGCCCACAATTACGCCGCGTTTGAACGTAGCCTCAGAATTTTTGGGATCATTGAAGTGTTCAAGAGTTATTACCTCATAAAGTGACACTGGTCAGAATTGTAGAAATTGGTCTGGTCATTAAGGTGAAAACTGTGTCTGTCACTAAGGGTTAACGAGAATCAATGAGGCTTTCTGGATCTCAAATTAAATTAAAGGGAACCTCTCAGCTCGCTTTAGGCCACTAACCTACCACTACCTGTCCCTGCACCTTGCTAGCTCATCCCCAACCATCCCCCTCTGAGCTAAAACTACACTATAAAGCTTATGAAAAATTATTTAATAACTTACATGCAGTCTACATCCGTAGACTAGGATGGTAGTCTCCAGAGCTCCATTCTCCCTCCTTGCTGGCTCTTCTCATGCCCCGCTGGGCATCATCATTCTGTGTCCTTTGTTGAAATTCCCGCCTCTTCCATACATAACGACGAGCACCCAGACGTCAGTTCCAGTCTGGTGCATTGTGGGGGCATATCAGGCTATACAGCCCAGCTCCCGACTCATGCGCAGTGCGCATATTGAAGCCAGGCCATACACCCACAATGCACCGGACCGGAACTGATGTCCAGGTGCCCGTCATAACGAATGGAGGAGGCGGAAATTTCAACACAAGGACACAGAATGATGATGCCTAGCGGGGCGTGAGAAGAGCTAGCGAGGGGGGAGAATGGAGCCCTGGAGACCACCCATCCCAGTCTACAGAGGTAGACTGAATGTAAGTTATTCAATCATTTTTCAGATGCTTTATAATGTAGTTTTAGGTCAGAGAGGGATGTTTAAGGATGAGCTAGCAAGGTCCAGGGACAGGTTGTGATAGGTTAGTGGCCTAAAATGAGCTGACAGGTTCCCTTTATGTGCAACAAATCGGGTTTGCGGTAGAATGTAGCATGGATGTTTACAAGGAAATGTATCATTACAAACTGGCCTAAAGTTATACTTTAAGGTGACATATTTAGGATTAAAGGTCGCTTTTACTTGATGTACAATGACAGTTTTCACCAATGCAACAATCAGTACGTGCAAGCACTCACCAGTGATGAACTTCCATTGCTACTTCACACAACTCCTCTCTACTTCAGATCTGCTGGAGACTGAGATATCAATATAGTTTAGATGTGGACACAGATGATGGACCTACTGTGAAATAGCGCTCAAAGCATACGTGAAAAAATATTATTGACTGGAATTGTTTCAGGTATTTTCAGCCACAATCGAGTCCCTGCTGATTTTCCATCTGGATTTGCAGATTGAATTGTGCTTGTTGCGGGAAAGCTTTAAATCTGCAACATGTTAATTTATATAGCGAAGTGGTTGCGAATTTCTCTTTATTAGTTCAATAGCATAGTCTAAATCTAATCCAGTTGCCGATTTTGCAGCTCATTATCCACAGAAACACAGCTAAATCGCCTTAAAAAGAACATTTTGCATGGTTTAAAATCGAAAAGAAAAATACTATAGTGACCTGCCCTGTGGCTTCCTTGGATGGTCTCTCAGCAGTGTTTATGTATATCTTGGCCTACTGTGATGCCATCTACCCTGCTACCTCTGCATCCAATCACAGATACATTTGCTCAGACTGGCAAATTTCTACTGTTTGCACCTTCCCTGAAAGTTTTCAAGTATTTAATAAAAGTTGCCTGGTTAAGATGAATCATAAAACATGCTCTAAATCTATAATGAATTCGTGACTGCAGTTTATATGATCATAGGACATGACTATACCATTTTTAGACTATCGATATTATATATTTTAAATCTACATTAAAAAGGGTTTTCCCACACAAGTCATTATCTCATATGTATAGGAGCCATTCTAGGTGATAAATGTCTCCTATTACTAAGGCTACCTTCACATTTGCTTTTGTGTCTGCATGCTGATGGCATGGAGGATATCTGTTTTTGCAGGTAACCATTACTGTGCAGAATTATTAGACAACTTAATAAAAACCAAATATATTCCCATCTCACTTGTTTATTTTCACCAGATAAACCAATATAACGCACAAAATGTAGAAAAAAAACATTTCTGACATGCAAAAACAAAACACAAAAAAATTAGTGACCAATTTAACCACCTTTCTTTATGATGACACTGAACAGCCTTCCATCCATAGATTCTGTAAGTTGCTTGATCTGTTTACGATCAACATTGCGTGCAGCAGCCACCACAGCCTCCCAGACACTGTTCCGAGAGGTGTACTGTTTTCCCTCCCTGTAGATCTCACATTTTATGAGGGACCACAGGTTCTCTATGGCAGTGGTCCCCAACCTTTTTTGCACCAGAGACCGGCTTCATGCAAAACCATTTTTCTGTGGCCAGGCGGGGGTTGGAGCTTTGGTCATATGGGGCAGGGTTATGGAGAAGGGGTGGAGTTTAGTACCTTGTTTCCCCGACGATGCGTTACGTCCTATTTTCAGGGGATGTCTTATTTTTCCATCCCCTTGCAGCCCTCAATATGGTATCCCCATCATTCCCTTGCAGCCCCCATCATCCCCTTGCAGTGCACAATATCCACATCATCTCCTTGCAGCCCCCAACACTGTATCCTCAATCATAATCCCCTTGCAACCCCAATCATAATCCCCCTACAGCCCCCATACTCCTCCTCTTCCAGCTCCCATCCTCCTCTTCCAGCCCCCAATCTCCTCTTCCAGCCCCCAGCATCCTCTTGCAGCCCCCAGCCTCTTCTTGTAGCACCCAGCCTCCTCTTGCAGCACCCAGCCTCCTCTTGCAGCACCCATCCTCCTCTTGCAGCACCCAGCCTCCTCTTGCAGCACCCAGCCTCCTCTTGCAGCACCCAGCCTCCTCTTGCTGCCCCAAGCCTCCTCTTGCAGACCCCAGCCTCCTCTTGCAGACCCAAGCCTCCTCTTGCAGCACCCAGCCTCCTCTTGCTGCCCCAAGCCTCCTCTTGCAGACCCCAGCCTCCTCTTGCAGACCCAAGCCTCCTCTTGCAGACTCCAGCTTCCTATTCCAACCCCCAGCTTTCTCTTGCAGACCCCAGCCTCCTCTTGCAGACCTCAGCCTCCTCTTGCAGACCCCAGTCTCCTCTTCCAACCCCCAGCCTCCTCTTGCAGACCCCAGCCTCCTCTTGCAGCCGCAAGCCCCCTCTTGCAGCCCTCAGCCTCCTCTTGCAGCACCCAGCCTCCTCTTACAGCACCCAGCCTTCTCTTGCAGCACCCAGCCTCCTCTTGCAGCCCCAAGCCTCCTCTTGCAGACCCCAGCCTCCTCTTGCAGACCCCAGCCTCCTCTTCCAACCCCCAGCCTCCTCTTGCAGACCCCAGCCTCCTCTTGCAGACCCCAGCCTCCTCTTGCAGACCCCAGGCTCCTCTTCCAGCCCCCATCATCTCTATGACACACACATCTTTTGGTCACTGGACCAGCTGCATTACGTCCCCTCTCTTGTCTTTTCCTCAGCTGTGTGCTGTGAATAGAAGTACATGAGAAGCCATCAGCCAATCAAAGTGCAAATGCCACTAGCCAATCAGGGCCCAGCTGCTGCACTGTGATTGGCCGATGGCTTCTCATGTACTTCTATTCACAGCACACAGCTGAGGAAAATGCAAGAGAGAGGACGTAATGCAGCAGGTGCGGTGACATCACTGCAGGAGCCGCTACTCTGAGGCGCCGCAGAGCTCAACACAGTATTGTAGTGCTGGTCTGCGGCGGCGCGGGCCTGCACAAAGACCCCCGCGGCCCGGTCCTTGTCCGCGGCCCAGTGGTTGGGGACCTCTGCTCTATGGGGTTCAGATCAGGTGAATAATGGGGCCATGTCATTATTTTTTCTTGTTTTAGACCTTTACTGGCCTGCCACGCTGTGGAGTAGTTAAATGCATGTGATGGGGCATTGTCCTGCATGAAAATCATGTTTTTCTTGAACGATACCGACTTCTTCCTGTACCACTTTTTGAAGAAGTTGTCTTCCAGAAACTGGCAGTAAGTCTGGGAGTTGAGCTTCACTCCATCCTCAACCCGATAGGGTCCCACAAGTTCATCTTTCATGATACCTGCCCATATCAGTACCCCACCTCCACCTTGCTGGTGTCTGAGTCAAAGTGAAGCTCTCTGCTCTTTACTGATCCAACCTCTGACCCATCCATCTGGCCCATCAAGAGTCACTCTCATTTCATCAATCAATAAAACCTTTGGAAAATCAGTCTTAAGATATTTCTTGGCCCAGTCTTGAAGCTTTATCTTATATTTTTTGTTCAAAGGTGGTCGCTTTTCAGCCTTCCTTACATTGGTCATGTCCCTGAGTATAGCACACCTTGTGCTTTTTGATATTCAAGTAACGTTGCAGCTCTGAAATATGGCAAAACTGGTGGCAAATGGCATCTTGGCAGCTTCACGCTTGATTTTCCTCAATTCATGGGCAGTTATTTTGCGCCTTTTCTGCTTAACACGCTTCTTGAGACCCTGTTGGCTATTTGCCAATAAATGTTTGATTGTTCGGTGATCACGCTTCAAAAGTCTGGCAATTTCAAGACTGCTACATCCCTCTGCAAGACATCTCACAATTTTGGACTTTTCAGATCCCGTCAAATCTCTCTTCTGACCCATTTTGCCTAAGGAAAGGCATTTGCCTAATAATTAAGCACACCTTATATAGGTTGTTGATGTCATTACACCACACTCCTCCTCATTACATAGATGCACATCACCTGATTTACTTAATTGGTAGATGGCTCTCAAGCCTATACAGCTTGGAGTAGGACAACATGTATAAAAAGTATCATGTGATCAAAATACTCATTTGCCTAATAATTCTGCACACAGTGTAATATCGTTTATTGATATGCTATCACCTGGTTTGGAAGCTGTCTATTATCCCTTTACTTGAATCGCTTCTAAGTGGGGATACTTGTTTTTAGACTTTGCATCGCTTTGATGAACGGAGTGCTGTGGGTTCTATCTTCTACAAAAAGAATTGAATTTATCAGTCTAAAAAAAGGATGCAAAAAAGACCCCACTGAAATAAAAAATGTGTGTGATTCTATATTAATAAGAGAAGCAACAACGTGAAACAAACAAACAAAAAAGGTCTATTACATGAAACTTGAAGATGAATGGGATCCATCAAGGTTAGGTTTCTTGATGTCTACAATACATATAGTGTCTCCTACAGATCAGTATAATTAAGTTATATAGCTAAAGTGTGAAAGTTCACAGCAGATGTCTTTTGTAATGTAATGCCATGGCAGACATGCTGGAGTCATGGGGCCCTCTTCCTCGAACACTGCTATCTTAACAAATAAACACCTGATAAGGGACATCTGGGTATAACAAAATGCAAGGCCCCATTACAAGTAGCGACACACCAGCGATCCCGACAACGATCTGACCTGGCCGGGATCACTGGTGCATCGCTACGTGGTCGCTGGTGAGATGCCAGACAGGCAGACTTACCAACGATTACCCAGCGATGGGGCAACACCCAACGGTCATTGGTATCTGTCAGGTTCTCAGCTGCAGAAGGGGATTGCTGGTTGTTGCCCCTGTCACACACCACAATGCAGCCTGCCTAGTAAGAGATCGCCGATCAGATAATGGTCCAGGCCATTCGTTAACGATCATCGATCTCACCGCGGGGGGCCACTCCCTGGTGTGTGTCACACACAGCGATATCACTGGCGAAGTCACTGTTACGTCATAAAACCTGTAATGTTGCAGCGATATCGCTGTGTGTGAAGTACCCCTAAGGGAGCATTTGAGCATCCCCTGTTTGGTCTGATAATCCATATATTTTAATTTATCAACAGTAAAAGTGGACTCACAATGCGATTTTATAATGGCCATAGATTGTCCTGACATTTTTAAATGTGTTCTTGAAAAAAAACTACTGGGAAGGCTGGTTGCACACTTGCGTTGCGGCTAAATCAGGATAAAGACAGGTTCATCCTGATCTGGCTGTGCATCCGCAAATAGATGCCACCGCTGCTGCCGGATGCCTGATCTGGCTGGTGAGAGGGTAAAAAGTAAAAAATGTGTTCTGCATATGTATATACTATGGGGTCGCCTGAGGATGGGCTGCATGAGTGGTTTTATACCACTACTTTATTACAATCACTGTTTGAAGTCTCATTGGCTTTTGCCGTCACAGCGGGATTTTTCTATGCGCAAAACTGTCAGAAATGGCGTAGAAGAGCGATCTATGCCTATTCTGAAAGATCTCTAAGACCAGAACTGTCAAATGCGGTGAGGGAGCATGATCTACACCGCATTTGACAGTTCTGTGCATACAGAACTCTTAGAATTGCCGTAGACCGCACTTTGATGCCACATTTGACAGTTCTGTGTGTACAAGAGGCAGAGAAGTCCAGATCCGCAAAAGCAAGCAGGATTTCAAACACTGAGTGTAATAAAGTAGTGGTATAAAACCACTTGTGCAGCCCTACCCCATATGATCACATATTATAAGTATGCACGCAATTAATTTTATTACCATTTTTGAACAATAAAATAGGGCACAAGCCCTTTTTCTGAGGCAGTGGTACATGCTTCTGAGGTGCAGGAACTATTCTGGACATGATCAGTGGGATAAAATGGATCCAGATGGACAGCTCTGTCCAGCATTGAACCCCATTCTATTTTTAGATGGCTCCAGAGGCATCAGGCTTTTAGAGGAACACCAAAAACGCAACGTGGTGTGACTATAGAGGGTGACAAAAAACTGATGTGGCAGGATCAGGATGAATCCTGATGCCACTGCATGTACCTGTGGCCCCATTTTAAGCACAGGGATAAGAATGCTTCAGGATTTGGACAATATGAACGCAAGATAAAAACCTGCAAGCGTGAAACCACCCTAAGACATTTCTATATTTGGCCCACTGTCGGCCAAAGGGTAGGGGCAAAACACTGTTTTCTTTTCATGTGAAAAAAAAACCACTCTGATTATACTAATCAGACTGCCGTATGAATCGCATGGTGCAATGTGAGGAAATTTTGGATTGCACTCGGCCTAATGGTGGCAATCAGGTAGCCCAGATCTGCGAGGAAAAAATTGCAGAATGCTGTGATTGTGCGTGTGTCTCAAATCACTCACAGCCTTACAAGTCTATGGGTTGGAGTGAAACATCGCACTACTCTCTGCACACATCTTAGTGCGGTGCAATTTACAGGGTGGGCCATTTATATGAATGCACCTAAATAAAATGAGAATGGTTGGTGATATCTACTTCCTGTTTATGGCACATTAGTATAATGGAGGGGGGAAAACCTTTCCAGATGGGTGGTGACCATTTTGAAGTCGGCCATTTTGGATCCAACTTTATGTTTTTCAATGGGAAGAGGGTCCATGTGACACATGAAACCTATTGAGAATTTCATAAGAAAATTAATGGTGTGCTTGGTTTTAATGTAACTTTATTTCATGAGTTATTTACAAGTTTAGGACCACTTATAAAATGTGTTCAAAGTGCTGCCCATTGTGTTGGATTGTCAATGCAACTCTCTTCTCCAATATCTGATATTTGAATCATGTAGGGTCATTCCATTTCAAGTGAACCAATGATTATTACCTATATACTTTTAATTCTTTTGAGATTTTGTTATTTGATAATAGCATGTCAGATAATGCAAAATGTGAAGAGAAAAAAATTTTAGAATTTTTTTTTTATTGATTTTTAAAGTCCGGAAAAAGTGTGAATTTCGGTGTTTCCGGCCTTTACATTTCTCCTCATAACTCAGGCTAGAAATAAGATAGAGAAACAAAATAAACCCCATTCTACTCAGAACTGTACATGCTTTCACCAGATATGTGACAAGAGCATCTTTGTTAATATTTTACCCATGTGAACGCAAAATTTTAAAACGCATTTCTGAAAAAAACGTATCATTTAACAATTCCCAAAAATGCACATGTGTCTCCTGTGCTCTTAGCCACATCTGTACCAAAAGTCAAGTTGGGATCGCAATGGGATCATATTTAAAAATATTTAACTACCGTATTATAGCTTCAATGGGTCTTTCCATATCAAGTGATCCAAATATTACCGTATATACTCGAGTATAAGCCGAGTTTTTCAGCCCAAAAATTGGGCTGAAAAGTCCCCCCCTCGGCTTATACGCGAGTCACTGTATACTGTATACAGTGTATACAGTATACAGGCCCCCCCCCTTGTGCAGCAATCCTGTAAAGGAAGAGATTAGTATGCTTATCCCTGCCGCTGTCCCGCTGCCGCTGTCCCACCGCCGCTATCGCGCTCCTCCAGCTTCATCCGGCTTCCTCCGGTGGGCGCAGGCAATGACGTCATTGTCTGTGCGCCATAGGAGGAAGCCGGAAGACGCTGGATGAAGCCGGAGGAGCGCGATAGCGGCGGCGGGACAGCGGCAGCGGGATAGTGGCAGGGATAAGTATACTCATCTCTTCCCTTACAGGATTGCTGCACAAGGGGGGGGCCCTGTAAACTGATGGGGGGGGCTGCTGTATATACCTCTGGGGCTGCTGTATACTACCTCTGGGGCTGCTGTATACTACCTCTGGGGCTGCTGTATACTACCACTGGGGCTGCTGCATACTACCACTGGGACTGCTGTATACTACCACTGGGGCTGCTGTATACTACCACTGGGCTGCTGCTGTATACTACCACTGGGGCTGCTGTATATACCTCTGGGGCTGCTGTATACTACCACTGGGGCTGCTGTATATACCTCTGGGGCTGCTGTATACTACCACTGGGGCTGCTGCTGTATATACCACTGGGGCTGCTGCTGTATTCTACCTCTGGGGCTGCTGTATACTACCACTGGGGCTGCTGTATACTACACTGGGGCTGCTGCTGTATATAACGGGGGCGCTGTATATACGTCTGGGGGCCGCAGATATCAGGGCTCTGTATATATCTCTCCTTACGGGGCTGCTGTATACTACTTAGGGGGCTGTAATACTACTGGGGGGCTGCTGTATATACCCTGGGGTGCTGCTGTATACTACCACTGGGGCTGCTGTATACTACCTCTGGGGCTGCTGTATACTACCACTGGGGCTGCTGTATACTACCACTGGGGCTGCTGTATACTACCATCTGGGGCTGCTGTATACTACCACTGGGGCTGCTGTATACTACCCTGGGGCTGCTGTATACTACCACTGGGGCTGCTGTATACTACCACTGGGGCTGCTGTATATACCTCTGGGGCTGCTGTATATACCACTGGGGCTGCTGTTATACCACTGGGGCTGCTGCTGTATTTACCCTGGGTGCTGCTGTATACTACCACTGGGGCTGCTGTATACTACCACTGGGGCTGCTGTATACTACCACTGGGGCTGTGCTGTATATACCCTGGGGCTGCTGTATATACCTCTGGGGCTGCTGTATATACCTCTGGGGCTGCTGTATATACCTCTGGGGCTGCTGTATACTACTTCTGGGGCTGCTGTATACTACCTCTGAGGCTGCTGCTGTATATACCACTGGGGCTGCTGCTGTATACTACCACTGGGGCTGCTGTATACTACCTCTGGGGCTGCTGTATACTACCACTGGGGCTGCTGTATACTACCTCTGGGGCTGTGTATACTACCTCTGGGGCTGCTGTATACTACCACTGGGGCTGCTGTATACTACCACTGGGGCTGCTGTATACTACCACTGGGGCTGCTGTATACTACCACTGGGTGTGTACTCCTGGCTGCTGTATACTACCACTGGGGCTGCTGCTGTATATACCACTGGGGCTGCTGCTGTATACTACCACTGGGGCTGCTATATATACCTCTGGGGCTGCTGTATACTACTTCTGGGTGCTGTTATCTCTGGGCTGCTGTATATACCTACTGGGCTGCTGCTGTATACTACCACTGGGGCTGCTGTATACTACCTCTGGGGCTGCTGTATACTACCTCTGGGGCTGCTGTATACTACCACTGGGGCTGCTGTATACTACCTCTGGGGCTGCTGTATACTACCACTGGGGCTGCTGTATACTACCACTGGAGCTGCTGTATACTACCTCTGGGGCTGCTGTATACTACCACTGGGGCTGCTGCTGTATATACCACTGGGGCTGCTGCTGTATACTACCACTGGGGCTGCTGTATACTACCACTGGGGCTGCTGCTGTATATACCACTGGGGCTGCTGCTGTATACTACCACTGGGGAGGCTGCTGTATACCACACTGCTGGGGGCTGTATACCTGTGCTGGGGTCCACCCTCGGCTTATACACGAGTCAATAGGTTTTCCCAGGTTTTGGGGGCAAAAGTAGAGGGGTCGGCTTATACACGAGTATATACGGTAATATTTTTTTACCTGACGTCGTTAGATTTTTTTTCTATATGAAGTACAATTTTAGTTAATTACAAATTAAAAGTTTTTAATTTTTTTCTTCATCAGTTAATTTTTTACAGATTTTTATGAAATTTATATGAATTTATATGATTTTTACATTTTTTACAGATTTTTATGAAGTGTGTATGAATTTGTAATTTTTTATTAATTTATGGATTTATATGAAACATCCAATCTTGTGCTGGCCTAAGATTTTTTTTTTGTTGTGTGTCCAGTTTTTTCAAAAGGATTGTAACAGCATATACAGTACAAACCAAAAGTTTGCACACACCTTCTCATTCACAGAGTTTTACTTATTTTCACTTCAAGTAATGTTTATTGAGTTTTCTTTTTTTTTTTTTTAACCATTAAAGTTTTTATTAATGTTTATGTGGATACAGATGCAAAAAAAAAGTTTCAAACAACAGACATTGAGACATTGATCAAATAAAATCAAGGGAAGGGGAGGTAAGGGTGGGTAAAACATTCAAGCTGCAAAGTTTGTTTATCAATAATACAGCGTAAACATAGTAATTAGCACGTACCGCAAGAAGCAAGACAAGAGATTTAACATTTGTTAAGAATAACTCTGTATAAGTACAAAAGAGAAAAGAATAAACAGTAGCCAAGAATTATCGTCAGGATGAGGGTATTGAGATGTGTAAAGCGGCGGCGTTGGGGGATGATACCCACGTATCCCACCATGTCAGAACTTTATTTTTTTTTTATAAGGAGTCTGCAGCCGCAGTCTCATAACAGTAATGAAGATTAATTCTGGCGATGAGTTCCGCTCTCGAGGGAACCGACTGTAACTTCCAATGATTAGCTAAGCATTGCCTGGCCGCCACTAATATGTTGGAAATTATAGGTTGAAGGGGGGAGGGAAAGTTTATCAGTGAAACGCCCAGAACCGCTAGCTGACTAGACAAAGTGAAGGGTGTATGAATAGTTTCAGCAATCAGAATTTCAACCTGGGCCCAGAAGGCGAGTACTTGTGGGCAATCCCACCAGACGTGAGCAATAGTACCTCTACTGCCACATTTCTTCCAACATAGTGTGGAAGAAGAGAGATGCATCTTGGCTAGCTTAACAGGAGATAGATACCATTGGAGGTGAGTTTTCTTTAGTTGCTCGAGGTGACCCAGGCAGGAGGAAAATTTAGTCGCGTGGGTTGTGGCAAATTCCCAGTCCTCCATGGGGGCTTCAAAGGAGAACAATGACTCCCAAGTAGTCATAAATTGGGGTTTATGTGAGGTGCCATTGCATAGTAATGCTTTGTATAAGACTGAAAGTCCGTGCTGCATACTGGTGCCCGGTTTGAAGTACTGCTGTGCATGGGAATACGTGAGGTCAGGGGAGACTTTGAAGAGACTATGATTCCCTAAGAGGCTGCGTAGTTGCAAGTATTTAAACAAGTTTGCGTCGGGCACTTGGAATTGTCTCCTCAGATCCGAAAAGGACTTCATGCCAGATAGGCTGAAGAGGTCCCTCACTTGGAGAATGCCACAGGACATCCATGAGGCCAGGGACAAATTAGGTATTACACCTTCAACCGCTTTCAGGGAGATATGCTGTGCAATAGAGGGAAAGGAAACAGGGCATTCCCTAGACCAGATCCCAGAGGCAGCTACCATGGTGCGGAGAGGGAGCAAGGTTTTGTTTGGGCGAAGGAGTTGTGTCTCCAGCAGTAACCTCAGGGATTTATGGGGCGCGTAATGAGATTCAATTAGGTACCATGGGAGCGAGGAGTTACTCTCCAGCCAAATCTTGATGGGGTCCAGCAAGGCAGCTCTATGATAGAGAGTTATATTTGGCGAGGCTAGTCCCCCTTTATTATATAGCATTGACATTAGTTGACGTTTTATTCTGTGGGGCTTGCCATTCCAGATGAATTTATCCAGAATAGACTGAAAGTGGGATAGGTACTTGGCAGGGAAGGACAATGGGATACATCTAAATAAGTAAATAAGTTTAGGTAACAGGAGCATTTTGGAGGCTTGGATTCTCGCTATCCATGAAAGGGGAGCTTTGGAGAAGTTGTCAATCTCCTTTTTAAGTTCCAGGATAATCGAATCGGAGTTGGCGCTAATTATGCTAGCCAGGCGCGTCAACTTTATTCCAAGATAAGTGAATCCCACTGGTGACCAAATGAAGGGGTAAAGAGACTGTATCTGTATTTGTAGGTGGGGGGAAAGAAACAGAGGGAAAAGAGTAGATTTGGACAAGTTGAGTTTGTAGTAGGAAGCGGCGGCGAAGTCACGCAGAAGAGAGGAAATAGCCTCCAATGAGGATATTGGGTCTGAGCAGGTAAAAACCACATCATCTGCGTACAAACCAATTTTATACTCAGAGTCGCCCAGGGGAATGCCTCTAATATTAGGTGATTGTCTGACTATGGCAGCGAGGGGTTCCATGACCAATGCGAAGACAATGGGGGAGAGAGGACAGCCTTGACGGGTTCCGTTCGTTATGTGGAATGGCCGAGAGTTGAAGCCAGAAGAACGAACGTAAGCACAGGGATTAGTATAGAGCGCCATAATAGCCTTGGAGATTGTGCCCGTAAGACCGAATCTCGTCAAGGTGGACTGAATGTAACCCCAGTGTACCCTGTCGAACGCTTTTTCTGCGTCAAGGGACAGGAATACACTGGGGGGGTGTCCCCTCTCCACCACATCCAGCAGGTTAATCAGCCGTCTCGTGCCGTCTCTCGTCTGTCTCCCCGGTACAAACCCAACTTGATCGGGATGTATAAGGGAGGGGAGGATCGTTAGAAGTCTGTTGGCCCAGAGCTTCGCATAGATTTTAACGTCAGTGTTGAGTAAGGCTATTGGTCTAAAATTGCCTGGGGAGGTCGGAGGCTTCCCTGGTTTTGGGAGAGTAGCTATAGAGGCCTGGAGGCCCTCAGCTTTAATGGAGCCGGAGGATGACCAATAATTGAATAGACGGTGAAGGTATGGGGTAAGGGTATGGGAAAATTGGGCATAATAAGGGAATGAGAACCCGTCAGGGCCAGGGGCAGTTTTTTTCTTAGAGTTTTTGATGATTTGGGAGATTTCCGCCTCTTGCACAGGGGCATTAAGGTATGATAGTTGTTCTGCCGTGGCACTTGGTAGCTTCGCTCTGTCCAAGAAAGAGGAAATAGAAGAATGTGAGGGTTGAGGGATAGTGGGGTCAGTAGAAAGATTATAGAGAGAGGAATAGTACGATGCAAACTCATCGGCTATTTGAATGGGGTTGAAAACTTTAGAGGAATCTGGTTTGGTCAGAAAAGGGATCCTCGATTGAGTTTCTTTTTTTTTGACGCGCCTGGCCAACAAGGCACCAGCCCTATCGCCCATGGAATAAAACTTAGCTTTAGATTTCTTAAGGAAGTACTCTGATTTTTGTAATAACAAGTGACGAATTCGCAATCGGACGGCGGAGAGATCAGAGAGAATCTGTTGTGTGGGGGTTTGCTTATGACTGGCTTCCAGTTCAGCTAACAGTTTGAGGGCATCCTGGAGAGCCTTGGCATGTTTCCGTTTGATGGACGATGCCATCTTAATGAATAAGCCTCGGATTACAGCCTTGTGAGTAAACCAAAGATTATCAATCTGTGTCTCCCCGTCGTCGTTAAAGGAAAAAAATTCTTTAAGGGACTTCTCAATAAATGAGGAGTTAGATTGGTCTGTTAGTAGATGATCATTAAGGCGCCATTGTGAAGGGGGAGCAATGGCCAGAGGGTCCTCCAGAGACACCGATACAGGGGCATGATCGGACCAGGAAATATTGCCTATAGAAGCAGAGGTACAATGAGGGAGGGCCACGTCATTCACCAACACATAGTCTATCCTGCTATAGGAACCATGCCTCGGTGACATATATGTGAAATCCCGTTCATCGCAGTGGAGATATCTCCATATATCATGAAGTCCAAATGAGTGCACAAGTGAGCCAACCTCACCCTGGAGACTGAGGGGACAGAGCAGTCCAACCATTTGGACATGGGTATATTGAAGTCTCCAGCGATGAGCTTGTAGCCGTGTTCTATTTCGCTCATGGACTGAAAAAACTTTCTCAGGAATTTAATTTGTCCTATGTTGGGAGCATACACAGAGGCGATAGTATAAGGAACATTATTAATAACACATTGGAGTATAATATATCTGCCCAGGGGGTCAGGGATAGATCGCACTAATTGAAATGAAAGAGACTTGTGGAGGAAAATGGCTACCCCAGCTTTTTTTGAATCATTATTAGCAAAGAACCGGTAGGGGTATAAGGCAGATTGCATTCTTACATTATCTTGTTCAAGAAGATGTGTTTCCTGCAAACATATTATGTGATGGCGGGACTTCGCTAATTGGCGCCAAACTATGGATCTCTTACATGGTGAATTGAGGCCGTTTACATTGTGAGGATAACAATATACTCATTATAGATTACCAACAACATGCTTATGAATACGGCGAATCTGAGGAGTCTTGCAGTGAAGGAGAAGTATCTTGACGGGTTCAGCAGCAGCCTAAAATTAAAAAACAGGATAGGGGGGGAAGAGACAAACATAACAAACATACAAAAAACAGAAAAGTGAAAGTCCATTCAGGTGACCCGAATGCACAGGTGAAACAAAATAAGTTCACCAACGGGGCCTTAACTGAGCAAGTTCAGTTTTAGGCGAGAACCATCCAAGGAAAGTCCAACTAATCCAAGGAGAAGATACGGGCCAGAATAACACGGGAAAAAAGACCAGGATCCTGTAGATAAGCGGTCCCTCATGCGATCTGCCACTCTGGATTCACGCGGCGTCTGTTCCGCTTGCTTGAATCAGATCTTGGGGAGTCCGCGGTCATAGGAGAACCGATGGGTTTGAGCCCCCACTGAGATAGGATTTTTGCAGCATAAGACGGTGTCAGGCAGGTGGTCACCGATCCATCCTTGCGAATCAGAAGCTTCGTGGGAAACCCCCAGCGATAGGGGATTTCCTTGTCTCTCAACGCCGCTGTGTATGGAGCAAACGCTCTGCGGAGAGCCAGAGTTCCAGGAGATAGGTCAGGGAAGACCTTTATGTGGGCAAACCTGTCGTCCAGAGAGGGGTTACCCCTTAAGGCAGAGAGGAACTCCTCCTTGAGTTCAAAGAAATGCACCCGCGCCAAAACGTCTCTGGGGAGTGAGGGAGGCAGTCTCGCTGGTTTAGGGATGCGGTGGATGCGGTCAATAATCACAAACTGCTTGTCTGTGTGAGGAAGAGCTGCCATAATAAAGTCCTGAAGGAATGCTTTCAGATCTGTGTTGGGCACTGCTTCATCTATCCCCCTGAGCTTCACATTGTTGCGCCTGGACCTGTCCTCTAGGTCCAGGGTTTTAGCTTGGGTTTGCAAGGCTGTGGAGTGCAGGGCCTCGTGGGAATCCCACAACTCATTGTGTGATGCAACTAATTCCTCCATCTTTCGTTCAAGCCTGTCAGTGCGGCCTCCCAGCTCCTCCACTTCTCCCCTCAGATCCGCCACCATAGCCCTCATGTCTGCTTGGAGAGAAGCTCTCAAATCTCCCAGCATGGTTTTGAGGAGAGCAGCTGTTACTCAGGATCAACAGCAGCAGCTGCGGCAGAGGAAGCAGGCTGAGAGCCTCTGCGGGCAGCGCGGGCTGCTCTGGGTGAATCGGGCGCCATTTTCTCTCCCTGAGAGGATTGCAGGGGGGCTACAAAGAAGTCCGCGATGCGCCTAGCCGGGTCGCGGTAGCCAGGCTTGGACTTCCCCATGCACTCACCGGGGTCTCCGCTAACGGTGCCTGTAGTTTAGGAGGACAGAGGGCGGTCAGGGACAGCGTTGTGTGCCGGTTTTCGGGTCCTGGTCACGGAGCTCCCGCAGCGTGCGACCTACTCCATGTGCAGCTAGGCCACGCCCCCCTCTATTGAGTTTTCTTGATAATCAGTGTATTACAATGGGTTACAGCATTAAGTATTCATTTTAGTGTAATTAAAGTAGTATAATGTACAAAGTACACATTCTTTAACTAATAACTCTATATTGTTGATAAGTATGCTTGATATAATCATCAATAATCTTCGTTTGCAGAACACAGTGAATAATGTGATAACACAAACATTCTAACAAGAACATCTTACGGCTCATGTTACTAATAACATTCTACTAATAAGGAGTCTTTTGTAGCTTTTTGTTGCTTGAGTCTTATTTTATAGCGCGTATATCTAAAAGGTTTACTTATTTTCATGACTATTAAAATTGTACATTCACACTGAAGGCATCATGAGGAATTATTTACTTGACAAAAAAGTGCAAAACAGCTGAAATATGTCTTATATTCTATGTTCTTCAAAGTAGTCACCTATTGCTTTGATTACTGCTTTGCACACTCTTGACATTCTCTTGATGAGCTTCAAGAGGTAGTCACCGGAAATGGTTTTAAAGGGAACCAACCACCTCAGATGACGACTATAAGCAGTTAATACATGTCCCTGCACCCTACCTACACCGTTCCAGCTATGTTTTTGCTAAGAATATTGATAAATGCAAACCAAAATATACACTTTGTAAACTTACATTCCTGCGTACTTGAGGGCGTCTCCCTCGGGCTCTCGTACTAGAGGGCTGTGCTCATCATGCCTGCTCTCCCCCTCCCTTATGCACGCCCCCTCTCAGCCTGCTATAGTGATGTGAGGCTGATTGCGTCATAAAGGGGCGGGGCTACCGGGATGCCGCGATTTAGCCCCGCCCCTTTATGACGCAATCAGCCTCACATCACTATAGCAGGCTGAGAGGGGGCGTGCATAAGGGAGGGGGAGAGCAGGCATGATGAGCACAGCCCTCTAGTACGAGAGCCCGAGGGAGACGCCCTCAAGTACGCAGGAATGTAAGTTTACAAAGTGTATATTTCAGTTTGCATTTATCAATATTCTTAGCAAAAACATAGCTGGAACGGTGTAGGTAGGGTGCAGGGACATGTATTAACTGCTTATAGTCGTCATCTGAGGTGGTTGGTTCCCTTTAACTTCACAGGTGTGCCCTGTCAGGTTTAATAAGTGGGATTTCTTGCCTTATAAATGGGGTTGCGACCATCAGTTGTGTTGTGCAGAATTCTGGTGGATACACAGCTGATATTCCTACTGAATAGACTGTTAGCTGCTTTTTTCTTGCCATAATAAAAATTCTAAGTAAAGAAAAACGAGTGGCCAACATTATTTTAAGAAATGAAGGTCAGTCAGTCTGAAAAATTGGGAAAACTTTGAAAGTGTCCCCAAGTGCAGTTGCACAAACCATCAAGCGCTACAAAGAAACTGGCTCACATGAGGACCGCCCCAGGAAAGGAAGACCAAGAGTTACCTCTGCTGCGGAGGATAAGTTCATCCGAGTCACCAGCCTCAGAAATCGCAGGTTAACAGCAGCTCAGATTAGAGACCAGGTCAATACCACACAGAGTTCAAGCAGCAGACACATCTCTACAACAACTGTTAAGAGGAGACTTTGTGCAGCAGGCCTTCATGGTAAATGGTAAATTAGCTCCTAGGAAACCACTGCTAAGGACAGGCAACAAGCAGAAGAGACTTGTTTGGGCTAAAGAACACAAGGAATTGACATTAGACCAGTGGAAATCTGTGCTTTGGTCTGAGGAGTCTAAATTTGAGATATTTTGATCCAATCACTGTGTCTTTGTGCAACGCAGAAAGGGTGAACGAATGGACTTCACATGCCTGGTTCCCACTGTGAAGCATGGAGGAGAGGAGGTGTGATGGTGTGGGGGTGCTACGCCAGATGACCTGGCCTCCACAGTCACCAGACCTGAACCCAATCGAGATGGTTTGGGGTGAGTTGGACCGCAGAGTGAAGGCAAAAGGGCCAACAAGTCCTAAGCATCTCTGGAAACTCCTTCAAGACTGTTGGAAGACTATTTCCGGTGACTACTTCTTGAAGCTCATCAAGAGAATGCCAAAAGTGTGCAAAGCAGTAATCATAGCAAAAAGGTGGCTATTTTGAAGAACCTAGAATATAAGACATATTTTCAGTTGTTTCACACTTTCTTGTTGAGTATATAATTCCACATGTGTTAATTCATAGTTTTGATGCCTTCAGTGTGAATCAACAATTTTCATAGTCATGAAAATAAAGAAAACTCTTTAAATGAGGAGGTGTTTCCAAACCTTTGGTCTGTACTGTATGATAAAATATTGTTCCTTGAGAAGTAGCAGCCATTGCTGTGTGAGAAAAATACAGTTAATATTAAGTAAGGAAGATGGGTAATAAAAATAAAGATTTACAGTACGCTTGAGCTATAACTGTGTTAACTACTATAAAGTGAGAATTAGGGCTAGCGCATACGCAGTTTTTTCTGTCTGCGGATAAATGCTGCAGTTTTGTCAGCTTTTCTCTACCATGTTTTTTACCACAGCTGCATTATTTTTTTTAATTGCTAGTGAAAACGATGGCAGCTCTCATATATATCTTATCTAATATATAATTACCTTAAGGCACTGCCGTCATATTCGGCGCTGTTTCCGTCGTCGTGTCCGTGGCTGCCTCACTCGCAATGCCTTTGCGAGTCCTTGCACAGTCTCTCTCTCTCTATCCTCCCCCCCCACGGCTTGCAGGACCTGAAATGATGTCACTGGTATGGGCGCGGCTATATCACATGACTGTGACATCATCACAGGCACTTTAATTGCTGCAGTGTCAGCACAGGAGACATCATGCCGCTGTCTCACATCAGACGTGTCCTCATCAGTGATTCTCTGCCTCTGACATCCTGCCATCACAAGAGAACATAGAGGTGACAGAGGAGCCCGGACTGAGCCCCCAAGAGCTGATCTCCAGGATACAGGTGAGGGGAGGCTGCACAGGAGCAATGCTCTGCACAGAGGAGGCTGCACAGGAGCAATGCTCTGCAGAGGGGAGGCTGCACAGGAGCAATGCTCTGCAGAGAGGAGGCTGCACAGGAGCAATGCTCTGCACAGAGGAGGCTGCACAGGAGCAATGCTCTGCATGAAAGGACGCTGCACAGGAGCATTGCTCTGCATGAGGGGAGGCTGCACAGGAGCAATGCTCTGCAGAGAAGAGGCTGCACAGGAGCAATGCTCTGCATGAGAGGAGGCTGCACAGGAGCATTGCTCTGCATGAGAGGAGGCTGCACAGGAGCAATGCACTGCATGAGAGGAGGCTGCACAGGAGCAATGCTCTGCAGAGGGGAGGCTGCACAGGAGCAATGCTCTGCACAGAGGAGGCTGCACAGGAGCAATGCTCTGCACAGAGGAGGCTGCACAGGAGCAATGCTCTGCAGAGAAGAGGCTGCACAGGAGCATTGCTCTGCATGAGGGGAGGCTGCACAGGAGCAATGCTCTGCAGAGAGGAGGAGGCTGCACAGGAGCAATGCTCTGCATGAGGGGAGGCTGCACAGGAGCAATGCTCTGCAGAGAAGAGGCTGCACAGGAGCATTGCTCTGCATGAGGGGAGGCTGCACAGGAGCAATGCTCTGCAGAGAAGAGGCTGCACAGGAGCAATGCTCTGCAGAGAAGAGGCTGCACAGGAGCAATGGTCTGCATGAGAGGAGGCTGCACAGGAGCATTGCTCTGCATGAGGGGAGGCTGCACAGGAGCAATGCTCTGCAGAGAAGAGGCTGCACAGGAGCAATGCTCTGCATGAGAGGAGGCTGCACAGGAGCATTGCTCTGCATGAGAGGAGGCTGCCCAGGAGCAATGCTCTGCATGAGAGGAGGCTGCACAGGAGCAATGCTCTGCAGAGGGGAGGCTGCACAGGAGCAATGCTCTGCACAGAGGAGGCTGCACAGGAGCAATGCTCTGCACAGAGGAGGCTGCACAGGAGCAATGCTCTGCAGAGAAGAGGCTGCACAGGAGCATTGCTCTGCATGAGGGGAGGCTGCACAGGAGCAATGCTCTGCAGAGAAGAGGCTGCACAGGAGCAATGCTCTGCACAGAGGAGGCTGCACAGGAGCAATGCTCTGCACAGAGGAGGCTGCACAGGAGCAATGCTCTGCACAGAGGAGGCTGCACAGGAGCAATGCTCTGCAGAGAGGAGGAGGCTGCACAAGAGCCATGCTCTGCAGAGAGGAGGAGGTTGCACAAGAGCCATGCTCTGCAGAGGAGGAGGCTGCACAGGAGCAATGCTCTGCAGAGAGGAGGAGGCTGCACAGGAGCAATGCTCTGCAGAGAGGAGGAGGCTGCACAGGAGCAATGCTCTGCAGAGAGGAGGCTGCACAGGAGCAATGCTCTGCAGAGAGGAGGCTGCACAGGAGCAATGCTCTGCAGAGAGGAGGCTGCACAGGAGCACTGCTCAGCAGAGAGGAGGCTGCACAGGAGCAATGCTCTGCATGAGTGGAGCCAAGATGCTGGGGACGGCGGAGTGAAAATGACGTGGCGGGGAAGACGATAACCCGCTGGTAAGTATGACAGGCAGAGTGCCTCTGTCCTCTGCTGACCACTCTGCCCACCGCACTGCGCTAACCACTCTGCCCGCCGCACTGCGCTGACCACTCTGCCCACCGCACTCACTGCTAACCACTGAGCCACCATACTCCTGCTAACCACTGAGCCACCGTACACTGCTAAACACTGAGCCACCGTACACTGCTAAACACTGAGCCACCGCGCAGTGCTAACCACTGAGCCACCGCGCACTACTAACCACTGAGCCACCGCGCAGTGCTAACCACTGAGCCACCGCGCAGTGCTAACCACTGAGCCACCGCGCAGTGCTAACCACTGAGCCACCGCGCAGTGCTAACCACTGAGCCACCGCGCAGTGCTAACCACTGAGCCACCGCGCAGTGCTAACCACTGAGCCACCGCGCAGTGCTAACCACTGAGCCACCGCGCAGTGCTAACCACTGAGCCACCGCGCAGTGCTAACCACTGAGCCACCGCACAGTGCTAACCATTGAGCCATCGCGCAGTGCTAACCACTGAGCCATCGTATATTCTGCTAACCACTGACCCACCATACTCCCTGCTAACTACTAACCCACCGTATACAGCGCTAACCACTAAGCCACCGCGCAGTGCTCACCACTGAGCCACCGCGCAGTCCTAACCACTGAGCCACCACGCAGTGCTAACCACTGAGCCACCGTATACTGTGCTACCCACTGAGCTACCTGTATACACACAATTAATTTCACCGCACTCCCCTAAATATTAGTAAATAAACTATATATGGATTCTAGACTACCCGATTCTTTAGAATCGGGCTCACAGCTAGTATATATATAAATGCTGTGTTTATTGCAGTGGTCAAAAAGTAGTGCAAGCAGTGATTTACTCTCTCTCTCTCTGAGTGTTTCAAAAAAACACTGCATGTGTTTGACCCCATTGAAATCAATGGGGGGCATTTTTCTGAACGATGATCACTCAGAATAGTGCTGTGGGTTTATTAGCCCTTAATAAGAAAAGCATTAAACCATTAATATAAATTTACTCAATATTTAAACACACTCACCAATATTGTAGTACACCGACTGCCTTGATGACTTTGTACAGACTATTGTTTGTTCAAGAGTGAACATGTCCATGTATGTCAGGACATGAAAGCTCTGAAGCTCTGTCTTACTTCCTGACTCTGCAGTGGGAAGATATTTAACATGATTGACAGAGCTGCTGTCCGTCATCTGCTCTGCATTCACTTTCTACCCCTCTTCATTCTCAGATTGAGACCTAACAAAGCTTTCTCCTCTGTCTTCTCCTGCTTCTAAGCTGTAACATAATAAAATAATACAGTAATATCTAAAGATCATGGATTATTTGGTAAATATAGACCCACACTTTTAGACCACAGGCTGAACAGGTCTGAATTCAAGATTTTCGAATTGACACTATAATAGTTAAATATTTTTAAAATATGATGCCATCAAGATTCCAACTTGAATTTTGGTACAGATGTGGCTAGGAACATAGAAGGCACATGTGCATTTTTGAAGTTTTTAAATTATATGTTTTTTTTCGGAAATGCATTTTAAAATTTTGCGTTTGCGTTCGCATGGGTAAAATATTAACAAACATACTCTTGTGACATATTTGGTGAAAGCCTGTACAGTTCTTAGTAGAACAGTGTTGATTTTGTTTCTCTATCTTATTTCTAGCCTGAGATATGATAGAAAATGTAAAGCCATACCAGGCCAAAATTTGTGCTTTGTTAAAACTTAAAAATCTGTAAAAAATTAATTGATGAAGAAAACAATTCAAAACCTTTATTTTGTAATTAACTAAAGTTGTACTTCATATAAATTTAAAAAAAAAAAAAAAAAAAAATCTAAAGACGTCAGGTAAAAAAAATATTCATATTTGGATCACTTGATATGGAATGACCCTGTAGCAATTTCTGATATCCAAGTGGCATTGAGGTTTCCATTGATGAAGAATGGCCCCACTATCCTTGTACCCCATATACCACACGATACCATCAATTTTTGTGTTCTAACAGTCTTGGAGGGATCTATCCACTGTGCGTTAGTGTCAGACCAATAGTGTTATTTTTGTTTGTCAACATAGCGATTCTCAAAAATGTTTGCCTCATCTCTCATCTGAAGGCAATTGTCTATGGCTGATTTCTCACTGCAGTTTTTTCCCTCATCAGGTTCCATCCGGTTTGTGTGCCAAAACCAGGAGAGGAACTTGCATAGAAAAACTATAATTGAAAGATTGACACCTGTTCTGAGTTTTGGAGACACTCCTGGTTTTGGCACACAAACCGGATGGAACCTGGTCAGGGAAAAAACTGCAGTGCGAAACCAGCCTATGCTGTGAAGATACGAGATGTGCAGCATCTGAAACAATGGATACTGGAAGCCTGTGGTAGCATTTCTTCTGTGGTGTTGCTATCAGTATGTTAAGGTCACCATTACATGTCGCAACATTGCATGCAATTTCACTTGCAACTTACTGGTTGCAGTGAAATAATGGACACATTGTTACATTTGTACACGGCAACAAAATAGAACAATGTGTCCATGATTTCACTGCAACCAGTAAGTTGCAAGTGAAATTGCATGCGATGTTGCGACGTGTAACGGTACTCTAAGAGTGGGAGAATAGGGTTGCATTAACAATCCAACACAATGGGCAGCAATTTGAACACATTTTATAAGTTGTCATAAACTCATGAAAGAACGAAGTTGCGTTCAAACCAAACACACCATCGTTTTTCTTATGAAATTTTCAATAAGTTTGATGTGTCACATGACCCTCTTCCCATTGAAAAAAATAAAGTTGGATCCAAAATGGCAGACTTCAAAATGGCCGCCATGGTCACCAACCATCTGAAAAAGTTTCCCCCCTCCCATATACTAATGTGCCACAAACAGGAAGTTGATATCACCAACCATTTCCATTATATTTAGGTGCATTCATATAAATGGCCCACTCTGTGTACCAAGGCTGGCAATGGAGAAGATGGCAATTAATCTCTTCCGCTCCTCCTCAGCTGTGATCAGATCACTGGATCAGATCACAGTACAATGAGACTTGGTCACGCTTACAGTAGAGCCTGAGCTGAGTATCATCAGCACATCACATCCAATGCTCTCGAATTGGATGCAATACAATAATGTGACTCCAGCTTCGGAAGGCGTGAAGTAGCTAAACAAAGAAACTTGACCATTGTCAGAATGGGTTAAAAAGAAGCAATACTCATCTCACCAATCCTTCACTGCTACTGTCCTCATTCATTCACAACTATCGGCCCATGTAAACAGGGTGGCAATCCCCAAAATACTCATACCGTAGTCAGGTGTAAGGAGTCTTAGGCTGAAGGCACACGGTGCGAGGCCACGTTTTGGCTTTTTGAGATGTATGTATACATCGGGCTATGTACAAGCCCAATATAGAAATTACTGTATGACCTTTTTCTGGTGGGATTTACAGGGTAGGAACAGGCATGTGACTGTTGGTTGCATTGTAATGTACGACATTATGTTTTATACATACGTTATGATATGGTAATAAATTTATATACAGGTTAAATCCTTGGTGTGTACCTCAGGGACTTTTTTGCTGGATCTTATACTGAGAATGTCATCTCATATTTATTGTAAATTATTTCAATATTGGAATACAGGGAAGCTTTCTATCTGTGTGCTAAACTACCTTCTCACTACATTTAGCTGATTGATTTTTCTCTTGCTGTTGCTTTCCTATAAGAGATGACAATCCACTCTTTCTTTGTCTCCTCTGACCCTTGTCAGAATAACTGATAAGAACTTTAAAATGCTTATACTAGGTTATCTTTTCCTCAAACTGTAGATTCTGTGCGGGTCTGTGCCCTTTGGTGCAGCATGCGACGCGCAGCATGCTTGATACTAACCTTTTACTCCTCTGCTTGGTTGGTGGCCAATTGACGGAGGTGAGCATGCGCTCTGAGTGTCCTACGGGTGTCATGAGTGGAAGCTGCCTCTTTACTTATGCGCATGCGCATTAATCATGGCGGCCATACTGGGACACCCGGGACTGAAGCCTCGCACACCTCCGCGCCTGCGCAGATCATGTGTGAAGGGTTAGAGGTCATTTTGACTTCTTCCTTTCCGATGTACTTCCGAGCCTTAATGATGGTGGCGCCTCAGTGAGCGGAACTACATTTATTGCGTTCCAGGTGAGAGCAATCTGATTGCAATTATAGACACTATTTAACACTAGACATAGACACCAGTGAGGTGTGCCCCTGACGAAGTCATCAGAGGATGACGTAACGCGTAGGGTAATCTTCACCTACCCCTTTGCTGTGCCAGATGGTTTACTGCCAGATGGATGTTCATAGGCTATGGCCGTTTAACCAGGTAGTAGAATAGCATGACAATTTGGGTTTACTAGGCAGTGTCTTTATTGGAATAAGTAGCACTTTGGTTGCACTTTATTTGTTTATGGACAGTTTTTTATACTGTTGTATTTCTGATGCTGCTGGATGCTATTCTCATAAGCATGTGTAAACTTTACTCACCAGCTGGGGTAGTGTTTGTGTACTGTGTGGCCGCATGTGGCCGTTTTAAGTGTTTTTAAAGCTTTTTGCCACCTTATTGTTGTCTGTGTGTAATATGTGCAATAAAGATATTTGATTTGTGATTTGTGGTGATCGCCTTTTCTTGCTTGTCAGCTATCTCTGGTTTGTTTTGGTATATTTTTGACAAGTGTGGCAGATCCCTTAAATTGAGTGGTGCCTTCGGTTTTTTCTTTTCTTTGTAATTACATTACATATACATACTTCCTTTCAGAAGTTTCCCGAGTAGGGCACACGTGGTCTGGAGATGGACCTTGATGGTAGATTGAAAGCTCTGACTGAGTCAGCTTCCTTTTTTGGCAAAGAATCTGAAACTCCACCGTCAGGTGCGGATTGGGAGGCTGAGTATGCTGATGTAACCAAAGCACTCATAGCCATGCATAAGCAGTTTACACGTATATGGTATAACGTGAGGAGTTTGGAGGAGTACAAAAGGTTGGGGTTGATTCCGCGTGGCCTAAGAATACATATTTTTCCTGCTTGGGAACCAGACCCAGAATTTAAAACCCTCTGGGAAACAGGATTAACAAAGTGTTCATGTGTCCTGATGGACATGTTGTTACAACATGATTATAAGATCATCAATAATTTAAAACAGGAAATCAAGAAGAAGGAGGTTTTGCTGGAATCATTTGACTTTCCTACCTTGGTTGAACCCTTCCAAAAAAGATTGAAAAGCATTATTGACAAATATCAAGCAGTGATACTAGGCAATAAGAAACGCAAATACCTGAGAGATAAATCAGATTTTGACAATGGCAGAGCATATAGATGGTCCCATGTGGGTAATCCGCGGGTGCCTAGAGGAGGTGGGGGAGGGGGTCCTAAGCCGCAGAGACCCAATAGACCCAAATTTCCAAATAGACCGGGGAAACCACACACATCATCAGAACCCCCTTCTGGTGAAGATGAGGATTTTTTATCCACGGGCCCGAGCGATCTGGAAGACGCACTCGACGGGGTCGGAGAAGAAGACGAGGCGGTTCCAGGCCCTCAAGTGAAACGCAAGACACCCTCTTTCCCACGATAGAACAGCAACCACAAGAATTAAGATCCCATCATGAGGTAATTCCCTCTCTAAATCAGAATCATGAATTACAGATTATTAACTTGTCTACATACAATCTATCTGAAGGTGAAATTTCTTTACTCCAAAGGGGACTGTCCTTCTCCCCGACTTCAGATTTGGATAAGTTTACGGTAACCAAGGATATCTATCTGTTTTGCAGGAAATTGATCTTTAAACTATTGTATCATCAGCCCTCTTTATTAGATTCCATGAGTGACCATGAGAGACGAGCCCTACAGGATTTGGTTTCCCTGATATCGGACGAGAGTGGTATCAATTCTGACAATCGATTTCCAAGAAGACTTCCTTCACAGGCCACTCCTCCCTTGTCGGCTTTCCCAATCATACAGCTGTTCTTCAATAAAGTATCTGATGAGGTGAGTGAACTCAAAGGGACACCTGGTAGGTTTCAGAACCTGAACCAAATGGAGAGAAAGGCTCTCTTGAGTTTGAAGAACAATAAGGAGTTTATTATAAGGGAAGCTGACAAGGGGGGTAATGTGGTACTTTGGCCTACCGCTCTATATCTTAAGGAGGCAAAAAGACAGCTTGGCAATCGTAACAACTATGTGATATTACCCTCTGACCCTACTCGGGTTTATAAGAAAAAATTGGATGATATGCTGACACGGGCTTTTAGTCTTGCTCTAATTACAAAGAAAGAGAGGGAGTTCCTTATGACGAAACACCCAAAAATTCCTACTTTTTACATGCTACCCAAAGTGCACAAGGATCTCCAGGAACCACCAGGGAGGCCTATCATTTCGGGCATTGGTGGTTTGTATGAGCGACCCTGTATCTTTTTGGACCACTTTTTAAAACCCTATGTTCTTACTTTAAAATCATATGTAAGAGATTCCACATTTTTGATGGAACAGTTGGAGCATTATAATGTACCCTTTGGTACTTTATTAGTGGCCTTGGATGTTGAGGCCTTGTACACCTCCATAGCCCATGAACAAGGAGTGAATGCAGTAGGGTATTTCATGAATGAAGACCAGACCCGGAATAGGTTACGGGACTCATTTCTGATTGATCTACTTAAGATGGTTTTGGAGAGAAACTACTTTGTGTTTGACAGAGTTTATTACAACCAGGCCTCTGGGACCGCGATGGGTGCCAGATGTGCGCCCTCGTACGCTAACATCTTTCTTGGGTGGTGGGAAGAGACAGTGGTTTTTGTACATGAGGATTTCAAACGGAATATTCTAAAGTGGCTGAGATTTATAGATGACATTCTTTTCCTGTGGACAGGTACGGAGGATGGGTGCCAGGAATTTATAAGCCAGTTGAATCAGAATTCCTTTAATATAAAACTAACGTCGGAAATCTCATCAGAAGCTGTGAATTTCCTGGATTTGAAATTAACTATTGACAATGGTAAGATTAATTCCACACTTTACCGTAAGAAAACAGCGACAAATAGTCTGCTACATTTCAGCAGTTTTCATCCTCTGCACTTACGCCAAAGTATACCTAAGGGACAATTTTTACGTGTACGACGTAATTGTACAGAGGAGGAGGACTTTTTGAGGGAGGCCAAGGACCTGACTGATCGCTTCAAAAAGCGTGGGTACCCCCGTAGGACGATTTCGGCAGCCTTTCAACATTCTAGGTCTATCAGTAGGGAGACAGCATTACAACCTCGAGAGAGACAAGAAGAAAGACTCTTAAATATCACCACTCCATTTAACAACCAGTGGGGAGATATCAGGAGAATTTTAAACAGGCATTGGGATATTCTTACACGTGATGAACGTTTAAGGCCTTTTCTCTCTCTTAGACCCAGGTTGACGGCGAAAAGGGCTCCCAACTTGAAAGACCGGGTCTCGAGGAGTCATTTCATGAGACCGACGTTTAACACGGGCAGAGGTATCAGACTTAGGGGGACCTATGCTTGTGGTGACTGTAATGTGTGTCCGTTTATGATATCGGCGGAATCTATTTCTCTCCCTCAGTACTCGACACCGATTGCGAGCATGGCTTACTTCAACTGCAAATCCCGGAATGTTGTATATGGGATCATCTGTGGGTGTCAAAAGATTTATATTGGACAGACGACTCAAGAGCTACGACGCAGGATTCAGCAACATATTTCCAACATTAATACGTCTCAGAGGGATGAGTCTTCAGGTAATGCCTTGACATCAGTTGCTAGACATTTTTTACAGTCTCACAACAGTAATCCGGCGAACATGAGGGTGTTGGCCCTTCAAGGGATTCGACCCTCAATCCGGGGGGGCAATATCTCCATTGAACTTTTAAAATTAGAATCCAAATGGATCTACAATCTGAAAAGTCTCTCTCCGGGGGGACTCAACGAAGATCTTTTATTTACGGGATTCTATAAACAGACTTGAGTTCCCTCATTCAAATTTGCTTTTCATAACTTTCGTCTGCCTTCCTTGTTAATGGTAATGTGTTCCACTCCGTGACAGGTTCTCTTTCTAATTTTCTTTTAATGTTTCTAGGTTGTGGCCATCACCAACTGTGCCGTATTTTGGATGTGAATCTTCTATTGTCAAATGCAAAGGGTTTCCAGGATCCTTTAGTTTGATCCTGGTGGAACTGTATTCAGGAACTGGATTCACCCACTCCTTCTGTTGCCGGAATGTCAAGTGTTTACCTTGATTACTGGATTTACCTCAATGATCTGTGGGATCTATTCTGGATGGATCTAATGTACTAGCTCTCTCTACACTTGGATGTGAATCATCTTTTTCAGACATGGGATTGTCTCTCCTTTACGTGAGGATTCGTCTAATGGATGGGATTATGGTGGAGCAAGGAAAAGGGGTTTTTTCTAAAATGCATCTATTGAGACATTATGGGCGGATTGATCAAAGTCTTGTGAGAAGGACTTTCTGCATACATGAGCACTGTACATCTGGCCTCATGCTCTTTTGTGTTCCTTTGTAATGGGTCCAGCGAGGGTCTCCTTGTGACAGAAATTGTAATAATGTTTGTTCTATAATAAAATTTATTGGTATTTGGTTTGGTGTACTCCCGTTCCCTCCTGTAACCTTTTCTCCCCCAGATTGGTTCGCTATTATAGATAATTATACTATATTATTCTGTTAATTAAGTTTTGTCTTATATTTTCTTTTTTTGTATTTATGTTCTATTGTATTATTTAATTTCTTTATTTTTCCCTCCCAGCTATGGGTTCACTGACTGGGGGTAGGACAATTATCTCGTCAGGATCTCGTGGTGTTTTTTTTTTTTTTTTTTTTTTTTTTTTTTTTTTCTTTATATTTAATTCCCGTAAGAGGCCTCGGCCAATACTTGGTGGATTTACTTATATATAACCCTTTATCACTTTATTAATTTCTTGTTACTGATTGTTTTAACATGATACCAGAGAGAAATGAATGTTGCACTTCCTTTGTCTCTGTTATAACTTGGTTGTATGATTTGGTTGGTGTGTTAATCAAATACTAATTATAGGTACCTTTGTATAACTATTTTTCATGATCATGAAAAACATCTCACGTTTTGGCTTTTTGAGATGTATGTATACATCGGGCTATGTACAAGCCCAATATAGAAATTACTGTATGACCTTTTTCTGGTGGGATTTACAGGGTAGGAACAGGCATGTGACTGTTGGTTGCATTGTAATGTACGACATTATGTTTTATACATACGTTATGATATGGTAATAAATTTATATACAGGTTAAATCCTTGGTGTGTACCTCAGGGACTTTTTTGCTGGATCTTATACTGAGAATGTCATCTCATATTTATTGTAAATTATTTCAATATTGGAATACAGGGAAGCTTTCTATCTGTGTGCTAAACTACCTTCTCACTACATTTAGCTGATTGATTTTTCTCTTGCTGTTGCTTTCCTATAAGAGATGACAATCCACTCTTTCTTTGTCTCCTCTGACCCTTGTCAGAATAACTGATAAGAACTTTAAAATGCTTATACTAGGTTATCTTTTCCTCAAACTGTAGATTCTGTGCGGGTCTGTGCCCTTTGGTGCAGCATGCGACGCGCAGCATGCTTGATACTAACCTTTTACTCCTCTGCTTGGTTGGTGGCCAATTGACGGAGGTGAGCATGCGCTCTGAGTGTCCTACGGGTGTCATGAGTGGAAGCTGCCTCTTTACTTATGCGCATGCGCATTAATCATGGCGGCCATACTGGGACACCCGGGACTGAAGCCTCGCACACCTCCGCGCCTGCGCAGATCATGTGTGAAGGGTTAGAGGTCATTTTGACTTCTTCCTTTCCGATGTACTTCCGAGCCTTAATGATGGTGGCGCCTCAGTGAGCGGAACTACATTTATTGCGTTCCAGGTGAGAGCAATCTGATTGCAATTATAGACACTATTTAACACTAGACATAGACACCAGTGAGGTGTGCCCCTGACGAAGTCATCAGAGGATGACGTAACGCGTAGGGTAATCTTCACCTACCCCTTTGCTGTGCCAGATGGTTTACTGCCAGATGGATGTTCATAGGCTATGGCCGTTTAACCAGGTAGTAGAATAGCATGACAATTTGGGTTTACTAGGCAGTGTCTTTATTGGAATAAGTAGCACTTTGGTTGCACTTTATTTGTTTATGGACAGTTTTTTATACTGTTGTATTTCTGATGCTGCTGGATGCTATTCTCATAAGCATGTGTAAACTTTACTCACCAGCTGGGGTAGTGTTTGTGTACTGTGTGGCCGCATGTGGCCGTTTTAAGTGTTTTTAAAGCTTTTTGCCACCTTATTGTTGTCTGTGTGTAATATGTGCAATAAAGATATTTGATTTGTGATTTGTGGTGATCGCCTTTTCTTGCTTGTCAGCTATCTCTGGTTTGTTTTGGAAACTCGCATTGCACTCAGACCAGTGTTGCTCTATCAGGCAGGGCACACTGGTGCGAGTCCCACGCACTTAACTCGCATTGCGAGTCAGAAGAGAGTGCAGTCGCTGCATGCTGCGACTGCACACGATTCTGACGCGCGTGAGCACAATGCAAGTGTATGGGGGCGAGAAAATCTCGCACCCATACACCACACGGTGCGAGTTTGTAGCACCATGCTAGAATAGCTAAATCAGGTTTATTGGCTCCCGCTGTTACTTTCGGTCCCGCCTATTAAGCGCATTACATATTCACTGCACTGTCAAACTAACAGCCAATCACAGGAGCTCACACTCTGTGGGAGCCTCTGTGATTGGTTGTTGTAATCAGACTGGATTTTCTCAATCTGGACAGTGATTCTGTTGGGTTGCCATACACATTAGTGTATGGCAACCAAACTGGCGTTATAGGGTGTAAAATAAATAATTATTTAAAAAAAACGCGCGGGGCTTCGCAACATTTTTAAATCTAGCCCAATGAAAGCAGGCAAACTGCGAGCTGCCACCTTCAGCTGCTTAATTTCCCTTTCGCTGGCAAAAAAAATGTGTGGGCTCCGCCCTATTTTCAGTGCCAGCCAAGGTAAAACTAAGCAGCTGAGGGCTCGTATTCTCACATGACACATGGTATTCTCACATGAGCCGCGGTCACTCTGCTGCAGTATAAGCGGCATATATACCAGCCGCTGTCACAGCAGAGTTAACTCCCTGCTTACCGGCGCTGCAGTGATCGGTAAGCAGGGAGTTAAATCCTGTAGCTTATGAATCTGATCACAGCTGAGGAGAAGCGGAAGAGATTAATTGCCATCTTCTCCATTGCCAGCCTTGGTACACAGAGTGGGCCATTTATATGAATGCACCTAAATATAATGGAAATGGTTGGTGATATCAACTTCCTGTTTGCGGCACATTAGTATATGGGCGGGGGGAAACTTTTTCAGAATCACTGTCCAGATTGAGAAAATCCAGTCTGATTACAACAGCCAATCACAGAGGCTCCCATAGAGTGTGAGCTCCTGTGATTGGCTGTTAGTTTGACAGTGCAGTGAATATGTAATGAGCTTAATAGGCGGCCGCGGAAGTAACAGCGGGAGCCTATTAAACCTGATTTAGCTATTCTAGCACATACAGCATGAGAAAGACCATGTTAAAAACACATTGCACACGGACCACACTCGCACCACAGTCACACCACATTCATCACTCTGGCACCATACTCGCAGCACACTCGGACCACACTCGCAACACACTTGCACAGCACTTGCATCACTGTCATGCATCAAAAACGCTCCGTTTTTGATGCATGACAGTGTGCCTTCAGCCTTAAAAGGAACCTGTTAGCTTGTTTTACCCCCCTATCCTACCACTACCCGTCCCTGCACCTTACTAGCTCATCCCTAACCATCTCACTGAGCTAAAACTGCACGGCTTCAATATATGCACTGCCCATGTGCCAGACCGTACAGCTTATACATCTGCACACTGAGCAGGACCAAAACTGATGTCCGGCGGCACGTCCTACCATGAGGAGGAGCCGGGAATTTCAAAATAGAGGGCGAGAAGAGAAGGAATGATGATGCCCAGCCGGGCATGAAAAGAGCAGCGAGGTGGGGGGGAAAATGGAGACCCGGAGACTGCCCATGTCAGTCTACGCCATAGACTGGAGCCCTCAATATCATACGAATATGTAAGTCATTAAATCGTTTTCCTAAAGCCTGATAGTGCAGTTTTAGCTCAGAATGGGATGGTTAGGGATGAGCTAGCAAGGTGCAGGGACAGGTAGTGGTAAGATAGGGGGGGTAAAACCAGCTTACAGGTTCCCTTTAAGGTAGTGTAAAGCCAGCATCACACATGTCAATGTTGTCAGCGATCTGATCGCTGGCGACATTGACGGCTGATCGCTGGTGAGCTGTCACACAGGCAGACTCACCAGCGATCATTTTACCAGCGACATCGTGGAAATGATTTAAATATCGTTTCCACGATGTCTGCAGGCTGGTATCCATGGTAAACTGCGGGTAACTAGGCAGTGCGCGCTGCCTTGATACCCAATGTATACCTTAGTTACCAGCCTTCTCCGCTCACCGGCTGGTATCCAAGGTATACATCGCGTATCTAGGCAGCGAGCGCTGCCTAGTTACCCGCAGTTTATCCTGGATACCATTTCCCAGTGCTTGCTGAAAGGCGCTGGGAGTTGGCTGATCGCGTCTCGCGGTGTCACACACAGTGATGCTGCGTGTACACCGGGCGACCATCACCAGGTTTTCGGTCTAGTCCAAAAACCTAGCGACCATCAACCAGCGATTTATCACTGGTTGATGCGCCCTGTCACACGCGTCAATATCGCTGCAACGTCACGTGCAGCAGCGATATTGACAGCGATATTGACGCGTGTGACGGCCCCTTAAGTTCATGCGTAGCATTTTTGCTGCATTTCTAGTGTGCTGAAAAAACAGACTTTTACTGTAGCAGTGAAATAAATGGTGTTTCTAAAATCTCATTCACACTTTTTTTTTTTAGTCAAAACCAAAGCAAAACAATTATTTTAGTGTTTTTGCTTATTTTTACCAATTTAAATGAATGCATAAAAAACACACGAAAAAGCAAGTAGAGTGTACACAGATTTTTTCCTTCCAATGCTCTGCGTTATTTATCTGTTAGAAAAGAAACCTACAAAAAAGCACTGTGTGAACATTCTTTTAAGACTATGTGCATATATTGAGTATTTGGTGAGATTTTTACCTCAGTATTTATAACCCAAAACCAGGAGGGTGATATATACAAAAGTGGTGACATATTTCTATTATACTTTTCTCTGATTGTTCCACTCCTGGTGTTGGCTACATATACTGTGGAAAAAAACTCACCAAATACTCAATGTGAGCACGTGGCCTTACAAATACTGAGGTAAAAAACTCCCTAATACTCAATGTGTACACGTGGCCTTACAAATACTGAGGTAAAAAATTCACCAAATACTCAATGTGAGCACGTGGCCTTACAAATACTGAGGTAAAAAACTCACCAAATACTCAATGTGTGCACGTGGCCTTACAAATACTGAGGTAAAAAACTCACCAAATACTCAATGTGAGCACATGGCCTTACAAACACTGAGGAACAAAACTCACCAAATAACGTGAGCACATGGCCTTACAAATACGGAGGAACAAAACTCACCAAATACTCAATGTGTGCACGTGGCCTTACAAATACTGAGGTAAAAAACTCACCAAATACTCAATGTGAGCACATGGCCTTACAAACACTGAGGAACAAAACTCACCAAATAATGTGAGCATGTGGCCTTACAAATACTGAGGTACAAAACTCACCAAATACTCAATGTGAGCACGTGGCCTTACAAATACTGAGGTAAAAAACTGACCAAATACTCAATGTGAGCACGTGGCCTTACAAATACTGAGGTAAAAAACTCACCAAATACTCAATGTGAGCACATGGCCTTACAAACACTGAGGAACAAAACTCACCAAATAACGTGAGCACATGGCCTTACAAATACGGAGGAACAAAACTCACCAAATACTCAATGTGTGCACGTGGCCTTACAAATACTGAGGTAAAAAACTCACCAAATACTCAATGTGAGCACATGGCCTTACAAACACTGAGGAACAAAACTCACCAAATAATGTGAGCATGTGGCCTTACAAATACTGAGGTACAAAACTCACCAAATACTCAATGTGAGCACGTGGCCTTACAAATACTGAGGTAAAAAACTGACCAAATACTCAATGTGAGCACATGGCCTTACAAATACGGAGGTACAAAACTCACAAATACCAATGTGTGCACAAGGCCTTACAAATACTGAGGTAAATACTCACCAAATACTCATGTGTACACGTGGCTTTACAAATACTGAGGTACAAAACTCACCAAATACTCAATGTGAGCACGTGGCCTTACAAATACTGAGGTACAAAACTCACCAAATACTAAATGTGAGCACGTGACCTTACAAATACTGAGGTAAAAACTCACCAAATACTCAATCTGTGCACGTGGCCTTACAAATACTGAGGTAAAAAACTCACCATACACTAGGTTTGAGCACGAGGCCTTACAAATACTGAGGTAAAAACTCACCAAATACGCAATGTGTACACGTGGCCTTACAAATACTGAGGTACAAAACTCACCAAATACTCAATGTGAGCACGTGACCTTACAAATACTGAGGTAAAAACTCACCAAATACTCAATCTGTGCACGTGGCCTTACAAATACTGAGGTAAAAACTCTCCAAATACTCAATGTGAGCACATGGCCTTACAAACACTGAGGAACAAAACTCACCAAATACTCAATGTGAGCACGTGGTCTTACAAATACTGAGGTACAAAACTCACCAAATAATGTGAGCATGTGGCCTTACAAATACTGAGGTAAAACACTCACCAAATACTCAATGTGTGCACATGGTCTTACAAATACTGAGGTACAAAACTCACCAAATACTCAATGTGAGCACGTGGTCTTACAAATACTGAGGTAAAAACTCACCAAATACTCAATGTGATCACGTGGCCTTACAAATACTGAGGTAATAAACTCACCAAATACTCAATGTGAGCACGTGGTCTTACAAATACTAAGGCCGGCTTCACACCAAGGTAGAATCAGGTCCGGGTCTGTCTGGTGTAAACCTGACAACCCCGGACCTGATTTTGCTGTAATGCAGCCTATGGGGCCGGATGGAACCGGATGGCAGCTATGTGCCATCCGGTTTCCATCTGTCTGGGAGGATTTGGGTGACTTCGGATTTTCCTACCGGACACAAAAACGTTGCTTGCAACGTTTTTGTGTCCGGGGCGAAAAATCCCCCCACATCGGATCCTCCCGGATCTCCTGGCTCCGGGGAGATCCAGTGCTCCCTAACATGGGAGTTTACAGCACCGGAGTGCCCCAGACCGGGGAGGATCCGGCGGCTGAAGTTCAGCAGTGAGCCGGCTGTCCCCTGCACAGATTTCAGGACCACGGCTAACTCCCTGCTAGCTGTGATTTTGAAATTCCAGCAGCTGCGGCTGCTATCAGCGGCATCCGGCTGCAAACCGGACCAGAGAGCAAATATGTTTGCAAATCAGGTCCGGGGCTATCCGAATCACATCGGACAGCCCTGGATCTGATCATACTGCGGTGTGAAGCCAGCCTAAGGTAAAGAACTCACCAAATACTCAATGTGTGCACATGGCCTTACAAATACTGAGGTAAAAAAAACTCACCAAATACTGAATGTGAGCATGTGGCCTAAACTTGATTACAAATCATTGTTTTTTGGCAACACGTGGCTCTATGTAAAACCAGGTGATATGCTGTTGACAATCAGGATGTTCTAAAAACACAGCTTGATCATATTAGCGATCTTTCTGTGCCCATAGTTAGTCGCTCTGTGTACAAAAACCATGAAAGGGGTTGTCCGGTCTAAAACGACAAGTCTGCATTCACTCCATGTCACGATATGTCAGAGCCAGGAACAGCAGTCACATGGCCACGAGTAGACAACTAGATGGGCATGGCCTCTCTTAGGCCTCATTCACACATCCGTGCCTCGGGCATGTATGCGGTCCATGCCGGCACATGCCAGAGGCACAGACATACGGGGACATATGATCCCCTATGCCCCCTTCACATGTTCGTAATTACGCACAGGCCATGTCTCCATGTGGAGCACATGTGTGTCCGTGTGCTCCACATGGTGGCATGTACGTTTTTTTGCGGAGGCACGGACCGCTTTTGGCCAAAAACGTCCATGTACACAGATGTCATCCATGTGACGCCCATGTGCATGGACCATGGACGAAAGTCATAAGCCTAAAAATAAAGAATTTCAAACTCACCTCGCTCCAGCACTAACAGTTCCTCTCTCTTCTGGTGCCGCTCATTAGGCTCATGAATATTCACCTCACTGAGCCTGACAGCGGTCCAAAAGTGAGAAGTACAGCGGCACTGGAGGAAGGTGAGTATGTGATGACAGCCTGTCCGTGTCTCTATCCACAGATGCACGGATAGCACACGGACAGCACACGTGTCACAAGTCCGTGACTCATGTATCTACGCCCCACCCCCAAACGGCCTTGTCTCACACGTTTGTGGTGTCACGGATGTGTGAAACACGCCTTAATATGTGTATTGTGTGAGGCCAGAAACAGTCTAGTGGGATTCTGGCTGGGAGTGTGCATATCGCATACTCGTAACCATGTGACTGCCATGCCCAACTCTGACACCAGAGAATCCTCACATTGCATACTGCACCTGATATAAGGATCCATAAGTCTGAAGTCACATAGAGTGATTGCAGATTTGTCGTTTCACACCAGACAACCTGGTTTCCACTTTCAGGAAATTGGATACCAATGCTATAAAACACCTAAAATGGCAAACATATCAGGTACTCACCCTCCCGTTTTCAGCGCTGGCTCTCCGCTACTGCTTGGGTTTCGGTGTTTTGACTGACTGTTGATGTCACATCAACTGCCCCCCACATCACCACTGGAGGCAATTACCCGGCTCCATTGCCCCTGCTGTCAGTCTCTGCACAGCCGCTGAGGTCAGCGATTGCCTACAGTGGTGATGAGGGCCGTCGATGTGGTGTTTTGCGGACCACCTGATGATTTTAGGGTAATTTATGCTTTTAGAACCACTTGATGCTTTAGGAATCACTTGGTGCTTAGGACCACCGGATAATTTTAGAACAACTTGCTGCTTTTAAGGCCGTTCACACGCTAGGATAGCGTTAACAATATGCTTGAAACGTCACGGATTTGTGAACGTTCTAACGACATCGTTTGTGCGTCCTTGCGTGTAAACGAACGATGTAGGATGGAAAATCGTTGGTATGTTCATCCAAAAAATGAGTTCCTGACCTCAAATCTATCGTTCATCGTCCAATTAACGCTGCTTGAAGAAGCCATATTGTTCAGTGTGACACCTTTTTGAACTTTTAAAAATCTCCTATTCCTGGGGCTTTGAAATATCATTCAGTCCCTGCTCTCCTATTTAACTGGTGCATTGCCGAATGGGATATCATTAACGATATCCTTGTGTGTGACAACGCACTAACTATGTCGGAATGATCACTGTCACGTGATCGTTCTAAGGATATCGTTAACGATATCTTAGCATGTAACGGCACCTTTAGGGCCACCTGATGCTTTTATAGGGACTTGCTGCATAGAGGGCTGCCTTATGCTTTTAGGAATACCATAAGCGTTGAGGGTCACCTGATGCTTTTAGGGGGACGGTCTGCATTGAAGGCCACCTATTACTTTTAGTGGACTTACTGCATTGAGGTCCACCTGATGCCTTTAGGACTAGCTGAATTGAGGGACCACCTGATGCTTTTATGAGGACTGCTAGATTCTTTTAGGAGAATTTCCGGCATTGAGGGCAACCTGATGGTTTAAGGACTTGCTGCACTGAGGGCCACCTGATGCTTTTAGGGGGACGTGCTACATTGAGAGCCACCTTATGCTTTTGGGGGAATTGCTGCATTGAGGGCCATCAGATGTTTTGAGGGGACTTGTAACTGAGAGCCACCTGATGTGTTTAGGGGGATTTGCTGTATTGAGTGCCACCTGGTATTTTTAGTAGGCTATCAGCATTGAGGACCTCCTGATGCTTTCAGGGGGGCTATCTGCATTGAGGACCTCCTGATGCTTTCAGGGGTAATATCTGCTTTGAGGACCTCCTCATGCTTTTAGGGGGACTGTCTGCACTTAGGACTACCTGGTGATTTTAAGAGAACTGTCTCCAGTGAGGGCCATCTGATGCTTTTGGAAGAACTTGCTACATTGAGGGCCACCAGATGCTTATAGGGTGACTTGCTGTATTGAGGGTCACCTGATGCTTTTAGCGTGACTTTGCTACATTGAGGGCCACCTGATACTTTTAGAGGGGACTGTCTGCACTGAGGGCCATCTGGTGCCTTGGACTTGTTGTTTTGATGGCCACCTGGGGCTTTTAGGGGGACTATCTGCATTGAGGGCCATCTGATGCTTATAGGGTGACTGGCTGTATTGAGGGCCATCTGGTGCTTTTTGGGTAACTGGCTGCATTGAGAGCCAGCTGATGCTTATAGGGTGACTGGCTGTATTGAGGGCCACCTGATGCTTTTATTGGTGACTGTAGCTGCAGTGATTGCCACCTTTACTTTTGAGGGACTTGTTTTTCGGGCCACCCGATGATTTTAGGGGGACTGTCAGTGTCTGCATTGAGACTGAGAGCCACCTGATGCTTTTGGGAGGGCTTATTGTTTTTCAGGCCACCTGTTGCTTTTTGGGGGGACGGGGAGCGCTTGCTGTTTTTCAGGGCACCTGATGCTAGGGCATATAGCTCATCAGCTGTCTACGGCAGCCCTTCCATCCCCGCTCCTCCCTTTCCCCTACATGCTGCTCTCCAGAGCGTCCTGAGCGCTGGCCGGGTGACGGGCCCACGTGGTGGAGGCGGGCAGTGGGCGGCGGCCGTTTATCGGGAACGAGGAAGAGACCGGTAGACGAAAGTGAAGGGAATCCGCACCGCAGTCGCTGGAAACGAAACTGCTTGGGAGGGGTCGTTTGACTCCAGGAAGCCTGGTGATCTCCATGTCTCCGGGCTGCCGCCACTGAGCCTCAGCTTCATCTTCACCAGCAGCGACGCCCGGACATAGCGGTATGTAGTGTGTGCCTCTGTCTCCACACCCAGGGGTGAGGGATCTACCTCCATGTACTGCCATGGCACCGGGGTGAGGATCTACCTCCATGTATGCCATGGCACCCGGGGGTGAGGGATCTACCTCCATGTACTGCCATGGCACCCAGGGGAGAGGGATTTGGCTGGACATAGCGGTATATAGTGTGTGATCTGCCTCCATGTATGGCGCACAGGTGTAAGGGAGTGTGATCAGGAAGCTCCAGGCCTGCTCTGCTGTCACCTAATCTTTTATTCTAGATCATCCTATAATCCGGATATTCTGCCTGTGACTACCGGATTACCAGGAGAGTGCTGCAGATTAATCTCCTCAGAATACTTGATCACAACGAGCAGTCTGTGCCATACCCCTGGTATCAGGACAGTTGGGCTCTGCCATATGATAGCCGCTGTATGTATATGGGTGTATCAGTCAGTGATCGGCCCAAGTGTTTGTGTAATCCTCTTTCCCGACCATTGGACTCAGACAAACGATCACCTGCCAATCGATCAGAGTCGTTGTCTGTCAGCCGATTAGATTGTATGTGGCAGCCTTATCTTTTGTATAAGGTTTTACCCTTGTGTGAAGTGTGGCCGTTCAGGTATTGTCCACTGGGTCTCTTGACCGATCATAGTTATATATGGGGCACCCAACTTGTTTTACTATATCGATTATAGGCAGGATTGGCCTGTGTAAACCTGGCTTTACCTACCATATCCCCATTCTTCAGATTATCTTGTCCTTTACCAATAGATCTGGCATTGGTGGGTTATCAAAAACTGGACAACCCCTAATTCATTGGCCTCGTGAGGTGAGAATAATAAAGTGATTGTCTGCAGCGCTCACATTTTGTTGAGCCTTCTGCTTGGATGACATGACCGCTGCAGCACTAATGTGGCCCACCTGCCACAAGCTGTGGCCCTTAGCAGGTTCAGGGAAGCAGCGCTGGTCTCAGAGGGTCTATGTCCTTCTCCTCTCCATATTCACCTTATCTCCCCAGGGACTTCATTTACCTGACACTCCTACAGAACAGGTGTTTTCAGCACCAATGGCGCCCATATGTGGCCAGTGAATGGAGCTGACACAGGATGGCTCTGCTGAAAACGGCAGATCAGATCCTATTCATTTCAATAGAAGATCATCTGTGGTCCTTGACATCAGACACTACACTCTACTAGTCTGTTCACTGTCTACATTCATCCAGATCTGATAACTATTAAGCTGTGACGGGAGTCGGACCCCCTGATTTGATATTTACTCAGACCTATCTTTAATGCTAGGTAATCAGTATCGCAAGGCCTAATGACACCTTTAACCATAGGGTCTCCATGAGGTGTTTTTTTTTTTTTTTTTTTTAACTTTTTCCCTGTTTGACTATGCAATGTTCTTGGAAGATCAGTCGCTGCAGCTGTGATCAGTCTCCTGCACTAATATCTATGGCCCGTTCAGACGAGCATGTTATATGTATTTTGCTAACATGTGGACCAATGTAATCCCATAAGGCTGTTCAGAAGAGGATATTAAAAAAGGTCTGAGTGTCCATGCGAAAAAAAAAAATCTCAGCATGCACGAATATGTATACTGGATGAGATTCGCCCATTCAAGTCTATGGGTGGGCAAAAATCAGAACCCATATGGATCACCTGTATTGGATCTAATGTTTATGGATATCCTGCAGATAATACATTATAATCACATACACCCTATGATAATATCTCTGATGTTGCGTACAGAATACGACTTTTGTGGGTGGAAGACGGATGATTTTTCTTATGCTCGTCTGAATCCAACTTATTTACTGTTCAGCATTTAGTCCAAGTGAGCTTTAATGAGGGGAGAGAAGTCCCCTTTACACAGGTGGATCTAGGCCATAAAAACAATGGCAAATGTGTGCCAGAATGATTCTTCTGTAGGCATAAAACATCTTTGTGTGTAATCAAATCATTGCCCCCTGCTAAATAAGTGTTTTGCTTTTTCCTCAAGTGATTTCTGACCAGTTTCGATAAGCCAATAGGTGGGACGAGTTTTTACAAAATCTTGTTAGTTGAATTGTTTAAATGGGTGGTAAATTGTTGAGAAGCTACAATGGCAGGTGTTACAAACATCTCTGGAGCTGGTGTGATAAAAGAAACCAAAGGAAAACCACAGTGAGAGAATTCATAATCATAAAAAAAAAACTATGGGAAAAAACATTTGTCAAAAATTAAGAAATAGGTTAAGCACTCAAACCTGATTAAAAGGGAATTGCATTATTTGAGTGCCAATGGGATTTGGATAGTGCTAGTGCCAATGCTGATGTTACGGCAAAAATAAATAAATGCTCACCTTTCTGGGGAGTGTCTCTGATAGCTGCAGGACCTTAATCAGCTGACTCAGTGGGCAACCCGATCAGCTGATGTGTCACATTACCATATCAGCTGAGTGGATTAAATCGCCCGCCGATCGGTTGGCAGACAATTGAAACCGCTCAGCTGCTGCGGTCATGTGACACATCAGCTGATCGGGTTGCCCACTGAGTCAGCTGATTAAGGTCCTGCAGCCATCATAGGTGGATGCTGTGCATTGCGGGACACTCGCCGGAGAGGTGAGCATTGGTTGAATTAAATTTTTTTTTTTTTTTTTTACCATTCTGTTCTTTCATTTCACTTTACCAGTGTATGTAGATACACTGCTTAAGTGAAATTAAACTGAGCAGAGCAGTTTTAGTGTACTGCCCATACTCTGATCTGGGAAACAGTCCTGTTTTTTCCCAGATCCGAGCTCCATAGGCCCACATGTTATTTGAATCGGACAGCGTCGGATCCGATGCTGTCTGATTCTGTCCGATTGTGTCCGCTGCACCTAAAATCAGAGCAGTCTCCAATTTTGAGGACATGAAAAAACCAAACCCTGCGCACACAGATGGCTATTAAGCACCAATTTGTACCCATAGGGATACATGGGGGCCAAATCAGATCCATGGCTATCAGTTTCACAACTGATACATGGATCCCAAAAAATCGTGATGTGAAGGGGGCCTTAGTAGACTTACAATTTATGCATAAAACATAATAAATCAATTGAAAATACTCACTATTTTTTTTTACATAAAAAAAAAAAAAGATGTTTGGTATTTAATAATATTCAAAACTGATGAGATAAATAAATATTTTTTTCTTATTTGATGAACATGGAAATGGTAGAACCACTTCTTTGTCACATCATCGTCTCCAGAAAATAAAACATGATCGAAAAGTTGTACTGACCTTAAAGGGAATCTGTCAGCAGTTTTTTGCTATGTAATCTGAAGACAGTAGACTGCTGGGTTAACACAGAGATGTCAGCAATGTCTCTCCTTTCACACTGTGTGCAATTGTTCACTTGCAATGATTTTTTAGGCTACGTTCGCACATCAGCGCATTTTTTGCACTTTTTTTTTGCAGTTACGCTTTTTTACGTGCTTAGCTGCAGCCTCACATCCCTCCATATAGTATAATGCCGCCTCACAGCCCTCCATATAGTATAATGCCGCCTCAAAACTATGCACTCATCCCCCTCATAATACTCTGGCCACCATGCACTCATTAAAATAAATAAATCTGTTTTTACCTCTCCTGGTTCCCTCGCTGCTTTGTTCTCCTTGGTGGTGTTGGTGTGCATTCCACTGTGGATTGCATAAAACAGGAAGTGCCGCCTACTGCTAATGTGGAGAAGGCGGCACCAGCCTGCTATATGCGTTCTACAGTGGAACAGACATGGAAAGCTGCTGGTAAGAGGAAGCGAGGGGGCTGCAGCAGTAAGAAGTAGGAGGCGCCTCTTCCCTCCCGTCCCTCACACACTTGCCCTAAAGTGGCATGTGAAGCAGGAGCTGGGATCGGCGGGGGCGGCAGGCAGCGCGGGCCCCTGTACGTTTGGACTCTGTTGCAGCCGTGACCCCCTGCTACCCAGATTGTTATGCCCCTACTGCAGAGTTTAAGGAGTACTTCACACACAGCGATATCGCTGAAATCAGCAACTTCGTGAGCGATATTACTGTGTCTGAAAAGCAGCAGCGACAGGGCCCCTGCTCTGAGGTCGCTGATCGTTACACAAAGATCAGGACCATTTTCTTTTGCTCGTTGGTCCCCCGCTGTGCAGCACGCATTGGCGTGTTTGACGGCGGGAGACCAACAAGCGTCGGTCCCGAGAATGCAGGGAGCTAGCTCGGGTAGCGGCACCTCCACCAGCCACAATGGCGTGCACCCGGCCGCGCTGTGCACGCTGGGACATGTAGTCATAAGACTACATGTCCCAGCATGCACTGCACGGCCGGGTTCACAGCGCACCCGATGTGTAAAAAGGGTATACATTAGGACAGCGAAGTGCTTAGTTACCCAGTTACCCGCTGTGTACTGTGGTTACCAGCCTGTAAGTGGGAGAAGGCTGGTAACCAAGGTACACAGCGGGTAACTAGGACAGCCTTCTGCCGCTTAACCAGTGATGTGGAGGTCGGCTCCCTGGTCGCTGAGGAGATCTGCCTGTTTGACAGCTACCCAGTGACCACATAGTGATGTTCCAGAGATTCTGGTCATTGTCGGGATCGCTGGAACATCGCTGTGTATAACGGCACCCTAACATATTTCAACAATGTGTTCCTTATCACACTGTTGGTTGTTTACTAGTAATGTTTGTTTTATGTTTAATCTTTCTTTATTGAAATAAACAAGTAAATAATCAGACAAGAATTTTCTTTTAAGGTTAAGAACAAAGCATACAACATAACATAGTTGAACAAGTGTCTCTTGTAGAGTAAAGGCCCTGTCACACAGAACGACTGCTCCAGCGATCCTTTCAACGATAACGACCTGTCGGGATCGCTGGAGCATCGTTACCTGGTCGCTGGGGAGCTGTCAAACAGGCAGATCTCCCCAGCGATCAGGGGCATGGGAGCTACCTCCCACATCGCTGAAGGCTATGTTAGCAGTGTCCTCCCTGCTTAGCGCTGCCTGTAAGCAGGGAGGACGCTGGTAACTATGATAAACACCGGGTATCCAGGCAGCGCACGCAGCCTGGATACCCAGTGTTTACCATGGTTACCAGCCCTGTGAGGTCACTGATCGCTGGTTTCTCGCTGTCACATGCAAAAATGCGTGCTGACCAGCGGGAAACCGACAATCAAAAAATTACCCAGAGCACTTTGCAGCGATCAGAGACCTCCCAGCAGGGGACTGATCGCTGCTAAGTGTCACACATAGTGACATCAGTGGAGAGATCGTTGTAACGTCACAGTTACAACGATCTCTCTAACAAAATCGTTGTGTGACTGAGCCTTAAGCTGATGGCCCGGATCGAGCCAAGTAGTAGACAGGTACAGTCAAACAGTCAAAGGTATAGAAAACCATTGTGCAATTGTTATACATACTCTCAGAATCTTATTAACCAAACAAAACTAAACCTGTCAATTTATTTAACACGTGCTCCTCTCGGAGCTGGTGGTAGTTGATATGTAAGTAAAAGGATAGTAAAGTTTGGAATCTCGACTCAATTTATAGTAGCTCGTGGTTTTATAGACTAGGGGTATTAAAACAAGGACAAAGAAGATGGGGGGCTGGGGGTTGTAGTTGTAGTGTGGGAGGAGGTGGAGAAGGGAGGGAGGGAGGGGATGGGCAATCCCCCCCTACAAGAGGTACCGAAGATTTCAAGAAACCTCGGAGAGTGAATAAATGTCATCCAGCATTACCATGTGGCTACAAATTTGTCACTGGAGCCATTTAGTTCCGCAGTGAGATCCTTCATCCCACAGAAACACTGCATTTCTTTCAACCAGTCTTGTCAAAGAGGGACTCCACCAAATGTGGGTCATCGTTCCCCTCTCTACCTGACATCTCCAACATCTATCTGTCAATGCTGCATGGGCAACGATACCACCTGGCAAGAATTTTGAAAATTTCTTTCTTGGGCTTGGCATGCCATAGACAATTATGAGATTAGGACGAATGCTCTGTCCCATCTACCCCTGGGATGGTTATCCCCAATTCCTCAACCCACCTTCTGGTGTATTAAGGTTTGTTTTCTGTGCCAGGTTGATTTAGGTGTGTGTAGATTGAGGACAAACAGTGGGCAGGTGGAGAATTTAGTAGGAACAGCTTCACAAATGGGGAAGGTTGGGAGGAATAATAGGTCCATCTACCTTCTTTTTGTATAAAAGATTTAAATTGTGAGCATTCCATCCAGGGTACATCACTAACAGACCTAACAAAGGTCACAAATGGCAATAGGGTATTACCCTTCAAGATGTGGCAGCGAGGTTCATCCCCCTTATTCCAATTTAAATAGCGTCTCCAACCCCAGGGAGAAAATCCGGATTGTTACAGAGGTGTAAGGGGTCCCCTGCCGTGAGACAGGCGTCTTTTCCTGGTCTCCTGATCCCAAATTAAGAGGGCAACCCGTAGAGCCTCCTAGCCCAGGCTGAACTGTCCTCTATTGAGAGAGTTTATCCAGAGCAAGTTGTGTAGGGGAACCCCCAAACAACCCTGCTCCAGAGTGACCCATTGTTTAGAGCTTTTGTTATAGTACCAATCAAATTATCAAGTCAAGATGGCCGATTTATAGTAAAGTTTAAAATTGGAGAGTCCCGCTTCACCTCTATGTTTATGTCTGTATAGTGTAGTTATTGGCACCCTGGGTCTACGAGAGCCCCAAACAAATTTTGTCAGGACTGATTGGAGTTTCAAGAAGAAGGATGCCAGTAGTATAAGGCTGGCTTCACACTACGGTTTTTTGATCCTGTTGTGTTCGTTTTTGAAACGAACAGAACAGGATCATTTTTGCCTCCCATGTATCCCTATGGTGCCGGATTGGCCATCCGGTTTTGTGTATTCAGTCCCAGAATTTGTTTGTCCTGTTTTTCACCGGTCCCAAAAACGAAGTCTGCACTGTTTCTTTGGGCTCCCGTGACAAAACCAGACAGACGCAAGTCGAGTCCGGGACACATGGGGACCTATGGAGCTGGATTCAGGAAAGAACTGAATTGTTTCCCCGACTCGGTTCCAGGGTACATGGCATACTCAAAACAAGAGCACTGCTTTGTACCTGTGGTACATGTGTGTAATTTCACTTCAGCAGTGTATTTACATACACTGCTAAAGTGAAATTAAGTCAAGGAAGGGTTAAAATAAAAAAAAATTCACCTTTCCGAAGTGTGTCCTGCGATGCATTACCTCCGACGGCTAAAGGACCTTGAATCAGCTAACCAGGAAGGGGTGGGGCAACCTGATCAGCTGATGGGTCACATGACCACATCAGCGCAGTTTAAATCTGTGGTCATGTGACGCATCAGCCGATCGGGCTGCCCCCGCTCCTTCCTGGTCAGCTGATTCAAGGTCCTTTAGTCGTCGGAGGTGAATGCATTGTGGAATACTTGGTGGAAAGGTGAGAATTTATTTTTAACCGTTCCTTTATTTAATTTCACTTTAGCAGTGTATGTAAATACACAGCTAAAGTGAAAGTGAACAGCGCAGACAGCACTTGTCTGGCTCGGCTCCCCCCTGCTCTTTCTGTGTCCAGATCCTGGACCCTGACACAGAAATGGTATCCGGAGTTGCCAATCCGGACCTGTCCATTCCTGTTTGTGGGGTCCTGCAAAAAACAGGATCCCCAAATACCGGAACAAAACTTAGTGTGAAGCCAGCCTAATGGGTACTGTTTGGAAAAGGTATATAAAAAAAAAAAAAAATGGGGTAATCTATCCATTTCAATCACGTTGATTCTCCCGAACCAAGATAAAGTATGTTTATCATAACTATTTAAATATCTAATTGTTTTTTCTAAGAGAGGTGCATAATTTAAAGAGAAAATCTGAGTGGGTTCCCTAGAGATCAAGATTCCAAGGTATTTTAAAGCTGAGGTCTGCCATTTAAACTGAAATTGTCGTTTTTTTTTTTAACAAATCTTTATTTAAAGATATAAAAAAACATAGCATTTGAAAAAGCGTTGTCATATTTTCAAAATGCATACAACAATGGATAACTGTAATGTAACAGAAGAATCAATGCAGGGTAAACAATTAGGGTAATTAAAGATGTATACAAAGCAGGAAGGAAGGAAGGGATGAGTGATAGGGACGTGACTTGACAGGTACAAGAAGAGAGTTGGCTATTTCCGAGTGCTATGCTATATTGTATAGTTCATAGGACGTTGAGAAAGATTGTTTAGAAGGTTACTTTATTTTATTATGGGCTTTCTTTCTAAAGTGGTAAGCAAAGTTAAATTGTCTCCGAACACTGTGGCCTAGTGTGTAAAGTCCTCAGGGCAGAGGGTGAAATTGATGTAAAAAAAAAGTAGGTGCAATCAAGTGACTTATTTAAGGTTGGTGAGTTTGCGCGAGTTAGTGGACCATGGATCCCAGGTAGCTACGAATTTATCATGTGTGCCTGACTCCAAACTTGAGACTTCTTCTAGACAGTTGAAATCTTGTACCTTGGCAATCCATACGGAGAGAGAAGGGGGAGAAGTCTTCTCCACTTAGTTGTGATTAAGTGTTTAGCACTGGAGAGTAATAGGGGGGTAAGGGCGTGTTTTTAGGTTTGTATTTGTGTGAAGAGGGGGGGGGGGGGGACAGTAAAACCTCCCTGGCAGAGAAGTCCTGTTCCGGCAGGCCTATCAGGCGTAGGATATTGTCTTTAAGGAAGGCTACTTCTGTAGTCAGATTTGCTGAAGTTTGGCAATGTTTGTTTTAGCTCAACAAGATTATCATAGTCAGACAGACAAACTCGTTGACTAATAAGTCAATATTCTATTTACCCTTTGTTGTCTTGGTTTCAATAAATTTTTATTGATCTTTCCGTGATAGCAATCACATAATAGAAGGAATACAGGGGTTTAGCTGGACAAAGGGGGAGTGGAAGGAGGGGATAAAATTGGGCATAAAGGGAGCCATCGCAAAGCAGAATACAATAAAGTACAAACAAACACAAACTATATCAAAGTGAGTAAGTATCATGTAGTTAATGGGAAATCGGGGCTGCCAGCAGGTGCTGTTCCCATATAACCCACCTTTTCAAGACCCTCTGTTTGGCATCCTTATCCAAGGATAGCAAAAATTTGTGCTGAAAGATGGAGTTTGTGTTTTCAATCACCTTTTTGAAAGTAGGTGGTAGGTGAGACTTCCATCTTGCTGCCAGGCACAACCTGGCTGCTATTAGGACATAGGATAGCTCCCTGGAGATCAGGGGGGAACTGATCTATACCAACATTCAAAATCGCCAGTTGTGGGGTAAGAGCAATATAACTAATAGAGGGGATCCGATCAGACTAGCAATTACTGTCCAAAAGGGAGCGATCTTCGGGCAGGACCACCACATTTGTGTCAAGATATCCTCAAGCCCACACTGTCTCCAGCATAGCGGAAACTAGCCGGGGGCGAAGTGAGCAAGACTGGTACCATCGGAGATTAATCTTTTGCAGATTTTCCAGATGGTTGACACACCACGTAGCCCTGTGAATCCCTGACAGAGCCGCCAGCCAATCCTTGTAAGAGGCAGTGAAGCCCAGGTTCATCTACCACCTTTGCATGTAGTTTAATTTGAGCCGAATGTCTGAGAAGAGAAATTTTCTATAAATGCCTGAGAGTCCTTTGGTGCGGCTGGGGTCAGACAGGAGACACCTTTGGAGCAAAGAGGAAGCACGCGGGGGCCTCAAATCTTTCATGTATGAGGTGGAAGCTAGGAAGTGCTTAATTTGAATAATTTTGGTAGTGATATCTGTTCGCCCTTGGAAACTCAGAGCCCAGGAGGGAGAAAATCCCTTTTTCGAATGGGGTCACCAAGGGAGGACATCCCCAGCTCCTCCAGACTACTCAAATCCAGAAAAGGAATATGGAAAAGAAAGGCCTAGAGCGGGACCTTCTTATGGGAAGGAGAATACATTTCCCCACCGCGCGCCTTCAACAAGAGAGCAGAGTGTGCATGCTGGGCAATGGGAGATGAAATCCAGTGGGTCTGAAGGTTTCCGAAGCCAGCAGATCCATAAGGGAGGCGCCTCCTCTCAAGAGGATTCAATTTGTACCCAACCCAGGGAGGAGGAGGGATGCCACCAATTTTTGGCTTTCTCCAGTATAGCCGCAGAATGGTACCCTGACAATTCTGGGATTCCCATACCTCCAGAGCAGAATGGAAGAATGAGGACCTGTCTAGCGACCCTCTGTTTTTTATTAACCCACACATACCTTGAAACTAGGTTATGTAGTTTAGCAAAGTTCTGCTAGGGATGGCAATCAGGATGCACTTGAAGTAAGATTTTTGGGAGAAGTAGCATTTTGAATGACCCTTTGATGTCTTATAGAATATGGCAGTGCCGTTTTTAACCCTTCATCCTCCCTGCTTTAATTTTTTGAGATAATGACCTTTGGCTTTTTATTGGCTGTAAACTATAATCATTAGTATTAACAGAAATAAACACTTGAAATAGGTCACTTTGTGTGTAATGACACTATATATTAGAGAGATCAGGTAGGAAAAAAGCCATGCACCATACCTATATGAGCCCTGAATGCATAAACACCGTTTTTAATGGCACAATATTGAAAGTGCTTATTTCGTGGGATGCTACCGCAAGAGACCTTTAAAATAAGTTTTGAAAAAGGTGCGCTCACCTGCGTAGATTTTGCACTAAGTCCTTATATTGCGGTGGAAAAATGTTTACATGGTGCAGGGAGGGAGAGAAAGGAACAAGTCAGTTCACACCAAAGTGGTTCTTCCACTGGGACCAGTGCAATAAAAGGACCCAGTGCAATATCTATGCGGGTGAGTGCACTTTTTGTTTCTTTTTTTTTTTTCAAAATTTATTTTAAGGACTCTATATATAATGTATTTCACTTTATGTATTGGTTTACTGAAATCAATTTTTTTGATTATATTCTAATTCATTGAAATGCACTAGTAAATAAAAATAAAATTAAAAAAAATCCCTCATTTTTGGAGAATGAAGGGGAATAACAAGTACATTTTAAAGTTGTTTGTTCCCTCTCACATTTGTAAGATTCACTTGAATGGAACAGGTGTAGAAATGTGTTAAATAACACTGCTGGATGGAAGCATTCCTTTATGTCCTGCGGAAGATTAACCTGAAGTTGGCAGCTTACCCTGATTTTGATAGGAAACCACAAATTTTTTTATCTTCGTGAAATAAAACCCTAAAGGAATGCAATCTAATACAGCTTTTAACTTCAACTGAGTGGATCTAGAATAGCACTCACAACCCATTGGCGAGGTATCGTGCTATTCTTAGGAGGAGTAGCTATATTCTCATCTTGGACATCCTTTAACCCATAAGTACTCTATGGCATATACTTATGGTAAAGCCTACTGTACATATGAGAAAGCCATCAGCTGGGATAATGATCTGGCAAATCATTCAGCCAAAGCCATCTGGGCCTGCCCAGCTATTCACAGGAGCATTTGTTCAGATCAGATTACTCCACAGTCTGAAATCGGACATTCTGGATCAGCACCTTTCATTGTCTGGAGCTCTTTGTTGAAAATCCTGATCCCGTCTATCCAACATTAGTCTAAGTCTGGTTTCACACTACGGATTTTATAAATCCGATGCTGTCCGATAAAAATTGGACTGCATCGGACCGATTTTGGGCCCCATGCAGCCCTATGGGCATCGGACCGAATCGGATGTGCACTAAATGCCATCCGATTTGATCCGATCCGATTCTGTCCGATTTTATTTTTGGTGCAAAAATCGGAGCATGCTCCGATTTTTTTTTTTTTGCACCGAAAATAAAATCGAACAAAATCGGATCGGACCAAATCGGATGCCATTTAGTGCACATCCGATTTGGTCCGATCAATGTAACATGGGGCCCTACGGAGCAGGGTCCGAGGAGACATCGGATGTGTCCACGGACTCGATTTTTACTGTACTGAGCATGCTTAGTACAGTAAAACTGCTCCAAACTGGGAGAGCAGGGGTTAAAAAAAAAATATATATATATGCTCACCTATGCCCGAGCTCCCGCAGGCTCCCGGTGTCCTCGCGCTGTCTGCAGAGGTCTTCTACTGCTGTACAGGACCTGCCGTGATGTCACAGTCACGTGACCACAGGTTACCATAGTGTAACCTGCGGTCACGTGACTGTGACATCACGGCAGGTCCTGTACAGCAGTAGAAGACCTCTGCAGACACCGGGAGCCTGCGGGAGATGGCGGGGGCTCGGGCATAGGTGAGCTTATTATTATTATTATTATTATTATTATTTTTATTTTTTTTTTTCTTCCAGACTGGAGGCGGATGCTACGATTTTATGCCTGTTTGGCATCCGATTCCAGGCATCAGAAGGGAGCCGATGCTGTCTGATTTATATCGGACAGCATCGGCTCCCTAAAAATCGTTATCTGAAAGTAGCCTAATGTGTAGAGGGGGCTTTAGTCGACCCACAATCAGAGGTGTCCGGCTTCTTAGGCAAGGAGTGCAGTGCTTACAGGCTCTTTGCTGTAGAGATCATAAGGCCATGTTCACACGTTCTGTATTTGCTGAGTTTTTTACCTCCATATTTATAGCCAAAACAAGGAGTGGGTGATTATATACAGAAGTGGTGACGGATTTCTATTATACTTTTCCTCTGATTGTTCCACTCCTGGTTTTGTCTTACAAATACTGAGGTAAAAATCTTACCAAATACGGTGTGTGCTTGGCCGTACAAAACTCATCAAATTCTCAGTGTGCACATGGCCTTACAAATACTGAGGTAAAAACTCAGCAAATACTCAATGTGAGCACATGGCCTTACAAATACTGGTGTAAAAACTCACCCAATACTCAATGTGAGCACATGGCCTTACAAATACTGATGTAAAAACTCACCAAAGGGGCGTGGCCTGCACGCTGATCGTGGTGGCTGCATAGACTGAGCTCTCCTGCTCCATAGGATCATTATCGGCACATAACGGCTCACCGCGGCTCCCCAGACATCCACAAACCTTATCACGGCTTTCCCCATCGCCCCGGTCTCATGATGACACGTGGCAGGTCGAACAGACGGGCTTCACCTCCTCGTTTGCCGGACTTCTTCCCCGGAGGGCAGACTGTGCATGCTGCAGGAAAGATGGCGCCTGCCTCCCCAGCCAGATCTTCCCGCTCTTCCCGCGGCTCCAACAGAGGTGAGAGAGATTCTACTCCCCCACACAGCAGCAGCAGCTCTGCCCCGTTCACAAAAGGGGACATGAAAGACTTTTTAACAACAATGAGGGCCTCCCTGAAACAGGATATGCATGAGATGCTAAGAGAGATAAGGAGAGACCTGAACTCCCTGGGGGATAGAACAGCCCATGTAGAAGGCAAACTAGGAGAATATGCCACTACCATCAATGCCTTAGTAGATGAAAATGCTGCACTACGGAATGAGCTCTCCTCAGTACATGACAAACTGTATGATTTGGAGGACAGATCTAGAAGACAAAACATAAGAGTCCGAGGCATTCCAGAGGAGATTGCTGATAAAGAACTAGCTCCTTTCATGCTGAGATTTCTGGCCTCTGTGTTACCTGACTTGCCACCAGGAGACCTGGCGATAGAGAGGATTCACAGAACCCCGAAACCTAAACACCTAGGACCCTCCGTACCCAGAGATGTACTGGCCAGAATGCTCAGGTTCCCCACAAAAGATGCTTTTGTACAGCGGATGAGAAAACCCCCCTTGCTGCCCGAGGAGTTTCAGGGACTGCAGGTGTTCCCTGACCTGTCGCCGGCCACGTTGGCGAGACGTCGGGAGTATGCACACGTGTGTGCGGCCCTTAGGGACGCCAATAAGCGCTACAAGTGGGGTTTCAATCCAGTAAAGTTAATAATTAATCATGATGACCGGATGGTTACTTGCTCCTCACCAAAGCAAGCAGAGGACAGATTGTCTTTATGGAGGATTCCCTTTGCTCTGTCAAATGCTAAACCAACGGGGAAAAAGAAGGTGACCACGGAGTGGTCCACAACCTGAAGTGGACAACGGGACGATCCTGTGGATGGAGCATCAGACAGCCCTTTTGAGGCTAACTCCTGAACGGTACATTTGTACTGTGCCCCTGGATAGCAGAATTTTTTGGTTCTGCTCGTTGCCCGAGGAACTGGGCTTTTGACCCGGGTCTGTGCAGACAGACCCCGGACTGTTGACTGTTTTATTTTTATTTTTGTTTTTTATTTTGTGTGTTTTTTCCTTCACCCTTTTCGGTTGATGGTTGTTATTTCTTTATACTTGTTTTTTTTTTTTGCAGCAACTCATTTCTGTTTTAGCATCCACTATTAATCTGTTCCTTACTGCGGAGTCAGCCATGGTTTCCAGCTTATATCCTTACTATTGTGTTCAGTGCTGGGGGACCGATGGGTCCCTGTGGACCGCTTTGCTCTCTGATTCTATACAATGAGTATAAAATTAATGTCACTCAATGTTAAGGGGATGAACTCCCCGGGTAAACGATCAATGGTGTGGAGGGAGGTGAGGAAGTCCCGGGCGGAAATTGTTTGTCTTCAGGAAACCCACCTATTGGAATCAGATAACTTTAGGTTCCATAACCCCCAATTCCCCCATATATTTTTTGCCAATAATTCAGTTAAGACAGCAGGAGTGTGTATCATGATTAAGCATACCGTGGCCTTTAAATTGGTGGGATCATATATAGACCCAGGCGGCAGATTGTTGGTGCTGGTCTGCACTTTAAATGGAGTCTTGCACACCATATCGACACTCTATGCTCCCAACTCGGGCCAATGCAAATTTGTGAGACGCGCACTTCAGACTGTTAAATCGTTGGCGCGAGGTGGTAAGATCGTTTGCGGAGATTTTAATCTCCCGATGAAGCGGGACCTTGATTGTTCCCACCGGAGGAGTGGAGGTCGGGGAGAGTTGAGGTTACATACCCTTGAGTTTCAATATCATGATCATTGGAGATATTCCCATGCAGCGGAGCGGGATTATACCTTTTTCTCCCCTCGGCATCATACATATAGTAGATTGGACTATTTTTTGGTGGATGATGCTGCCTTGTCCGGATGCCTCAACTCCGAGATAGGGTTGATAACCTGGTCTGATCACGCCCCTGTCTTCCTTACTATAGCTCTGTCACACCAGGCTCCCCCGGCTTTTAGGTGGCGCCTGAATGATGGCCTTTTGCTGAACGAGGATGTGGTGTCCAGGATCTCCTCAGAGTTGTCTCTGTATTTTCAATTGAATGATACTGGAGAGATCACTGACGAGACGTTGTGGGCAGCCCATAAGGCTGTCCTGAGGGGCTTATTTATACAACAAGCAGCAGCTTTGAAACGTAAGAGGGAAGGGGACCGGAATACGCTGTTATCCAGGTTGCAGGTCCTGGAGTCCCTTAATAAGTCGGCTGTATCCCCCTCTGTGACGGCAGAAATTTATTCTATAAGATTTAAACTCCGAGATTCTATGTTGGCCTCATATGCTCATAATCTGAGAAAATTGAAAACAAATTGGTACTCTATGGGGGACAGGGCCGGGGCCCTTCTCGCCCGTAGAGTCAAAAAAAGAGAGGCTAAATCCAGGATAGATCATCTTTTAAGTCCTGGAGGCCAACCTGTCAGAAGCCCTGTAGAGATCGCTGCAGAGTTTGCAAAATATTATGCAGGCCTATACAATCTCGGAAATGACCCCTTGACTCCCCAGCCCACATCTCATGGTATTGCAGAATACCTTGATTCCATCAACTTACCCGCTGTTTCTGAGGATCAATTAACCTTTTTAAACGCCCCTTTCACGATAAATGATTCAGGAGACCATTAAACAAACTAAGAAGAAGAGCGCCCCGGGTCCAGACGGATTCCCCAATACCTATTATCACACTTTTCAATCGTCACTAGCCCCCTATTTGTTACGTTTGTTCACCGCCTGGAGAGATAGGGGATCAGTGTCCTCTCCTGGCTTGGAGGCTACTATTACGACCCTACCCAAGCCGTGGAAGTCTCCAACCGCCCCGGGCAATTTTAGACCCATCGCTCTCCTAAATTGCGATGTTAAGTTGTTCACTAAATTGCTGGCCTCGCGCTTGAACCTGATCGTCCCCTCCCTGGTCTCCCCGGACCAGGTTGGGTTTGTGGCGGGACGAGAAGCGAAGGACGGGGTTCGTAGAATGCTGAACCTGGTGCGGGTGGCTGAGTTGTCTGGCCTCCCCAGTGCATTCCTGTCGCTTGATGCTGAAAAAGCTTTTGACAGGGTGCACTGGGGATACCTCCAGGCGGTCCTCAAAAAGTTCGGCATGGTGGGCCCTATCTACTCGGCTATTTCTGCCATGTATTCCACTCCCTCGGCAAGAGTTCTCACTGCGGGCTTCTTATCGGAGCCCTTTCAGATAACTAACGGTACCCGACAGGGGTGCCCCCTCTCCCCTATAATTTTTGCCCTGTGTATGGAGCCTCTCGCGGAGAGGATTAGGGCCAACTCTGACGTTGCGGGCTTGGTGGTGGGGAAGGAGGCTCATAAAATCAGCCTTTATGCTGATGATGTTATTATTTCATGTGTAAATATTGGGCCTTCATTCTCTGCCATCATGTCCGAGTTGAGGAAATTTAGCGAGGTCTCCTACTATAGATTAAACCCGTCCAAATCTCTGGTGCTCCCGGTGGGGGTCTCTGTCTCCTGCCGGGGACGCCTGGAGGAGGTGTTCCCTTTTCAGTGGTCGCCTGACGGTATCCCCTATTTGGGAATAACTTTGACTCCCTCGGCACAGTCAATTAAAACAAATTTCCACAACCTATATACAAAAATTAAAGCCCTTTTGGAAGATATGCATCAGATAATGACCTCGTGGTCCGCCCGTATTAATGCATTTAAAATGATAGCCCTCCCCAAGATCCTTTATTATTTCAGATCCCTTCCCCTCGACATACCCAAAAAACTTATTCTCCGCTTGCAACTATTAGCTAATAAATACATCTGGGCAAATAAGACACCACGTGTAGCAAAAAGGGTCTTGTACCGCCCCCTGGAGTCGGGAGGAATGGGAGTTCCAGAGTTGTTGACCTATCACAGGGCCTCGATCTTAACGGGGCTCAGGGATTGGTGGCATATGGATAAGGACCACAGGTGGCTACAAATTGAGAGACTTTACTCTAGGCGAGGCTCCACTCGCTTGACACTGGAGTCTGAGGTGCTCCGGACGGGTACGGTCTCGCCTCTATTACCTACAATGAGAGCTGCCCTGCGCCTTTGGAGATCTCTCGCCCCTACACTTCTTAGAATTCCTAGGGGATCACTCTCCGTGCTTGCCATGGAAACTCATATTCCTTACCTAAACCTCCAACCCTGGCATTCTGCTGGGATTCAAACAATATCGGACTTAGAGGGACCCTCGGGTGTGACTCCCTTTGATCTACTATCCCGAAAACATCCGGGGTTAAGAAGGTTTTTCTACCAATACTTACAATTGAGACATTTCTTACATGGTGTCCCCCATACCTCTTCTTCCTTTGCTGGTCACATGGATAGAAGGATCAATGGATACTTCCTGGTCCCGGGTTCTGGCTCAAAGGGAGTCTCTATTTTATACAAAGTATTGATAGATTCTGACCAAGAGGTAAAACTTCCTTACATACAGAGTTGGGAGCGAGAATTGGGGGTTGTTCTGGAGTTGGAGGAGTGGAGGGACAGTATATCTGAGATCAAGAGGGTATCCTCATGCACGACCCACTTGGAACAGCTGAAAAAATCACACATGAGATGGTATCGCTGCCCAGTGCTGGTTGCCAGATTTGGCCCGCAGTACTCCCCCCTGTGTTGGCGAGGCTGCGGTCAGGTCGGCACCCAGACACATACTTGGTTCTCCTGCCCAGTTTTGTCATCTTTTTGGAAAAGGATGGAACAGGTGATCTTGGGAGCCACCGGGATCCACCTGCAACTCACTCCCTCCACAGCGGTCCTACATATGGGCCTCGAGGCTATACCCAGGATTGTTAGAGGAACCATTTCCCACATACTGATAGCTGCCCGCTCTTCAATTGCATACAAATGGAAGGAGACTTCCCCGCCATCAGCTGAGGAAGTAGTGGAAAGGGTTAACTTACATTGTAAATATGAGCTGGCTCTGGCACAGTCCCGATCCGCAAAGACAAAATCGACTCTGATTTGGGACCCGTGGATGACAAGTTCTTATTATATTGCGTAACTTGAAGTGTTGATCCTCACTAGGTTTGGTTGTTCATTGTTATCATTGTTGGCTCTTACTGTTCAGGGCTCTGACACTTAAGTTTCAATTTGTGAAAATGGTGGAATGCTATATTCTCTAAACAAAATTGAGTATTAAGTATGCTGCAATTGTTATTTTGGTTCACCCCCCCCCATCCCTCTACCCCACTCCCTTTTCAATTTACCTCCTACCTACCTTTCCCCCCCCATGTGTCCCCAGTGACAATCGCTATGCGGCATTGAATGTGGTATGTAATACTGCTTGATCTCACTGCTTGTCACTTTGTTACAATTTCAAATGTTTGTCATTTATTTCTGTTCAAAATAATAAAAATGATTTGGTAAAAAAAACTCACCAAATACTCAATGTGAGCACGTGGTCTTACAAATACTGAGGTAAAAACTCAGCAAATACTCAATGTGTACACGTGGCCTTACAAATACTGAGGTAAAAACTCACCAAATACTCAATGTGAGCACGTGGCCTTACAAATACTGAGGTAAAATCTCACCAAATACTCAATGTGAGCACGTGGCCTTACAAATACTGAGGTAAAAACTCAGCAAATACTCAATGTGTACACGTGGCCTTACAAATACTGAGGTAAAAACTCACCAAATACTAAATGTGTGCACATGGCCTTACAAATACTGATGTAAAAACTCACCCAATACTCAATGTGAGCACATGGCCTTACAAATACTGATGTAAAAACTCACCCAATACTCAATGTGAGCATGTGACCTTACAAATACTTAGGTAAAAAACTCACCAAATACTCAATGTGAGCATGTGGCCTTACAAATACTGAGGTAAAAAACTCACCAAATACTCAATGTGTACACGTGGCCTTACAAATACTGAGGTAAAAACTCAGCAAATACTCAATGTGAGCACGTGGCCTTACAAATACTGAGGTAAAAACTCACCCAATACTCAATGTGAGCACATGGCCTTACAAATACTGAGGTAAAAACTCAGCAAATACTCAATGTGAGCACATGGCCTTACAAATACTGATGTAAAAACTCACCCAATACTCAATGTGAGCACATGGCCTTACAAATACTGATGTAAAAACTCACCCAATACTCAATGTGAGCATGTGACCTTACAAATACTGAGGTAAAAACTCACCAAATACTCAATGTGTGCACATGGCCTTACAAATACTTAGGTAAAAAACTCACCAAATACTCAATGTGAGCATGTGGCCTTAGTGTTCCTCTGAAGATGCATCTGGACTCTTTGGATACTGCTTCATATAGCACCACCACAGAGTGCATAGTTTGGCTGTCAATGGCCTAATGTTCTGGTCCAGCTATCTGTCAGGAGCTCACCGTTCCTCTGGCAAGCTGGAAGAGGGAGCTGTGCTTCTGTTCAACAATATGAGAACCCCTTTAACTTGTATATCACACCTGTTATGTGGTGTGAACAGAGCCTCCACATCAGTTACCTCACCCCAGTTACCTTACCCCTTCCTCCACTCTCCGACACCAGACATTGTCATAATAAAAAGTCTGTATTTCTATAAACGACAAGTCTACACAGGAGCTGTAGGCACAAGTGAATTATTGTACCTTGTTACTGTGTTTGTGGGCTGGTATGCTTATCTTACTGTTTTTATTTTTCTTTATTTTATCTGTAGCAAAAATGTTGGAGCCTGAGAAAGAGCTGGTTGCCAAGATGCTGCGGGCGGTGCTGCAGTCCAACAAAAATGGCGTCCCTCTGCATCGTTTACAAGGCGAATATAAAGCTCTCACCAGAGAATGGATCCCTTTCAAGGATATGGGTTTCCAGACACTTGAGGCATACTTGAAAAGTATTCCAACTGTTGTAAGGATGGATGTCGGCCGAGTTGGTGAGGTATTGTGAATTAGTATTGTGTTGTTTTACACTACCTCTCATCTGGGGGGAAAAAAAGCTTGCAATCAAATTATTAAGCAGTCTCAGTAACAAACCCTCCTAATAAAGTATGTGATATAGTGCAAGTGTATTAATACTTACTGATATGTTTGTCCTGGTTTCCAGTGCCACGTCTCGTCCACAGGACCTGAAAATAGACTAACACAAACTGGTTTATAACAAAAAATACTTTTTCAATGTAAGCCTATGGAGTCTTGTTTTGGTTCTGACTGACTTAAATTCGAAAGGCAGCACAGTGTCACACAGTGTGTGCTAGCAAAGCTAAAGAGCAGTCTTGTGGGCTGGAAAAGGACAATGGCAGAGCTGATAAATAGTGCAGTCTTCCCAGTTAGGGAGAGTTAGGTTTTGATAAGCCTTCTTCCAAAAACCTGAACACTAAAGAAGTGTGTTGTAAAGCAGTTGTCCCCTTTCATAAAGCTCCTTCTGGCTTACCGTATATACTCGCGTATAAGCCGAGTTTTTCAGCCCAAAAATTGGGCTCAAAAGTCCCCCCCTCGGCTTATACGCGAGTCACTGTATATTGTATACAGTATACAGTCACTTCCCCCATCAGTATACAGGATCCCCCCCTTACTGGCCGCAATCCTGTAAAAGAATACATTAGTATACTTATCGCTACCGCTGTCCCGCCGCCGCCATCGCGCTCCTCCGGCTTCATCCGTCTTCTTCCGGCTTCCTCCGGTGGGCGCAGGCAATGACGTCATTCTCTGCGCCAGAGGAGGAAGCCGGAAGACACTGGATGAAGATGGAGGAGCGCGATGGCGGCGGCGGGACAGCGGCAGGGACAAGTATACTAATGTATTCTTTTACAGGATTGCGGCCAGTAAGGGAGGGGGGGGGGCCTGTAGGGGGGGGCCTGTATACTGATGGGGGGGGGGGGGGGCTGTATATACCAATGGGGCTGCTGCTGTATACTGCCACTGGGGCTGCTGCTGTATACTGCCACTGGGGCTGCTGCTGTATACTGCCACTGGGGCGGCTGCTGTATACTGCCTCTGGGGCAGCTGCTGTATACCACACTGCTGGGGGCTGTATACTTGTGCTGGGGTCCACCCTCGGCTTATACACGAGTCAATAGGTTTTCCCAGGTTTTGGGGGCAAAAGTAGGGGGTCGGCTTTTACACGGGTCGGCTTATACACGAGTATATACGGTAGTATGTTGTGAAGAGAAAATATACTGCACTTTTCATCCACTCTGTCTCTCCCTGGCACTGTGCACTTGGAGTGGTGATGTCACAAGCCAATCCCAGAGCTCGGCAGCTTGTGCTGTCTACACTGGCAGAGTTGCTGAGCTCAGTGATTGGCTCCAGCACTGTATGACATCATTGCCGCAGCCTATCCACAGTCATCAGATCAGGGCCGGAGAGACTGTGCTGGACACAGGGACGGGAAGTAAGCAAAGTGCAGTTTATGTACTAATAATTTATTTATTTATTTTTATTTACTATGAATTGAGCTGCCAGGCAAAGATTTTATGAAAGGGAACCCCCTTAAGACTATGCCTTTAAGACTATCCCTTCAAACCCCTTTAAGACTATGTTCACATACATTGTTTTGGGTGGTTTTTTTTTTTTTTCTGCTGCCAAAACCTGCTCTTTGCAGTAAAATGGTGCGTTCAACATGTCCCGTTTTGCTGCACTTTTTTACAGCACTTTTAAGGGTTCTGATTACACATGTGCTTTATGCTGCAGATTTCAGGCAGGAGGCCTGTCTCAAATTCAGGAGAAAAAAAAAACCAAGTATGTACATGAGATTTCTGGAGTCTCCAAACTTTTACCGATCTTTTAATTTGCATTAAAAACGCTGCAAAACATAACCTAAAGCAGAATTCCTACCTATTCCATGTACGATGTTTATTGTAGCCATAGGTTTTCTTCCATGTCGGCTGCTTTATCGTCTATTAGGGCCGCTGTACCCACTCCAACTTCTGAACAGATCTCTGGTTGCAGTGAAATCATGGACACATTGTTCCATTGTACACAGCCACAAAATGGAACAATGTGTCCATGATTTCACTGCAACCAGAGATCTGTTCAGAAGTTGGACACAGATATCTGTGTGTGTAAAGCGGCCCTTAGACAGTCCTTACCAGTGATTGCAGCTCCTCTGCAATATATATACAAAAGCTACCAATGGAGTAACTAGACGACCAATTAAGGAAATAAATTATTTTATCGAAATATAAACATGTAACCAGATTAATCAATTCTGGGACATAATCAGACTCCAGTGAGATGGGTAATGAGGTCAGTACATAGGCTTGCTAGTATGTGATTTTTTTTTATTTTTTTTTTTTTTTCTAAATTCAGTACTCCCTGGGTAGAACTGCTGTATTTTGCGATTTATTAGATGCACCAGATTATAAAACGCACCCCAAATATAGTGAAATAAAATGGGTTAAAAAAAATTGAGGGTGAAAATGGAGTCCATTTTATAATCATATTGTATTTTACTGTGGGTGGAGGGGGAGGAAGTAGTGGTGGTGTGCGGTTACAAGAGGCAGGGTTGCTGGTTGTGGCAGGTGTAGGGTGGTGTACCAAGTGATGCAGGAGCCATCCTGGTGATGCTGCGGACATTGCGAGGCAGAAGCCATCATCAGTGATTGTATGCAAGTAAACAGCAGTGCGAGCTTCAGAGAAATGGCGATGTATGCGATGCATGCACAGATTAACCTCTCGACTCAATGACATGCCAAGATCTCAGTCTGCATACATATGCCGCCTCAGGTGCCATTGATCTTCCAGTAGCCGACTTAAGGAAAATGGCACCCTCAGGCGACATGTATACAGATTGAGATCTCTGCTGGTCATTGAGCCAAGAGGTCAATCTGCACACACACCAGCATATACACACACAAACACACACATACATATACACATACATACATATACACATACACACACATACATACATACGGGCAAAAAGACGTTTTCAGCAAAAACATACTATGGGTGCTTTCACACTGGCGTTTTTATGAAAATTCGGCAGATGTGGACAAAAAACCGCATCTGCCGCATTTTCTGCCTAACTGCCGCACTTGCGGCATGCCCCATGCATTGTCTATGGGGGGCGTGATTCCGGCAATTGCGGCTGCGAAAAAAAAAACTGACTTTTTTTTCGCGGCCGCAACCGCACTTTCTGCACCTTACCGCAAGCCTCATACCCAATGCATGGGGCTTGCCGCAACTGTGCGGCCGTTAGGTGGGACCCTCAGCAGATGCGTTTTTTTTTTTTGTCGTGATCTGCCGGATCTGGACAAAAAAGCTAGTGTGAAAGGGGCCTAAGTAACATTTGTGCAGTCTATGAATTTGTTCTAATGGTGGCGTTACACACAAGGATATCCTGAACGATATCCTTGAAACGTCTCGGATTTGTGATTGTTAAAAAGATATCGTTTGTGCGTCCTTGCGTGTAAACAAACGATATATGATGAAAAAATCGTTCATCCTAGATTTGAGATCCTGACCTCAAATCCATCGTTCGTCGTTCAATTAACGCAGCTTGAAGAAGCCACATCGTTCAGTGTGACACCTTTATGAACGATCTCGTTCATAAATCTCATATTCCTGCTGCTTTAATTTATCGTTCAGTTCTTAATCTCCTATTTAACTGCTGCGCTGCCAAAATGGATATCGTTAACGATATCCTTGTGTGTGGCAACGCACGAACGATAATTCTATATCGTTTGTACAATGTCTGTCACGTGACTTTACTAAGGATATCATTCAGGATATCCTTGCGTGTAATGCCACCATAAGAAATAAAATTGCCTCCATCAGATCCTCCTTCATGGATGACCTCAAGTCTGACCTAATAATTTTAAGGCTGGAGAACAACCTCTCTACACTAACTTGGGTTGGAGGCAAAGCCGTAACCACATGGGCAACATCTCTAACAATCTCTGGGTATAAAGGAATGGCTTCATGCACAGTCAGTTTTTATGAACGGTTGAATTTTTCTATTTCCATAAGAGCAAGTGAAAAATTTTGCTGACATATGGTCAATCTGCTTGCTATAGGAGACCAAGTGAAACTTTTTCCTTGCAGCAACGCTTTGCCTGCTCTGTGTCATCCAAATACTTGTCAAAGTTAAACTCCTCATCTGATTAGGATGAAGATATGGCAGCAGTAGCACTGTCAGGACCCAAGTCCTCTTGCGCCTGGCAGTCCTGTAGACCACTCATCCTCACTGCTACCTCAGAGCTTCTTTTCCTTTAGTAAGCTGTTGATCATCAAGTAGTATGTGATGACTTGGGTACACATAAGAAGAATTTTATTTTCCAATAGCTGCATGTCTCTCTCCGTTTCATTGAAGCAGAAATACCATTTATGATTAAACTTCCTCTTTGGGACAGGCAAAATAGCAAGTTCTTCCACTCCCTTATGAGAATCCCAGGAGTTAAATCCTCAACTTGTAATATTATAGTCACGGTAAATGGATGATTAAGCAATTCCTTCAGCCACCTGTGTCCATTGACCTTCATTTAGGGTTACCTGAGGGTTTGCCATATCTATAAGAAACGATTTTAGTTCAAACAATCGCTCAATCATTAAATAAGTGCTGATCCACCGAGTGGCTTTATCCACAATTGCCCCTTTCACAGCACATTTCTTCAAGATTGGTTATTGCCGCCAGAACCTCTAAAATTTATTCAATTTCCTCAGATTTTCAGCATGTCCCTCTTGCAGACTATCTCTTATTGCCAGCTGCAGCGTGTGCACACAGCGCGTGTAATGAATATGAAAGTGTTTTGAAGCCGCTTGAACACGATCATCTAATTCTAAGTATCAATTTGCTGTTCTTCTGTAGTAATATCTGTTTGTTCCTCAGTTACAGGAACAGCACTGTGGCCTTCCATCTCAAACATACTGAATCCTACATTTTCTTCTAGCTGTTGTTCATCTTCATTACTCTTTCATCAGTTTAATTGTATCATGTTTGAAGCATTGGCCGTTACAATAGTAAGAACGTGTTCTTTTTTGAGTTTGTAATCTTGCTGAACTTTTTCCACTAAGGCCTGGAGAAACTGGCTGGTGTGATGAGCTTTAGTATCTTTTACTGCCAATGTCTTGGTAACAATTTCTTTGTCACAAACCTATCGAACATTGATGGCAAAATAGTTCACTCTGTAACTTGTGCAGGCATCAATTTTAAGAAACATGAAGAGTCTTTTGAGAGTCTTTTAAGATCTTCCTTTTGTTTAAAGGTCTTCTTCAATCACTAATTTTCTAATACTTTCTCTTTCCAGAGAAACACCAAGTTTGTGGGCCATTTCTCCATTAACCTTCCTAGCGGTATTCCCGAGCCTGACTCGGGGTTAACATTCACTGGAAGAAGTGGTAACCCCGAGTCAAGCTCGGGCTTACCCGCGGTCGCGGCAGATGCGGTGAAAAAACCTCATCTGCCGCGATTGCCGCATAGCCGCCGCACTTGCGGCGCAGTTGCGGTAATCGCCATAGGGGGACTTGCGGCAGGTGCGGCAAGTGCGGTTTTGCACTTGCGGCAGGTGCGGCCGCGAAAAAAAACGCACTTGCCGCACCTGCCGCAAGTGCAAAACCGCACTTGCCGCACCTGCCGCAAGTCCCCCTATACTTACTATGGCGATTACCGCAACCGCGCCGCAAGTGCGGCGGCTATGTGGCAAGTGCGGCAGATGCGTTTTTTCTCCTTCGCCTCATTGGGGGACACAGACCGTGGGTGTTATGCTGCTGTCCACTAGGAGGCGACACTAGGCAGAATCTGCAAAAGAGTTAAGAGACTCCTCCTCTGCAGCATTACACCCCTGAAGCAGGAAGTGATTCTCCAGTTTTGCTTAGTGTCGATAGGAGGCACACACAAATTTTATTGCTCCTAAAATTTTTTACTTTTTTACTTTTTTACTTCAAGAAGAAGAAAAGTGGGTCTCTAACGAGACTCCCGACATGGTCCCTCCTCGGCCCACCACTGTTGGGGGTGCCTGGTTGAGGTTGAGATGATGGTCTTCCTTCCCCAGCTCCCCACTGTTGAGGACCCTGGGTTGAGGTCGAGGCTACACAGAAGCCCTTGGATGATGGACTGCAGCATCCCTCCCTAACCACCCCTCATGGGGCTGATAGGTTGAGACACCGCAGGTAGGGCACTAACGTGCCGCGTGGTCGCAATCCAGACGCATCGGTGCTGCTAAATGCTTCTGATGGGCACGGGCTGCAGCACTGTGCCAGACTGCAGCACCAGGAGCCACAGCTCTGCTAAGTGCTCCTAAAGGGCTCAGGGGACAAGGCTACAGGGTCAGCTGCATTGCGCAGCACATTCAGGAGACCTCAGCCTGGATGACTACTCCCCAAGAGCCCCAGTCCTGCAGCCACGAGACTGTCCCCTGGGGGTCCCCTAAAGGCTGCAGCGAACGTCCGTGTATCTCCAGGAGATCAGCTTTTGCTGCTCTCTCCTGAGAGGGAAGGGAGCCCATACTGCAAGTGGGAGCACCGGTTTTTCTGGGCTCCTTGCAGGGTCCCCACAGTTCCTGGATGCCGGGAGACCCAGTTTTCTGGGATCTCCTGATGGGAGCAGCCACCCTACCCCTGAATCCAGGAGACCCAGTCCCCTGGGTTCTCCTGCTGGGGGCTGCGCTGGGCAAGCGCGCATGTGGCCACAGCTCCTGGGGTCCGGCCGGGTCCAGATCTGTTCCGGTCCCGGACCGGACCTCCGCGCCGACCTGCCGTCATTTGCGGCTTCGCTGTTTACTTGAGGCCGCGGCTTCGGCCTAGCGCGAAGCCGCCGCCTTATCACCGCCCCCCCCGGCCCGCCCCCGGATGACGAGAATGACGCGGACTGCGTCATAACAGAGGGCGGGCCGGAGCTGCACAGCAAAGCAGGGGGCGGGACGGAGGATAACTGGCGCGAAGCCTATGGCACGCCTTAGGATTCTGGTCCCGCCCTGCTGTTAGCAGCGGCGGCCATTATCCACAGGGCACAGTGGAAGCAGGGTTGAAAGCACAGTGTGCACAACCCTTAATGCCAAACTAAGGCTGGATTGGGCACAGCTCCGCATTGGTACCAAGTACTGTGGCCATGACAGGGCTTCATCCCTGCTTGCAGGGCTGAAAGTGAACTTGGGCCAGCGAATATGTGCGGTGCAGGACCAGATAAGGAGCTCAGGAAGAGCTTCCTGACTGCCTCAGCCCTTAGGACACTGCTGCCAAAGGTCAGGGAGTTCAGGGCAGCCCTCAGGACGGGCAGCTGGAGCCAGCGGTCAAGGAACCCAGCAGGGCTCCCTGCCTGCGGCAATACATCACTAAGGCCGCTTCCAGGGGTTCCGGAAAAGGCCTACAGAGCCTCGCTCTGTGCCAATTCCCAATAGCGACGGCAGGACAACCAACAATGATGTCCTGCTGCATTTAGTCCTCACGCCCAGTGGCGTAACTTCAGGCCTCGGGCCCCGATGCGAAAGCCCCGAGGCCCCCAATTATTGCAAATCTTTAGTTCCCCTGCACCTATTGTAGTTACGCCCCTGCTCACGCCACAAAGAACGATGTCATAATAAGGGGCAGTGTAAATACGTCAGGTGATCAGTACTGCCCTGTCCTACAGTATTAAAGTTACCTGACAGTACACCTATCACTACACCTACTGGCCAGACATTACGCATGCTTCTGCTTTCTATATTGACGCACAGACGGCACGTAGGTCGTTTTTATGACATTCTCCAAAAATCATTGATTTCGTCCCGATAACCGGTTTAATAACTGTAAGGTAATCAAGATACGGATTCAATTCCGTCAGGCACTATTGTTTCCTGCCCGCCGACCATACTCTGTGGCCCGGACGGCTCGAGTCGTTACCTCAGGACTATCTGATACATAAGTCCTGGACGCTGCCAATTGCTCTGCAATAACAGCGTCTACTGCCATCGCCAGTAGACGTGGCATCGGGTTACGTGGATGGGAGGCGGAAGTGGTCGTAAGGAGGCCATCACAGGTCTCCTATGCCTCACTAGACACCTGTTTGGAGAATTTCTGTACACCTCAGGCGCTAAGGAGGCTAAGATCGTTTTCCACCCCCAGAACACATCAGGACGGTTTTTTATCCGCCGTTGGCATAACTGATTCCGGTCCTTCGGAAGCGTTAGGGTTGGTCGGAGCTTAGGCTAAGTCTGACAAGGGATCGGTCGCCACGCAGGGACCTTTTTTAGTGGCGGACTTCCTTCAGGTTTAACTGACAGATCCTTCCTCGGGCCCCCACTGTTGGAGAGCCCAGTTGAAGCTGATATAACCTGCAATTACCCGACAACAGTAAGGCGTCCCAGGACTGCTCACCAATTCTCTCCAGACCCCACAGCTGGAGCTCCGGTTGGCGGTGACGACAGCCAAGTCTCAAAAGACACAGGCTGAAACACCGTGATCCGCAGTGGCACGGGGAACTGAGCTAAGGGTCTCGGGAACCTACGACCCATAGCATACTCCTTCCTCGCCTCCCCACTGTTGGGGACTCGGGTTGAAGTTGGGACCGCACAGGGTCTACCCGGCCTCCATCCCCGGACTATTAAAACGAAACTCTATGTTGCAGAACGTGGAACACGAGCCCAGCGGCCAATCTCCTCACTGTACCCATATTAGGTACTTGGGTGGAGATAACACGCGTAATGCCCTCTGCTCAGTCCGCTTCGAAGCAGGACCTCGCAGACTCGCAAATGCATTAACCCAATGGAGGGGCCCCTCCGGTCTCCCGTGTGGCTGTGGCCTGAACCTTCTTCCACGCAGTCAGTCCCTTCTCGTCTCAGGAGTTAAAAGTGACTACCGTGAGACCTAAAGGTACCGTCACACGCGGCAATTTTGCAAGCAATTTTACTGGCAATTTGCTGGTTGCAGTTAAATCATGGATACATGGTTCTGTTTTGTTGCTGTGTAGAAATGGAACCATGTATCCATGATTTCACTGCAACCAGCAAATTGCCAGTGAAATTGCTTGCAAAATTGCTGCGTGTGACGGTACCTTTAAGCTCATAAATGCAGCCTGAAGTTGGAAATTATATACTGCATCTCAGGAGTCTCCCATATCGGGACGACTTATTCATCAATGCATGATTTTCGGAGTCTGCGAACGCTGTCGTTTTCACTGGACACGTTAAGAAGACTCGGTTGGCGGGTCACCCTCCATGAGTCTACCACAATGCCAGAGCACATGTTCCAACACAGCACACAAACTCAGGGAGTCCTATATGTCTTCCTGATGGCCACATGCTGCAGCATCACATATGGAGTATCAGCCATATTGGTTTTTCCCAGACAAGGCACGGATTCTTCGTCTGGGAATTCGCTTCAGCGGTCTCCTCAATCTTTCACAACGGCTATAAGAGTCCTAGACAGGATAGTGGCAGCATGGGAGGCAGTTCCATAGCCTCAGCTGCACCTACGGCCTCTTCAACTATCCATGCTTAGACATGGCCCAGAAACAGGATGTGGTGCGATGTACTCCCATCACAATGCACGTTCCAATAGTCCCGCCCACACACGAGGATGCCCCCCAATCTACAAAGATTCGGGCAGTATTTCTAGTACTGAAATCATTCAGTGATCTTCTGGCAGTCGGTCTTGCTAGGATGTAGTCAGACAATGCCACGGCCGTGGCATATGTCAACCACCAGGGTGGAACCCACAGTCTCCAAGTGATGACAGACGTTCGCCACATCCTTCCCCGGGTGGAATCCTTGAACGCTGTACTGTCAGCTGTTCTCATACCAGGCTAACCCGCCAAGGGACGGACTCAGGGAAGCGGCCCCTTCATCCAGATGTCTTCTGTCAAGACTGCCAGCGCCAGGAGACTACAGATGTGGACCTGACGGCCTCACGTGTCCAATGCTAAGGTTCCATCCTTTCTGGCCAGGTCCTAGAACCTACAGTCAATAGGACAGACATACCAGTCCTAGATGGGACCTGTCTCCGTCTCCCATATTCTTTCACACTAACAGGATAGTGCGGAAGGTCAAACAAGACGGTTGCCAGATCTCCCTGTATTTTCAGACTGGCCCAGATGCGCTTGGACGACAATTTCGTCCAACTCATACCAGCAGTACCAGGACAACTAAAAAGACAGTTCAGACCTGCTCTCCCTCGGAATTCCTCAACTCTGAAAATAGTGGCGTAGCCTTTAAGACCTGGAATTTACCCATGGGTCCTTTCCCTGGATGCTGTAGCGACCATGGTCGCAGCGAGTAAACCAGCCTTACTCGACGATATACCATGAGTGTAATCGTTTTGTTTTTCTTTATCTCCGAGCACCTCTAGGGGTCATTCCCCTTACCCTATTTCATGCAAGGATCTTTCGTTTCTTCCACTCAGACCTAGACTCAGGTCTGTCCTTGGGGTCTCTCACACAGCAGGGTTTCAGCCTGTTTCACCTTCCAAAAAAAAAAAAAAAAAACACAAACGTGTTGCCACCAGGTCTCTAGGAAAATCCTCCCTTCAAAGGGTCTCCCATTTAAGGTCTCCATACCACAGGTCTACACCCGCGGGACCTGATCTTCGTCCTCATGGCTCTACAAGATCCACCTTTTGAGCGTCTATAGGTTTATCCTTAGCATTCTCATCCAAACAGTAATGTGTTTTGGTGGCAAATTATTTTTCTCTGCAGAGGTATCGGTACTTTCAGCGCTCTCATGTAAACCATCTTTTCTGGTCTTCTACCTGAACAAGACTGTTCTACGGCTAGTTCCATCCTTCTTAGGCGGTATACTCCTTCCACCTCACTAAAGACGTCTCTCTGTCATCGCTGTGACCGACTCCAGTCTGTCTGGTCGTAAAGGACCTACATATGCAGGACCTTATCAGGTCCCTACGCATCTGAGTACCCACAACCAGTGCCTCTCCACAGGTCGGATTCTCTTTCTCCCTTCTTCCAGAAGGCAGAATTAATGACATATCAGCCTCTAAGGCTCCTCTAACCAGGTGGATTCGTCTAACCATCCAAGACGCTTATACCGTCAAAAATCTCATCCCTTCCGGCAGCGGCACGGCACATTCTACTACGGCCGTGAGGACTTCCTGGTCCGTTTGGCACCAGGTCTCAGTCCGACAAGTGTGTAGACAGCCAAAAGGGGTCAGTCTACACACATACTCAAGCCACTATAGGGCTTGACGTGCCCTCCAGGCGGCAGCAGGTCTGCCTGTCGGGGCATAGTTCTTCACTGACCATGCTCGGTGTCACTAGTTCCATTGTTCTTTCCCACCCAGGGACTGCTTTGGGACGTCCCACGGTCTGTGTCCCCCAATGAGGCGAAGGAGAAAAGGAGATTTTTGTGTACTCACCGTAAAATCCTTTTCTCTTAGCCTCTAATTGGGGGACACAGCACCCACCCTATTGCCCTGGTGGGCCTTTTTTTCTACGGTTATCACATAGCTTCTCAGCTGTTACATGGTTAACATGTTTACACATGGTTGCCTATTATCACTCTGTTGATTGTTTAAACTTGTGCCTGTTTAGCTCCAGGCCTTGTAGTACTGTGAGCCTGTTTAGTTACAGGCCCTGTTGTACGATTATTGCTTTGTTAACTCTTCACTGTTTTCCACATGCGCCTGCTTAGTTACAGGCCTTGTGGTACTAGTATTACTCTAACTATTAACTGTTTACACGCGTGCCTGTTTGGTTCAGGCCTTGTTACACTGTTATTACCTTGTTGACTATATTTGTTTACACAGGTTGCCTGTGTAGACTTCCTGTGTCACTGTTATTATCTGTTAACTCTCCTACTGCTTTAGCACAAAACTGGAGAATCACTTCCTGCTTCAGGGGTGTAATGCTGCAGAGGAGGAGTCTCTTAACTCTTTTGCAGATTCTGCCTAGTGTCGCCTCCTAGTGGACAGCAGCATAACACCCACGGTCTGTGTCCCCCAATTAGAGGCTAAGAGAAAAGGATTTTACGGTGAGTACACAAAAATCTCCTTTTTTCACCGCATCTGCCGCGACCGCGGGTAAGCCCGAGCTTGACTCGGGGTTACCGCTTCTGGCAGTGAATGTTAACCCCAAGTCAGGCTCGGGAATACCGCTAGGAAGGCTAGAGTCTTCTTTGATCAGGTAATTACTAAGAATTGCAGGCCTACTGTACATAACACCAAATTTCCATGCCAAAAAATGGTACCGCTTTTAGCACAAAATTCCTGACAGAATCATACCGCCAGGGAGGTTAAGAGCTATAAAAGCTGATCGTGCAAATAATGATAATGGTACACCGTCCTTAACAACAAGCTGTATGAGTTGTTTTTTAAACATATCTGCTGTCGTTGTTACAGTAACTTTGTCACATAAAAAATATCTTTTTAATGATGTTTGAGATGCACTTTCCTCTTCCTTTACCTGGCGGCAGGTTTCTTGGTGCTGTTGTTATCTTTCTCAGTCAAAGCTTTGAAAACCTCTGGGTAGAAGCATTGTAAATGTCTTCTTAGATTGGAAGCTCTTGTAGGAGCATTTTTATCACTGCCTGAGTATGCACTGATTTTGCCATCAAAGCATTTGTTTTTATCTGGATCACTTGTCATACATTAACACACAAAATATTTTTCATCTTGAGTCACTGAAATGCTCAAATACAGCTGACATCATAGGAAGCTTCTTAGACATTTTGTAATTCTATACATTCACTCAAAATAATTTTTGTCCTATAAAAAAAAATGGGGAGGAGTGGCTTTTGTCTTTTGCATAGTCTCAGCCTCCTAATGGCAGCAAGCATACACCCAAGGTCTTCCTGTATCCCCCAATGAAGGCTACTTTCACACTACGATTTTTGTAAAATCCGATGCTGTCCGATATATAAATCGGACAGCATTGTATTTTTCTGATGCCTGGAATCGGATGCCAAATAGGTGTCCGATTCCGACATTTTATCTGATGCCCGCCCTCCTGTCACCTTGCTCCTGTCAGCGGTCTGTCCCCCGGTACTCCCGCTTCTCCCCGGTCCTCTCCTCTTCTCCCCTGTGTCTCCTCTCTGCACCCCCGTCCTTCCTTCTTCTCCGATGTGCTCCCCCTCCTCCCACTCTTGTCCTCCGATGTGCTCCCCCTCCTTCCCTCTTGTCCCCCGGTCCTCCAATCTTTTCTCACCTGTCCACGACTCCTGCACCGTCCCGCACGTCTCCCGGTGTCTTGCTGTTCTGTACTGACAGGACCTCTCGTGACGTCACACTCACATGACTGCTGGTTACTGGCGGTCATGTGATTGTGACATCACGGCAGGTCCTGTCAGCAGAGAACAGCAAGACACCGGAGACCCCGGGGGCTTCGTGGACAGGTGAGCATAGTGTTTTTTTTTTTTTTTTTTTTTTTTACCCCCATCCTTTACTGTTAGCAGCTATTTTAGTGTACTGAGCATGCTCCGTACACTAAAATCGGGTCCGAGGAGACATCAGATGTTTCCTCGGTCCCTGCTCCATAGGGCCCCATGTTAAATTGATCGGACCGAACCGGATGTGCACTAAATGCCATCCGATTTGGTCCGATCTGATTCTGTCCGATTTTTGCACCGAAAATAAAATCGGACAATCAGAACGGACCAAATCGGATGGCATTTAGTGCACATCCGATTTGGTCCGATGCCCATAGAGCTGCATGGGGACCAAAATCGGTCCGATGCTGTCCAATTTTTATCGGACAGCATTGGATTTGCAAAATCCGTAGTGTGAAACCAGCCGAAGCGATTAAGAAAAGTATTTGATACACAGACAATTTTGCAAGTTTTCCCACCTACAAAGAATGGAGAGGTCTGTAATTGTTATTGTAGGTACACTTCACCTGTGAGAGACAGAGTCTAAAAAAAATCCTGAAAATCATTGTATGATTTTAATAATTTGCATTTTATTGTATGAAATAAGTATTTGATACAATAGAAAAAAAGAATTTTAATATTTGGTATAGAAACCTTTGTTTGCAATTACAGAGGTCAGACGTTTCCTGTAGATTCTGTCTCTCACAGTTGAAGTGTACCTATGATAAATTACAGACCTCTCCATTCTTTGTAGGTGGGAAAACTTGCAGAATCGACAGTGTATCAAATACTTATTTTCACCACTGTATAATTTTAGATATAAAACAAACTTTGCATAAATCAATAGTACAGATGACAAATATAAAGTTTGCAAAATTTATTAGGTAGCTTTTCTTTGAATTTCGAATCTCCAGGCTTTTCTTTGGGTACAGCTCACTAAGGCCGGTGTCACATTTGCGTTTGTCAACACAGTGTTCCGAACGCAGCCAACCGCAAGCGCACTGTGTTCCTATGTTTAACATGGGAACGCATGGTACCTGTGTTCGGTTGCGTTTGGATGCACATAATTTGTGCGTTCGCGGGCGCTTGTTTTATCAGCAAGTGCCCGCAAGTCCACAAACAATGTATGCATGTCAATGGTTCCGCAGTGTCCTCCGCATGACAGCGCAGGAGACAGCTGCGGATCACATTGAAATCTCTTCCTGGAGGAGGAGATCTCCACCGCTGGTCTCGGCCTCCCGACTGCCGCCGAGACAGCTGATTGGCTGACCGGGCACTATACTGATGTGAACGCATGCGGAGATTCTCCGCTGCGTTCACATCAGTATGGCAGCATTTGTTTCTGTGTGCCCTCCGCATGCAGAGACAAACTCTAGTGTGAAACCAGCCTAAATGTTTCACATCAGATCGCTTCACAGTCTATGAAGAAGGGAGGAGGGAGGGAGCAATTTTGTGTATCATACTCCAGGAACAAAGAAACTGATAACACAGAGCTAATAACTTGATGTTTTGGCTTCTATACCAATACAAGTCCTCATATACATCCTCATCAATCCTGTTGCTGTATTTTCCCTGTATATTGCATAGAAGCTAGCCTCCCAAAAGTACATTAACTCAGAGAAAAAACAAACAAGCATACAGACAGAACATACAGTATACTGGACTATTGATCTATGCACAGTTTATTGAAAGTTTAAATATCTTTAAGAATATCCTGCTCACTCTAGCAATTCTGAGATGAGTGCAGTCCTTCCTTCTTTCTGACTGTTTACTTTTTACCCTTGTATGTAGAGGAGGAGCTTCACTGGTGCTGAAGTGCAGTACAGACTTATCTCAGCTAAGACAAAGCCTAGATACTAAAGCCCCCGTCACACATAATGAGCTCGTTAGCGAGATCATTGTAACGTCACAGGTTTTGTGACGTAACAGCAATCTCGCTAACGATCTCGTTATGTGTGACACTTGGCAGCGATCAGGCCCCTGCTGTGAGATCGCTGATCGTTACAAAGTGCTCTGGTCATTTTTTGGTCGTCGCGCTCCCGCTGGTCAGCACGCATCGCTGCGTGTGACAGCGAGAGACCAACGATCGGCGACCTCACAGGCTGGTAACCATGGTAAACACCAGGAATCTAGGCAGCGCGCGCTGCCTAGATACCTGCTGTTTATCATAGTTACCAGTGTCCTCCCGCTTCCAGCGATGTGGAGGTGGCTCCTTGGTCGCTGAGGAGATCAGCCTGTTTGACAGCTCTCCAGCGACCAGGTAACGACGAACCAACGATTCCTACAGGATCGTTATCGTTGTCGGGATCGCGGTTGCGTCGTTGTGTGTGACAGGAACTTAGGCTACATTTACACAGCGTTTTGCTGCATTTCTTGAGGATCCGTATTTTGCAGTTTAATGCAGTGACTCTGGGCATCCCAGCAAAGTCAATGGGTCTCAAGATATGACATTCAGACACAACGTTTTGTGGGTATTCATTTTTGGGTTCAAAAACGGATCTTCACAAAGCATGAGCATGTCAGTTTGTGTGGCGTTATACTAATCTGCTTTTGCTATTGAAACCATTTATCTATGAGCTCAAAAATGCAAGTGCGTAAAAAACGCAGCACCTTGTAGGTGGTGTGTTTTTTTTTTTTTTTTTTAAAAAGCCGATCTGCTTTTGCAGCTGAGAAACGTATTCTCAAACGCAGCAAAAACCCTGTGTGTGAATGTAGCCTTAGATCAGGAATAGAACAGCCATTTATAGGACATTTCATAACGTTCCCAAATTCCGATAAAAAAATATTCACCCCATTCTGCATTGAACTACTGTACCCAATTTATTATATATTTTAGGAGTCGGAGTTGGTCCATTTTATACGGCCCACGACTCCGACTCCACAGCACTATACACAGTGATGAGCGAGTATGCTCTGCGCTGCTCGGTACTCGCACGAGTATCACTGTACTCGGGCTACTCGGCGAGCACCGAGTACCGCCGAGATGCTCGGACTGCTCGGTTATAATAAGCGATCTGAGACAAATACACAGCTCCCTTCAGTGCACACAGTGAGCTGGCACCTCACAGAGAGCAGATTCATTGTTAGGATCCCTCTGGGGGCCGCAGCAAGGTGTTGTATGTTGCAGCGATTTCAAAAAGCCCCCCCTCCCGCCCTTTCCCAGAAATACTCGTTTTATAACCGGAAGTCTGTGGGCGGAGCCTGTCACTAATTGACTTACATTGGGCTCGGTGCTCGGCCGAGTACACGAGTATCTTGAGATGCTCGGCCAGAGCACCGAGCACCCGAGCATTTTAGTGCTCGCTCATCACTACACACCACATCTGATGCTATTTCTTTGGAGCTTGCACTGCTGACATTTACTTGCATGCAGCCATAGAGGCTCCTGCCTGGTAATCCCTACAGCATCTCCAGGATGGCTCCTACATCACTGAGACCCCCTCTGTACTGCCTGCAGCATCGTATATTTTTGCAATCCAATGGAAAATGGCAGCAACGCTTACCTTTTGAAGGTAAAAATTGCTGACACCCCCCCCTCTTCCCCACGATTCTACCTGTTTCGCATATGGATTTCTCAAGGGGAGAAACTGGACCAGTCCTCGTGTTTGCCTATAGTCCCCGGTTAAATCTACTAACTACCGTGTATACTCGTGTATAAGCCGACTCGTGTATAAGCCGAGGGTGGACCCCAGCACAGGTATACAGGCCCCCCAGTGGTATACTACAGCAGCCCCAGAGGTAGTATACTACAGCAGCCCCAGAGGTAGTATACAGCAGCAGCCCCAGAGGTAGTATACAGCAGCAGCCCCAGAGGTAGTATACAGCAGCAGCAGCCCCAGAGGTAGTATACAGCAGCAGCCCCAGAGGTAGTATACAGCAGCAGCCCCAGAGGTAGTATACAGCAGCAGCCCCAGAGGTAGTATACAGCAGCAGCCCCAGTGGTAGTATACAGCAGCAGCCCCAGAGGTAGTATACAGCAGCAGCCCCAGTGGTAGTATACAGCAGCATACCCCATCAGTATCCAGGGCCCCCCCCCCTTGCTCCGCAAACCTGTGAAGTAAAATCATTATACTTATCACTGTCCTGTCGCCGCCGTCCCCGCTGCTGCTGACATCGCACTCCTCCGTTTTCATGCAGCGTCTTCCGGCTTCCTCCTCTGGCGCAGACAATGACGTCATTGCCTGCGCCGACCAGAGGAAGCCGGAAGAAGACGGATGAAGCCGGAGGAGCGCGATGGCAGCGGCGGGGACGGCGGCGACAGGACAGTGATAAGTATAATGATTTTACTTTACAGGTTTGCGGAGCAAGGGGGGCCCTGGATTCTGATGGGGGGGCCTGTATACCTATGGGGGGGGCGCCTGTATACCGATGACTCGCGTATAAGCAGATGGGGGGACTTTTCAGCCCAATTTGTGGGCTGAAAAACTCTGCTTATACGCGAGTATATACAGTATATCTTCTTTGAACCACTACAGCTAGGTATGTTTTTCTGCCTTAATGCTTCCCGTGGTGTGGGTGGCATGAATCTAGTGACTGGTTCCCTTTAAACAATATCCTGCTCTTGGCCAAAGTATTGCCCTCTTATCACATTGAATTACAGTCAATAAATATGGGAACTACATGATTTAATTTGTATTTTTTAATTTCTAGATAACGTGTCATGCTGTTGTCTGCAGAGAGACGGCCCAGATAGCAGAGCTTGTGGCACGCCAGAGAACATCAAAGAAGAAGGTTGGAGGACAAGTAAACTGCCATATGAGATTGAAGCATTCTCCCACAATAACACACATAGGTAAATCATTTTTGTACTGCGGAGGAAGTGTTCCAAAAATATTGATAGTAATGTATGCAAATTCACTTAGACCGTAATGAAAATCTAAAGATCCATTTATTTAGCCCAAGTGCCATTATGGGACTGCCAGTGGTAACTTTTACCGCTTGAAGGTAATTTATATGCCTGTTTTACACAGGCAGATCAAAGTGAACATTGCTCACTCGGTGATCTACACTAATGTCTCATTGTGCGCTCTGATCTACGCTAGATGGCTTATGTGCTCTCTGATCTACACTAGATGGCTCGTTGCTCGCTCAGTGATCTACACTAGATGGCTCGTTGCTCGCTCAGTGATCTGAAGATGGCCGTTGCTCGCTCAGTGATCTGCACTAGATGGCTCGTTGCTCGCTCAGTGATCTGCACTAGATGGCTCGTTGCTCGCTCAGTGATCTGCACTAGATGGCTCGTTGCTCGCTCGTGATCTCACTAGATGGCTCGTTGCTCGCTCGTGATCTGCACTAGATGGCTCGTTGCTCGCTCGGTGATCTACACTAGATGGCTCGTTGCTCGCTCGTGACTCACTAGATGGCTCGTTGCTCGTCGTGACTCACTAGATGGCTCGTGGCTCGCTCGTTGAGTACCCTAGATGGCTCGTGCTCGCTCGGTGATCTCATTAGATGGCTCGTTGCTCGCTCAGTGATCTCACTAATGGCTGTGCTCGTCAGGTGCCTATGCTCGTTGCTAGTATCCACTAGATGGCTCGTGCTCGCTCAGTTGATGTACCCTAGATGGCTCGTGGCTCGCTCGTGATCTACACTAGATGGCTCGTTGCTCGCTCGTGATCTACACTAGATGGCTCGTTGCTCGCTCGTGATCTACACTAGATGGCTCGTTGCTCGCTCGTGATCTACACTAGATGGCTCGTTGCTCGCTCGTGATTGCACTAGATGGCTCGTTGCTCGCTCGTGATGTACACTAGATGGCTCGTGGCTCGCTCGGTGATGTACCACTAGATGGCTCGTGCTCGCTCGGTGATCTACCCTAGATGGCTCTGGCTCGCTCGGTGATGTACACTAGATGGCTCGTGGCTCGCTCGTGATGTACCCTAGATGGCTCGTGCTCGCTCGGTGATGTACACTAGATGGCTCGTGCTCGCTCGGTGATTACACTAGATGGCTCGTGGCTCGCTCGGGGATGTACACTAGATGGCTCGTGGCTCGCTCGGGGATGTACACTAGATGGCTCGTGGCTCGCTCGGTGATGTACACTAGATGGCTCGTGGCTCGCTCGGTGATGTACCTAGATGGCTCGTGGCTCGCTCGGTGATGTACCCTAGATGGCTCGTGGCTCGCTCGGTGATGTACCCTAGATGGCTCGTGGCTCGCTCGGTGATGTACACTAGATGGCTCGTGGCTCGCTCGGTGATGTACCCTAGATGGCTCGTGGCTCGCTCGGGATGTACACTAGATGGCTCGTGGCTCGCTCGGGATGTACACTAGATGGCTCGTGGCTCGCTCGGGGATGTACACTAGATGGCTCGTGGCTCGCTCGGGATGTACCTAGATGGCTCGTGGCTCGCTCGGGATGTACACTAGATGGCTCGTGGCTCGCTCGGTGATGTACCTAGATGGCTCGTGGCTCGCTCGGGATGTACACTAGATGGCTCGTGGCTCGCTCGGTGATGTACCCTAGATGGCTCGTGGCTCGCTCAATCTATTTTACGCTGCATTTTTCCTACCAAGAGATGCAGAAATTTCCTCACTAAATACTTAATGTGCACATACTCTTAGTATTTGTTCTAAGATTTACCATTGATCTTGATGTAGTTGGGTTCCTAAGAATAGGAGCTGTTAGCAGCTTAACCCAAAAGTAAGTGCATGTACTCACGGTTAACTATTTGGGAAATCTCTGCACAATTCTACATCCCCTGACAGGAAAAAGGCAGGATAAAATAAAGCGCATTTTTAATAAGTTTATTTCGTGTTTTTTGATTTATTTTTTTTTCCCTCCACTCATTCCTATGAGTGAAATCTGCAGCAAAAAAATGCTGAGAGAATTGACATGCTTCAGGTTTAAATCAACATGAGCTGGTATCAAAAAAATCCTTAAAGGGAGTCTGTCACCAGGTTTTTGCCATCCTATCTGAGAGCAGCTCAATGTAGAGGCAAAGACCCTGATTCCTGCAATATATCACCTACTGAGATGCTTGTTATCATTTTGACACTCTATAACCATGACCAACACCACTGATTGGCAGCTTTGTGTGCACACTGTAATCAGTGGTGGGGCGGGGTTATACAGAGCTGGTGAATATGCTGGACTACCTGGCAGCAGATTTATAGTCCTGTAGGGATAATCTCCTGCTGATTACAGTGATTATCAAAACTTTCACTAAGCAGCCCTGCAAGTCACACATTGCTGGAATCTGGACACTCTGACCCTACATTATGCTACTCTCAGATTAGGTGGCAAAAACCTGACAACAGATTCTCTTTATGGTTTTGTAATAACACTATGGAGATAAAAACGCATCAAAACCGTACTGTGTGCACAGGCCTAAAGAGAGTTCAGAAAATGTCTTTGTTCTCCAGTGTCACAAGATTTTGGCTAGGGTGTTGGAAGCAAAGCAATTAAAATCCAAGTGTCTACCCAGCAGATCTCTTAACCATGGGGATACGTCTTGGCTCTACCCTGAAGCTTCTTCATGTCTTGTACAGTTTCTATATTTCTACAATTTATTTGTTTTAGGAGCGCCTAAAGCGATGCTCAGAAAACCTGATTTTGCTCCACCACAAGACTGTATTACAAGAAAACCCCTACCAATTGCTTTGAGAGGAAAGACTAATGTTTGGAATGTCAATACTCCTGTGCATGTTGTGCCCATTATTGGCGCTATGCCTATTCGGGAAATTCAAGTGCAGAGGAATCCAGCCATTGCCATCAGGTGAGAACATATAGACTATCCACTCAATGTATGACATTATTTAATAAAACCACTGACAAGTCAAGTGCATAATAAATTTCAAATGGTTTGATGTTAAACAGCAATTGAACAGTCAGTTCTTGACTTTGATGTGTTGGAAGCCAGAAAAATATGACGGTGACACATGTAATGGTCGCTCAAATTCTTTCTAATTGTAATGACAGAATAGGCAAGAGCAGGCAAGTCAGCAGAGAGTGTGGGGTGCTGTATGGAGGCTTCTGCTGGGAAACCTTGGGTTCTTGTAGACAGAATGTCTTATGACATAGGTAGTTCCTTATTGCAGTGACCACTATAAACAAGATAATGCATCTTGCCACAGTGTGAAAGACGTTCAAGATTAGCGTCTACTACTGGAGGATAATCCCTTCCTAAATACTAGTGTCCCATGCAAATTAAAAACCTGTGTACTCCTTGGATTGTCGCCAATGTACTCACTCCTTGGATTGTCTAGCAATGTCGGCAGTGTATCTCCTGGCACTCACTTCTGACATGAAGTGTGAAGATTGCAGTCAATCAATTCCCACACTGCGGCAGCTGTTGGACACATCGATAGTTTGGTGCCAGCTCAGAAGGCGAATGTGGTGTTTTATTTTATGTAGGGATCTTTGCCCTTTAAGGGTATATGCAGACAGTCTGGAGACACTGTCTTGGACGCAATGTCACCGGATCTGAGGGAAGCCGGCACTCTGAGGGTAAATGCAGCTGCCCTGTGCCCGCAGTCAATGTTCAACGCTTTTCCCTGCGTTCACCAACTGGAGATCGCACCCAACTTCACAGTGTTAAGTTGATGTGCTGCCAGGAAGCGGTGGGATGGAAAGCCTCCCCACAGGTCTGTTTTATGCCATGAAGTAAAGAAGCACAGGTTCACTGCTGTTTTAATGACACAATGGAAACTACATAATTTTGGATTTTAATTGGTTCTTTAGCACGTTTCTGACATGAAGAGCATGTGCTCAGCAGTATATGGAGCTGAACAGCACAGCACCGTCACATTAGTGGCCATTGTTAGGTACGTAATATCTGTTTCTAATTGAATTTGTGAAAGAGACAATCATTACCTGGTAGTGGCCACGAAAAGTGTGACAGAACTCTGCCTTTATCCAGTAGATGTATAGAACAGATGAGCTGTCGGGGTTCTTGACCCCCCACTGATCTCATACTGGTCACCTATCCCAACAATAGTTAATCAAAAGGGTTGTCTGGGCCTTTTGTATAATTTCTATGTGTATCTAGGCTGTAAAATGCTGACTGTTTGTAATTTACACCTTGTTAACATTTTACAGTGTAATGGTACCTTTACACGCCGCTACAGAAGGTTAGAAACAACCGGGTGTCTCAGCGTGCACGAGCACGTTCCAACGGTCTCTAACGGTACCCAATACCGCCTTTACACGCCGCTACAAGGTGCTCTACAGAAGGTTTAATCTATCTCTGGAGGCACCGCCGGGTGCCGCAGGTTACCTTCTGTAGAGCAGCGTCCCTTATTTACACGGCGCTACAGAATTGTGTATTACGTGATGCTAAAGCGTTGATTGGACAACGCCATAGCGTCATAATTGGCCAGCCAGCGCAGGAAGGCTGGCTAATTCATGACACTATTCCAAATGAAGACTATGAATGACCAGCTCTTTAAATATGGTGCCCTGTGAAGGGACAACCAATCATAACACAGGAGCCTCCACCAATGATCGCTGATGGGGTGTGGTATCCATGACGCTGTGGCACGCCCCAAGGATACACTAGGTGACGCAAAAACCTTCCTGTTCCTCCTTTACACGCCACTACCATTGGGTTGAAACCAACCTGTTTTTGAGCAGTGCTCAAAAACAGGTGTCGACAGTGACCAGTGGCAACAACCCTATTTACACACCGCTACCTCGGGTTGTTTTGATGGTGCAAGATACATTTGTCTCCGACACCCGGTTGTTTCTAACCTTCTGTAGCGGCGTGTAAAGGGACCATTAGAGATATTGCGTCTGCAGGAGACCAACCAGGGAGCGTGTTTGTTTTGCAGCTCGGGTGAAGATGTCATAACTGGTCGTTTACACCCAGTCTCCTGCAAACCCATCTCTGACTCTTACAGCTCCCCCCCCCTAGTCTTGACATCCCTGGCCATCCCTGGCTCCTGCATGGCCGTCCTCCCAAGTCCCTAATATGACCACCCACCCCCATTGCACACAGCAGTCACCTCCTTGTCTGTCACAAGGTGCCGAATCTGCAGCTGTGTGAAGATGAACGCAGACTACACTTAGTTGCAAATTTTGCACACTGTCTGGAGGAGATGAGCGCTGTGTGCAAGGCGGTGTGTGCTAATCTCCCATGTGGCCGTGCTGTCAGTGAAGCATCGTCCTCCTGCAGCCGCCACCTCTGTGTCCCGCTTTGTTTCTGTGTAGCCGATGCTCCTCCCTGTATCTCCTGCAGCACAGAGCCAGCGGCTGTGGGAGAGAGAACGCTTCACTTACAGTGCGGCCACATGGGAGGAGGTGAGCGCGCACACCACATTATACATAGCACTCATCTCCACTGACTGTATGTCGAATCTGCAGCTCATTGCACTCAGCGGTCATCTCCTTTACACAGCTGCAGATTCGGCACACTGTGTCAGAGGGAGGAGGAGGTGTCCGCTGTGTGCATGGGGGTGGGTGGTCATATTTGGGACTGGGATGGGGGCCATGCTAGAGCCTGAGGGTGGCCGGGCATGCTGAGACTGCCGGGGCGGACTCGTAGGCGCCGAGGGTGGCCAGGCTATGCTGAACTGGCGGGCGGACCAATAGGAGTCTGGGGTGTGGCTGGGCATAGCTGGGTGAGCTGGGTGGGTGGGTCTGTAGGAGTCAGACGTGTTTGTTGGAGACTGGGCGTAAATGACCAGTCATGAAGTTTGCCTACTGGCTCCAAAATAAACACGCTCCCTGGTCTGTCTCCTACAGACGCATTATAGTGACATCTCGGTGACACTGCAAAATGTTGACAGGGTGCAAATTTACAAACTAGATACACATTAGAAATCCAAAAAGCCCGGACAACCCCTTTAATTTACCTTAGTGGGACAACCCTTTTAAGAAATCATATTTTGGGGGTATGCTAATGTCCGTTTCGTTAACATTTTTGTTTCCTAGTCTGATATGTTGTAATGTTTTATTGTGGAGGTGGAATAAATTTTGACTGTTCTTTCCTATATCCAGTCAGTTAAACAATCCACGATGCCTCAGTAGCAGTTCTGTTAATGCCAGGCTCGCAGACTCTTCTTTTAGCTGACTGGTCTGGCAGGAACATTTGCTGAAATCATCTGTTTTCTCACTTTGTGTTTGTCACATCCAATAGCAGCGATGACTATCATGTGCTTTTATTGTCGATTTGTGTAGTAATCCCTATGGAGAAATTTGTGGCTATCTGTCACTTATCATTGAAAATAGATGAATACAAACTGATTGCATGTCGCGTCTCTCACAAAGACAGAACATTACCACTGAAATGCAGATTTTTCCCTCTGATAGCTTGTCTGACTTCAGGCATTTAGTTTCTGTAGTGTAAGCAGAACAATTGAGGAATGTAAGATTGATTTTATTTAGATATGAGTATTCAACTTTTCTGCTCTGCACAGGCCCGAAAAGAGAGTCAACCTTCCACCCCGATTCCAGAAAGACGCTACAGTGCACTACCCCGGGACAGATTCTAATGGTAGGAAAACTGCAAGCTCTTTTATTCTTAATCTTCCTTTTTACATCTTTTCCCTAATTTGTATAAAAACAATTGGGGTGTGTGCACACAATTAGGAATTGCAGCATTTGGACGTCAAAAATGCTGCGTTGTACACTAGCAGCATAGTAGCATAGTGGATGGGATTTCAAGAAATCCCATCCTCACAATGCTTCTCCTGACCGCAGCGTCTTTTCAACTGAGGTGCAGGTTTTCAGACTTCCTCATCTCAGCAACATGTTAATTTCATGCTGCGGAGTCAGAAATGGGTAACCATTGGGTGAATTCGGGGAGAAGCCGTCCTGCCCCCACCTCAGATTGTGAACACAGGGCGGCTGCGGTCACTCAGCATGCACCCGCAGGTTCCCACAGGTCCAAAGGCGCTGTGTCCAACACAGTGCCTCCTAATCGTGTGCACACACCCTTAGGGCCCCGTTACACGGGGTGATATCGCCGCCCATTACTGAGGCGACGTGGGGGCGTGGCCTATCACCGGTGTCATCGCCCCTACGTCTCTCATGTGAAGGGGCGATGTCGCCGTGCCTGGAGGTCGCCTGGTTTCAGAGCAGTGCTCTGAAACCAGGCTACCATCATGGGGCGATGTGCACACATCGCCCCATGTAACCGGGCGCCGGCGACCTGTCAGGCGATGTTGCGACATTGCCGCTGGGGTTTCCAGACACCCCGGCGGCGATGCCGCCTGACAGATCGCCGGCGCGGGGCTGGAAGAGTCTCCCCGTCTAAATGGGAGGACGCTGGCCGGGGCAGCAAGAGCTGCGCACCCCCGCCATTCGCCGCCGACATCCCCAGCCCCGTCGCCCCGTGTGACGGGGCCCTTAGTAATTTTGCAAATACGGTGGTGTACTTGGCACTTATCATTGATTTCTGGAAATCTACTTCACTGGGAGTATGGGTGCAGCACCCAAGAATGACTAGCGTTGTACACCGCTGTGTTCCTACTCTGTATATTATAGCAGTCATGGGGCCTGATCGGTGGGAGAGCTGGGTTTCAAATCCTCAACAGTCTGATGTTGATACATAGCATAAATTAGCGGCAGAGACCCCATTTCCATGGTTGAATTACTCAGGCTAATTGTTTTAGTTTGGATAAACACAGTTTTATCTGCTGCAGTACTGACTAGTCTTCTCATAGATGAGCTCATACTCGGGAGTCAATTTTGTTTTTTTGTTTTTTTTGTTTGTTTTTGTTTTTTTTTTATACATTTGGGCCCATTGATCAATACTGTCAAATCCTTAGTGCAAGATTAGGGTGTGCGTATATACTAAATGACCACTGATCAGCTATTTGAAAGCCAATCGACTGCAGACAATGATCATTAATATGATTGTTTTATGAACATAGAGAGGCATTGTTCTCACCATCCTGTTTACACAATGTGCTGCCAAAAGCCATGAATTTCTCCCAAAGAATGAATGTTTATGACATACAGCATCTCGTATTGGGCCACAGCCCTTTCCAAAATGCACGCACTTTTCAGTGAGACGACACAACCCCTTGCTGAACAATGCGCAGAATTTATCAAATACATCTAAGTAGGTTATCCACTACTGGACAATCCATTTTGAATGCCTCCAATGTGCCTCACCCCGGGCTATCTAATCGAGTGATCTTGTGATATTGTTTATGCAGCTGTAGTCACAAATTATGCAGCTTAGCACAAGATAGCAGCTGAATAGCACTTAGGGTGGAGCTGCAGGGCTGGGTATGGAAGCTAAGTACTGTATTTTTTGCATTAGAAGATCCACTTTTGTTTCCCCAAAATTTGGGGGAAAGTGAGGGGTGCGTCTTATAATTCGAAGCTACTGTGTGCTGTACAGTAGGAGGAGGAGGGCTGTGGAACGGTGTCCAGGGGCTGTTGGGAGACTGCATCTGAAGCTGTGGTCAAGTGGGGCCGCTCATTATACTCCTGTAATATTCACTGCATCCCGCTGTCAAATCACCAGCAGGAGAGCAGCGCGTATTACAGGAGTGGGTCCGCAGCTGCTGGCTGGGATCCTGCATGAATAGTCACTGCCTCCCACGCTTTCATTGGAAAGCACTGACTATCCAAACGATGTCCTACTCTCCTCTCGCCACCGCTCACTGCAGCTGGCGCCATCCTTGCTGTCTGTGCTGGGCCGGCTTCCAGTCATGTGAGGTTTCGCTGCAGTGTGATCACCGCACACTGCTCACAGGACCAGATGCCTGTATAAGCACACAGCAGGAATGGTGCCGGCTGCAGAGAGCTGGAGAGAGGGGAGTATGACATTGTTTATTTTTTAAAGTGTGTGCCGGGGTGGGGGGGTGTCAAATCAAGTGTGTGCCAGCGGGAAGGGGGGGGGGAGGAGCAAGTGTGTGCCACCATGGGGGACAGTGTGCCAGCATGGGGAAAAGGGGGACAGTGTGCCAGCTTGGGGGACATATATTCCAGCGGGGGAGGCCATGTACCAGGATGGGGGACATGTATACTGATTGTTAGATGGACACTGACATTATAAGACACACCCTATTTGACATTACAAATGTATTTTTGTTTCTTTTTTCCTTCACCAAATTTAGGGTGCATCTTATAATCCGGTGCATCTTACAAAGCGAAAAATACGATATGTCGTTTTTTTTAAAGAGAAAAAAAAAAAAAAACACTTTGTACATTGGGGTGATCAAAAGTGATCTTCCAGTAATGGACAACCCCTTTTAATAAATATGATCATTATAAATAATGAAAAACAGTTCTTTGATCTCCTCATTGGGGTACACAAGCCATGGGTGTTTGTTGCCAGGAGGCTTACACTAATAACAGAAAAATGTCATCTCTTCCTATGAAGGGTACACTTACCAGTAGCAGGCTAAACCAGATTTTCTTAGTATCCGGTAGATGGCACATCCAGCACTCAATTCTCCAGATCTGGCAGGAGCTCTACAGCTGCCCCTTCTTCTTTCCTCTCTTCTTCTGTTGTTGATGATATGATTCCAGGGAAGAGCACCCCCAGCCAGGCCACACATCCTATCTCACGTTTTTTGCTTGTGCCTGTTGCAAGTGCGGCTTCAGCTCAGGCTAGCCTGATTTTGCTCTGTTCTACTTGTACATGCCAACCACCGCAGTTTTAGCCTGCACAGAAGTCCTCCTCCTTTGCAGGAATGCAGTGCTCCTTTCAGTTGTTATATTGCCTTACTGTAGTTGGTATAAGAACGATCCAGAGTTTCCAAATCCATGGTTACTATTGTGGATCCTATTCTTGCCACCCCTACCACTATTGGTACTTTGATAGTGGCTTTGATTCAGAATCCTCTTGGCCTGTTATGCTTGTGAGAACTGCATGCTTCCAGACTCCATGTCTTTCTACAGGGCCCCTTCTTTGTCTCTTTGAGCACTTTGTTTAACTCACTTTTCCGCTTTGGTTTCCAGTGCTTGAAACAAGGATGACTACCATTCAGATTTGGACTTTGGAAATGATCATTGACCAGGCCTCTAAAATTAGAGACACTTTTTTTCAGCCTTATTCAAGCTGCTAATGACACCCTATAGTTCAAGGAAGCTGGTGGTGCTTTCTATCAGAGCTTCAAGAGTTTAAAGCATACATTAAGAAACTTCAGTAATTTCATGGAGTAGTGAAGTCCTGACCAGTGACTGGAACCACCCAGAGAGGCATTTTCATCTGGTTAAGCATTTTGACACCTTTTATTTCTTTTCTTCAGATCTTTATAAATGGGCTTCTAACCTTAAGACGAACCCCTCATTGTCTTTCTTGTCCAAATCCTCCACTTTGCCATTAGCGGATACAGCTTCTTCAGCGAATCAGAATGACAGGTGCATCAACTCTCTGGAGAAGTCAGCCTTTGAGGCTTTGGGCTAGGCGCTATGTCCAGCTTTTGCAGTTATGTTTCCAGGGTGGTTTTCGCAAACAATCACGCATTGATGTCTATTCTGGGACTATATCATAGAAACTTGACTTGGCATGTCCGATTGCTTATGCCAGTAAGGATCTTTTTTCTATCTTACAGGAAACTGCCAAATGTTTGTTGCAAGCATCCAGCAGCATTATTACTATCTGCTGAGTGCTTTGTCTGTAGGCATGAAGCACATAGTCACCCTTTGAGAAATCTCTTGTAGGCCTGCCATTTTCTGGAGCTTGCCACTTTGGCTCAGATTTTGCAAAGTCTTATACTGCCTCAAGTCTTCCCACAGCTTCCCTTGCTTCACAGGTGGATACTGAATAAAACAAAATAACAGTCCCTGGCACTTCTACAACCCCTGACAAAAATTCTGGAATCACCTGGCTCCGAGGATGTCCATTCAGTTGTTTAATGTTGTAGAAAAAAAAGCAGATCACAGACATGGCACAAAACTAAGTCATTTCAAATGGCAACTTCATGGCTTTAAGAAACACTAAAAGAAATCAAGATAAAAAATGTGCTAATCAGTAACGGTTACTTTTGTAGACCAAGCAGGGGAAATATTATGGAATTACTCAATTCTGAGGAAATAAATGATAGAATCATGACTAACAAAACAGCACTCAAATACATCACTAGTATTGTGTTGCACCACCTCTGGCTTTTATAACAGCTTGCAGTCTCTGAGGCATGAACTTGATGAGTGACAAACAGTACTCTTCATCAATCTGGATCCAGCTTTCTCTGATTGCAGTTGCCAGATCCGCTTTGCAGGTTGGAGCCATTTTCTTCAACTTCCACCAAACATTTTCAGTTGGATTGAGATCCGGACTATTTGCAGGACATGCCATTGACCTCATGTGTCTTCTTTCAAGGAATGTTTTCAGTTTTTGCTCTATGGCAGGATGCATTATCATCTTGACAAATGATTTCATCATCCCAAAACATCCTTTCAATTGATGGGCTAAGAAAAGTGTCTAAAATATCAATGTAAACTTGGGCATTTATTGAAGATGTAATGACAGCCATTTCCCTAGTGCCTTTACCTGACCTGCAGCCCCATGTCATCAATGACTGTGGAAATTTGTATGTTCTCTTCAGGCAGTCATCTTTATAAATCTCATTTGCAAGGCACCAAACGAAAGTTCCAGCATCATCACCTTGCCCAATGCAGATTCGCGATTCATCACTGAATATGACTTTCATCCAGTCATCCACAATCCATGATTGCTTTTCCTTGGCCCATTGTAACCTTGTTTTATTCTAATTGGGTGCTAATGATGGCTTTTGTTTAGCTTTTCTGTATGTAAATCCCATTTCCTTTAGGTGGATCTTACAGTTCGGTCACAGATATTGACTTCAGTTTCCTCCCATTCGTTCCCATTTGTTTTGTTGTGCATTTCTTGTTTTGGAGACCTATTGCTTTATGTTTCCGGTCTTGATGCCTTGATGTCTTCCTTGGTCTACCAGTATGTTTCCCTTTAACAACCTTCCCATGTTTATATTTGGACCAGATTTTAGACACAGCTGACTGTGAACAACCAACATCTTTTGTAACATTGCAGGTTGATTTACCCTCTTTTAAGATTTTGATAATCCTCTCCTTTGTTTCAATTGACATCTCTGGTGTTGGAGCCATGATTCATGTCAGTCCACTTGGTGCAACAGCTCTCCAAGGTGTGATCACACCTTTTTAGATGCAGAATGACGAGCAGATCTTATTTCATGTAGGTGTTAGTTTTGGGAATGAAAATGTACAGGGTGTTTCCATAATTTTTACCTCAGAATTGAGTTAGGGTATGTGCCCACAGGACGTTTTTCCAGCAGTCCTGTATGCAGCAAAACCTGTACTGGTTTCAAGGATCCTAGAGTCCTTGCCAGGAGATTTGCTGCGTTCAGGTCCTGTGTTTGTTTTTTTTTTTTTGTTTTTTTTTCCATTAGCGTGTTTTTCCTGCGTTTTTGCCATTGACTGCAGCAAAAGCGCAGGAAAATAGAACATATCACTTCTCTCCCATCCGCAGCAAAACCGCAGGGATTTGACCGTTCTTAACACTTGCAAAACCAATGTTTCTATGAAACACGTGTTTTGTTGGGAATCCGAACCACAGGAACAAATTAGCATACTTTACCAGTAAACCAATGGTAAACTGCGGCAAAAACGTCCTGTGGGCACATGCCCTTATTCCATAATTTTTCCCCCTGCTTGGTCTACAAAAGTAAGTTACTGGCTAGCACATTTTTATCTTTTTTTGTCAAGATTTCTTTTAGTGTTTCTTCAAGGCAGAGAGTTGCCATTTGAAATTACGTTAGTTTTGTGCCATGTCTGTGATCTGCTTTTTTTCTGCAAAATTAAACAACTGAATGGACCTCCTCCGAACCAGGTGATTCCTTAATTTTTGCTAAGGGTTGTAGTATACCAACTCAATATCGCACAACATTCCCTGGTACCTTCCACATCCTCTGCACCATTTTCCATATGAATTTACAGTCACTGAGTTTAACAGCATGGCTGCTAAGTCACGGTCTTTTAAACATCTGATCAAGTTATCTAGGCTCTGATCGAAGAAACAAAGATTGCATCTTCCCTCTGTGATGCCACACCTGGATGGTGTAAATCCAATTAATTTGTGCCTCTTGTTTTTGTTTTGCTTTTTCTCCCTATAGTCAGAACTGAAGACAAGATTGGCTCCCAAGTTTTTGAAAGGCCAAGTTTTGGCTTCATCCAGTCTTTTTCAGAGATCTCTGCAATCTAAAGGCTGCTTCACACGCTAGGATATTGTTAACACGTCACGGATTTGTGATCGTTCCAACGATATCGTTTGTGCATCGTTGCGTGTAAACAAACCATCTCCAAACGATAAGTCGTTGGATCATTCATCAAAAATTTAAGATCCTGACCTCAAATCTATCGTTCATCGTCCAATTAACGTTCTGTGAACAAGCAACATCGTTCAGTGTGACACCTTTTTGAACGATGTCGTTCACAATTCTCCTATTTCTGCCGCTTTATAATATCGTTCAATCGTTCTTCTCCAAATAGCTGGAGCGTTGCCAAATTTAAGATCGTTAACGATATCCTTGTGTGTGACAACGCACTTACGATGTCGGAAGGATCGCGGTCACGTGACATGGCTAACGATCTCGTTATCAGATATCGTAGCGTGTGAAGTGGCCTTAAGTGTCAGATCAGGACCTTTCTTCAAGGAGTTGCTCTTATTGCTAACCTCGTTCTTCTTCCGACCCTCTGTCTTAAGACTCTCTTGCTACAGATACTTTTCTGGAAAGTGTGCTTCATCATAGCAATCATGTCCATTAGAAGGTTCTCTTATCTGATGACTCTTGTGTTGTGCACTCTTTCATATCCTTTACAAATACAAGCTAGTCTTGCACCCAGTGCACTCTTTCCTCCCTTGGATGGCCGCCTTTCACCTGAAAGAGGAGATGGCTTTACCCTCCTTTTTCCTGTCCTCCTTCCCATGAACCAATCCTCAACATAAGCAGGATGCTGACAAGTCCATTCCTACCTGTCAGTCTGCTCTTCTTTCAGGTCTACATACTCCTTCTTTGTCATTCTTGACCGAATGCACAAGGGCCTACCCATTTTCAAGGCAACTATTTCTTGCCAATTCCTTCTTCCTATACTGCAGGCCTGTTGGTTCAATTCTAAGAACACTCCATTCAGAATCATGATACACTCTACTTGGGTGGTGGGAGCCTCCTGGCAGTGGTCATAAAGCCCAAGTGTTCTAACCTCGCTAGACTGCTACCATACATTGTTTCAATCAATACATTTTAAAGGTTCTTCAAGGCACACACTTTTTTTTTTTCTTTTCAATTCATGGATCCTGTGGTCTGATGGACTCATTCTTTTCCATTCAGTTTTTTTCTCCCCTGACAGGACTGCTTTAGGACATCCCATGATTCCTGTGTTTCCAATGGAGCAACTGAAACGAGAATTTTTATTAATCACTGTAAAATCTTCTTTCTGCTCCTCATTGGGGGACACCTATGTCTTTCACTGTTTTTATCCTTCTCTTGAAGTTGGACCTGTTTTTTCTATTTTGAATTTTTTTTTTTATAACCTCCTTGTCTATTGCTCCTTCAGCTGCTGGCCAGTACTTGGTCCTTTCTGTTGCCAGTAGATTAGATGGGTGTAGTCTGCTTATGAGGAACAATTTATACTGTTATTAATTTCAGCATCACGGTGGCAGCCACCATTGCTTAAATTTTTCCATCCACATTAAAACAATAAGTAAATTATTCAGAGAATACTAAGTCTCCATTCTGACAAACGTTGTCCCCAAATTTTTTGGTCTTTAGCTTGATTAAATCTTCACTGACTTAAGTCTATTGATTGCTCATACAGCTTATGCTGGCTTCACACCACAGTTTTGTTCCTGCCGTGGGGATCCTGTTCTTTGCAGGACCACACAGACAGGAATGGACAGGTCTGGATTGCAAACTCCGGATGCCATTTTTGTATCAGGATCCAGGATTTTGAGGGATTTGGACACAGAACGAACTGGGAGGAGCCAAGCCAGGCAAGTCACGTCAGCACTGTTACTTTCACTTTAGCAGTGTATCGGCATACACTGCTAAAGTGAAATTAAAGAAGGGAATGGTTAAAAATAAATGCTCACCTCTCCGCCGAGTGTCCAGTGATACGCAGCATCCACCTCCGATGGCTGCAGGACATTAATCAGCTGAACAGGAAGGGGTGGCAGCCCGATAGGCCACATGACCACATCAGCTGAGCTGTTTAAATCGCCCGCCGATGGATTTTGGTGGGTGAGTTTTGAACTGCTCAGCTGATGCAGTCATGTGACACATCAGCTGATCGGATTGATGTCCCTTCTTGATCAGCTGATTAATGTCCTGCAGCCATCCGGAGGTGGATGCTTCGCATTGCGGGACACTCGGCGGAGAGATATTTATTTTTTTATTTTTAACCATTCCTTTCTTTAATTTCACTTTAGCAGTGTATGTAGATACACTGCTAAAGTGAAATTACAGGAACAGAGCAGTTTTAGTGTACTAAGCATGCTCAGTACACTAAAACCAGGTTAAGGAAAAGATCCTGTTTTTTTTTTTCCCCGGATCCAGCGCATACACACTTCCATGTCGTAGGCGCCCCGGATCAGTTTCTGGTTTCGTCCTTTCTTTTTTTTTCATCGGAGCAGTCTCCGATTTTGGGGCCGGGAAAAAACAGGACAGAAATGAATCAGAGACTGAACTGGCAGGATCAAATGGCCATTTATGGCCAGTCTGGCACCACAGGGCTACATGGGAGGCAAAAAACGGATCCTGTTCTGTCCTTTTCAAAACTGACAGAAAAGGGTCCAAAAAACATGGTGTAAAGCTATCCATAGATAGCAGAACAACTGTATGTTTGGCCGACAGCTAGATCTTCCAACTCCTATCCAGAAGGACATGGGTTGGCCTTGCATGCATTTTTATCCCTTGGTATAACGTGCAACTATCCTTTGGTAAAACATCAAGGCACTGAAGGTTATTAGATCTCACGGTTTAATCTGTTAGAAGAGACAGGTGACCCCATAATCGCTAAATGGTAGTTGGGTTGCGCCTTCTGAAATAAGCAGATTTGACATATTACATTTATTATGTATTACATATTATGTATTTATTACATTTATTAAGTTCACAATGTTACATAATGCAACTGTTTCATTGTCTATTTTAGCTAATGTGACCCCTTCAGGCAAAGCTCCTCTGCTTGGCAATTTCCAATCCAACCTGTCCATAATTCAGGGCAACCTGCGAGATCTTTTTAACAAACACAGCCAAGGTATTCCTTTAGCCAAACTACCAGTTGTATACAAGGAGACCTTCAAACATGATCTGGGTGATGAAGTGTTAAGCCACATTTTGAATTGGAGTCACATATGCACGGTATGGAACATCAGTGTTTGCTATACCTTCCAGCATCTTCTCCTGTATCACACTAATAGACCTTGTTATTGTCATTCTGTATAGTAAAACATATCATAATTTGACTCTGCTCTGCAATGAATATTGAAATCTATCAGGATTAATGGTAGTGTGAGTCTTAGGCCCCTTTCACGTCAGCGTTTTACGCTGATCGTGGCAGTTTCGGTGAAAAAACGGCAACTGCCGCGATTACTGCATAACGGCCGCACTTGCGGTTCACTTGCGGCAAGCCCCATGCAATGTCTATGGGGCTTGCAGCAAGTGCGGTTTCGGCACTTTCAGCAGGTGCGGCTGGGAAAAAGAACGCTGTATACCGCGTTTTTTTTTGCTGTCGCAAGTGCCGATAGTGCACTTGCCGCAAGCCCCATAGACATTGTATGGGGCTTGTCGCAAGTGAACCGCAAGTGTGGCCGTTATGCGGTAATCGCAGCAGTTGCGTTTTTTTCACCGCAACTACCGCGATCAGCGTAAAGTGCTGATGTGAAAGCAGCCTTAGATGAGCAGTTATTAGAATTACCAGTTATTTTTATAGCGTATTTAGAAAGCCTATATAGACATAAGTATTTATATTTTGCACCTAATCTAAAAGCTGTGTTATAATTATGTAATCTTCAATCTGTTTTATTTACTGAAAATACTTCTCAAAGTTAACAATAAAAAGTTTATAATTGGCAAAAAGCATATTTCCTTGGTTACATCCATTGTACTGAACTAGGTAAACTATATTGTGTTTGATGACTTGTGGGTTATATTGGGGAATGTCCACAGAAATCCGCCTAAATCATGATGTAATATATTTCTAATATACCGTATATTTATTTTATTTCTTTTCTTCCCTGATACTTAATTTTGATGTCTTGGCTAAGGGAAAACTTTGTACATTATATAATGAATATCCTGCTGACATCTGCTGTACATATACAGGGTGGGCCATCTATATGGATACACCTAAATAAAATGGGAATGGTTGGTGATATCAACTTCCTGTTTATGGCACATTAGTATATGGGAGGGAGAAAACTTTTCCAGATTGGTGGTGACCATGGCGGCCATTTTGAAGTCGCCCATTTTGGATTCAACTTAATTTTTTTCAATGGGAAGAGGGTCATGTGACACATCATACATATTGAGAATTTCATAAGAAAAAAAATTGTGTGCTTGGTTTTAATGTAACTTTATTCTTTTATGAGTTATTTACAAGTTTATGACCACTTATAAAATGTGTTCAAATTGCTGACCATTGTGTTGGATTGTTAATGCAACCCTCTTCTCCCACTCCTCAATGCCACTGGCCTCGAGGGCCACACACAGTGTATGTTTCAGGATTTCCTTAGTATTTGACAGTTGGTAATTTAATGACCTGCACAGGATTCCAACGGTCAAATGCTAACGAAATCCTGAAAACCTGCACTGTATGTGGCCCTTGAGGCCTGGTGTTTGACTCCTGACTCCTGATGTATAGTAACATGGAGATTGAGTAAAGATGCTTGCTGTCCTCCACAAACATCCCTATTTACTCATTGGAGGGTAGATGTATTGCTGCCCATCCACCCCTTGTCTCTGTCCATGTTAAAACGCTCGCTACATAGGTGTTCCTAGTAAATGCAGAGGCATCCTATGATGGCAAACTCTTTGTGCCAGGGCTGCCAATAGCAGATTATTAAATTTACTGTAGGTAAAGTGATTGGAATATTCATGTTAGAAAACAACCCTTTAATTTCCCTTGCCCCCACTTTCCCCCTCCACATTTTTTTTTTTTTTTTTTTTTACACGCATAACATTTGATTAACTTGATACTAATAAACATACAACATTCCAAATACGTATAATTTACTGAATATGGATCCAAACTGACAATACAGTCCTTGATAAAACCCATTAAGAAAAATGCATATCAAATCCTCAAACTGAATCCCAACAAATGTACATCCTACAATAGAGCACCAAGATGATAGGAACAGATGTGTTACGGTTTCGAGTTGAACAATCTGTAGGATATCTAACAGTAAATGATGGCCATCCACAACACACGCACCCTCAGTAACCATTGAAGGACCGGACTAAATGCATAAATACCTCAGTGCACACGTTTCACTACTTTGTCAGGAGGCTGATATCATTTTAGAAGTGTTACACCCTAGTGTAAAAATTACAAACTCCGGAAAGGTTCTGGACACACACCTTCATTGCCCCTAACACTAATAACGCTAGTAGAAAGATGCCATATGCTTTCAAATCTGAGAGTGCTGGCTTAAAGGGGTATTTCCATCTCCAAGATCCTGTCCCAATATCTACTATATAATTGCCGTAGGCACGTTTATGTCGGCCCCCGGCACGCCGTGGCTATGTCACACTGTGACGTCACCACGTCGTGCGAGGCATTGCCCGTGTAGCGGGCATTGCGACCCCTAGCGGGTGGGCAGGGGGGCCTAGCGCATCGTGCCACTCGGCATGAGGGGCCCATTGCCTCCACCCCCTGGGGGGCCCCGTGCTGACACCAGCCGCCCGCCGTGCGCCCGGAGAGGAGGGAGGACGGAACTTCCTGTCCGGCAGCTCTGCCCGCCCCTCCTCTCCTCCTACAGCACACGCACGGGCCGCGGCGCGGTGAGTCTGCACTCCCCCCGGCCCTCACATCTGTCTGACAGCACCCCCCCCCCGGTCCTCACATGGGGGTCCTGGGTGCTGATCTTGCCCCAGGGCCCGGAGCATGCCAGCTACGCCTCTGCGCTCCAGCCTCCGCTCTCCTTTCCAGCCTCCGCTCTCCCCTCCAGCCTCCGCTCTCCCCTCCAGCCTCCGCTCTCCCCTCCAGCCTCCGCTCTCCCCTCCAGCCTCCGCTCTCCCCTCCAGCCTCCGCTCTCCCCTCCAGCCTCCGCTCTCCCCTCCAGCCTCCGCTCTCCCCTCCAGCCTCCGCTCTCCCCTCCAGCCTCCGCTCTCCCCTCCAGCCTCCGCTCTCCCCTCCAGCCTCCGCTCTCCCCTCCAGCATGTGCTCTCCCCTCCAGCCTCCGCTCTCCCCTCCAGCCTCCGCTCTCCCCTCCAGCCTCCGCTCTCCCCTCCAGCCTCCGCTCTCCCCTCCAGCCTCCGCTCTCCCCTCCAGCCTCCGCTCTCCCCTCCAGCCTCCGCTCTCCCCTCCAGCCTCCGCTCTCCCCTCCAGCCTCCGCTCTCCCCTCCAGCCTCCGCTCTCCCCTCCAGCCTCCGCTCTCCCCTCCAGCCTCCGCTCTCCCCTCCAGCCTCCGCTCTCCCCTCCAGCCTCCGCTCTCCCCTCCAGCCTCCGCTCTCCCCTCCAGCCTCCGCTCTCCCCTCCAGCCTCCGCTCTCCCCTCCAGCCTCCGCTCTCCCCTCCAGCCTCCGCTCTCCCCTCCAGCCTCCGCTCTCCCCTCCAGCCTCCGCTCTCCCCTCCAGCCTCCGCTCTCCCCTCCAGCCTCCGCTCTCCCCTCCAGCCTCCGCTCTCCCCTCCAGCCTCCGCTCTCCCCTCCAGCCTCCGCTCTCCCCTCCAGCCTCCGCTCTCCCCTCCAGCCTCCGCTCTCCCCTCCAGCCTCCGCTCTCCCCTCCAGCCTCCGCTCTCCCCTCCAGCCTCCGCTCTCCCCTCCAGCCTCCGCTCTCCCCTCCAGCCTCCGCTCTCCCCTCCAGCCTCCGCTCTCCCCTCCAGCCTCCGCTCTCCCCTCCAGCCTCCGCTCTCCCCTCCAGCCTCCGCTCTCCCCTCCAGCCTCCGCTCTCCCCTCCAGCCTCCGCTCTCCCCTCCAGCCTCCGCTCTCCCCTCCACCGCCTCCGCTGCTCCCCTCCAGCCTCCGCTCTCCCCTCCAGCCTCCGCTCTCCCCTCCAGCCTCCGCTCTCCCCTCCAGCCTCCGCTCTCCCCTCCAGCCTCCGCTCTCCCCTCCAGCCTCCGCTCTCCCCTCCAGCCTCCGCTCTCCCCTCCAGCCTCCGCTCTCCCCTCCAGCCTCCGCTCTCCCCTCCAGCCTCCGCTCTCCCCTCCAGCCTCCGCTCTCCCCTCCAGCCTCCGCTCTCCCCTCCAGCCTCCGCTCTCCCCTCCAGCCTCCGCTCTCCCCTCCAGCCTCCGCTCTCCCCTCCAGCCTCCGCTCTCCCCTCCAGCCTCCGCTCTCCCCTCCAGCCTCCGCTCTCCCCTCCAGCCTCCGCTCTCCCCTCCAGCCTCCGCTCTCCCCTCCAGCCTCCGCTCTCCCCTCCAGCCTCCGCTCTCCCCTCCAGCCTCCGCTCTCCCCTCCAGCCTCCGCTCTCCCCTCCAGCCTCCGCTCTCCCTCCAGCCTCCGCTCTCCCCTCCAGCCTCCGCTCTCCCCTCCAGCCTCCGCTCTCCCCTCCAGCCTCCGCTCTCCCCTCCAGCCTCCGCCTCTCCCTCCAGCCTCCGCTCCTCCGCTCCCCTTCCTCCAGCCTCCGCTCTGCCCTCCAGCCTCCGCTCTGCCTCCAGCCTCCGCTCTCCCCTCCAGCCTCTGCTCTGCCCTCTAGCCTCTGCTCTCCCCTCCAGCCTCCGCTCTCCTCACCCCTCCATATGCAATGTACAGTATCTACTATATAATTGCCGTAGGCACTTCCGTGTCGGTCCCTGAAAAGACCGTGGCTATGTCACTCTGTGACGTCAGCACGGCGACGCATTGGCCGCGTAGCAGCCAATGCGAGTCGCTGGCCTGCGCGAGCAATGGCCGCGAGGCCATTGCTCGCGCAGGCTGAGTACGAGCAATGCGAGTCGCTGGCCTGCGCGAGCAATGGCCGCGAGGCCATTGCTCGCGCAGGCTGAGTACGAGCAATGGCCGCGAAGCGGCCATTGCGAGTCGCTGGCCGAAAATTGAACCAGAGGCTCGGCCTCAAAGTTAACGATTTACCGGTCAGGTAGCGCGAGCAATGGCCGCGAGGCCATTGCGAGTCGCTGCCTGAGCCGCGCTTCTAATTGGTCGGCGCCAGCGAGTCGTTACACTTGCGGCGCGCTTGCGGTAATCCTCATACAAAGTATAGTATTCTAGACACCCGATGCATTTGCATCGGGCTCACAGCTAGTGTATAATAATAATATTAGCATATCCCTCTAATTAGAAATGTAGTATAGTTCTCCTGATTAGCTATGTCTATTAGACTATGTGCAGGGCATTGCAGCTTAGATATTTATGGATACAACCCAGTTTGCTAGTTGCTTGTGGTCGTAACCATGGAAACCTAAGCTGCAATGCCCTGCACATGATCTAATAGACATAGCTAATCAGGAGAACTGTACTACATTTCTAATTAGAGGGATTTGCTTTCATTATTATTACATTTACTACATATTGGAATAGGATCTTGGAGATGTAAATACTCAGGGCCGATGTGCGCACCCGGGCAAGTGCCAGGGCCCTGGACATCTGATGAGGGTTAACCCACTTACTGTTGGAGACCCCATCTGCGCCACTTACCAGCAGGGCTGAGAGGTCAGTAAGCCAAACATCCGACTCCAACTCTTTAAGTGGTGAATAATAACAGGAGGAAGCGGAGCAAGAGCGGGGCAGGGGACACTGTTCGGCAAGCAGGGCTGTGGAGTTGGGAGTCGGTGCCCATTTTAGTTGGAATGAGTCGGATTCAGGAAATTGAAGATGGTGTCTCTTTTTTTTTTACACCCTTTTGGGACACATTAAGTTTAGATCACTCCTTATTGCCTTATTGTAAGGCAACAAAAACAACGCAAGAGTCTTTTTGCTTTTATATTTCCCTCCTAGAGCCCTCCTAACCACTTCACGGTAATTATAGAGATGAAAAAATGAAAGGCAGCACTTCCATCAAATTGCCATGTGGATTTTATTCGTCCTAGGACTGCAAACGTTTCGGCTCCAAGCCTTTCTCAAGCAGCTTAATTACCGTGAAGTGGTAGGAGGGCTCTGCACCCGCTGTGCACAACAGTGCTGTTTCGTTTTTCTATTTTTATATATATATATATAGAGAGAGAGAGAGAGATAGATAGATAAGAGAGATTATATATAATATATATATAGAGAGAGAGAGAGAGAGATATATATATATAATATGTGTGTGTGTAATTTATTATTTTTTATTTTTTCAATACTAATATTCATTTTTTAGCTCCCTATGGGTTATTTTGAATGCTGTAGTCCTTAATTAAGAGCTATGTCTGGTCACTGCTGTTACAGGCAGATACCAGCTGTGTAAAACGGGTAGTATCTGATCATCATGGAGCAGGCTAAGCTTCTGAGCGCCCCTTCATACACTTACACACTGACTTGGTTACATCGGGTGTGATGGTACTTATGGGGGTTTACAGCATCTTGTAAATAAACTTAGTTTTCAAGTTCTTTCATTGCTGTTGGCATTATTATAACTTAAAGGGAACCTGTCATGTCCTTCATTGTTCTTAAACTGCCCCCAATGTTACTTAGATTATGTACTGGTTCATTAGCATTCTTTTTAATTTTTTTTTTTTTTTTTTTATATATATTATTAAATCATTGTATTTATCAAAAAAAAAAAAAAAACAACTCTTTAGATACTTAGATGTTTTCTTTAGCTAGCTGCCGATAGTCATTGTGCGATTGACAGACATGTCATTCAACTGCAGATATGCTGATATGCTGAAATTCATCTAATGCTCCCTACAAGGACCTGTGTGATGTCACGACCATGTGACCGTAGTGGGCGGAGCTAAACTGGCCATGCAATAGTCACAAGGTTTAATAAAAAGGTTGCCAATGAGCACATCATCTAAATAACATTGGGGTAGTTTAATAACAAAAATGGACGTGCAATTCCCTTTAACAAACAAAAAAGGGTGTAAAACTTCTTAATCCGCTACTCTGTATTAAAGATGGTAGCAGGGAAAAGGTAGAAGGAAAGTTCAGCTCACCCAGTTGAAATAGTAGTACTCCAGTACAAGGAAATGGTGCACGGATACAGTCCTGGTCTCTGGACCGGCAATCACCAATAATAATGTAGAAAAATCCAGCACTCATAAACTTGTAATTATGAGGATTTATTCAAACGTAAAAGCCATCCATCTAATACAGGCAGTATGTGCTAACACCGACGCGTTTCGACAGAGAACTGTCTTTAGTCGTGGTTGAGCTTATTGCAGTGATGGACGCTTTGCCCTGCCCCCTGCGGTGATGTCACCGCTTATACCCGCCCTGCTCCATGGTTAACATGGAGCAGGGCGGGTATAAGCGGTGAGGTCACTGCAGGAGGCGGGGCAGGCGGCCTCCTGCTCTGACATCACCGCCTTTCCCCGCCCTGCTCCATGTTAACCATGGAGCAGGGTGGGTATAAGCGGTGACATCACCGGAGGGGGCAGAGCAAAGCGTCCATCACTGCAATAAGCTCTGTGTTATGCTGCAGGAGAGGGAGACAATGATTGGCATCAAGGAGGCAGCGGTGGGCAGATTAAACATGCAGGGGGTGTGTAACTGCCCTTTGGCTCCAGCACAAGCCACCTCCTATTTGGCTCCACTATGTAAGTTTTCAAAGTGTATTATCTATGGGTACAGGGGGGCTCAAAGGCTGGGGGACCCCTTGCCTGGGTGCAGCAGACATGCTGCATTCAGTGCTGTAATTAGATCACCATGTGTGGTTGGTGACAGGTCCTCTTTAATTACTCTTATTTTTAGGTACTTTGCTGCATTTAAAATAGATTTATTAATTAATTTGTAGAAATGTACTAATAAAAGCTTGTATTGTTTCAGGCACAAAAGTTCACACACAATGGGCTTACAGAAGTAATTTTATGTTCTCCCACAAAAAAGCCACAAATGCCTCAAAAGATTACCCAGCAACGAAATCATGATCAGGTGAAGCCAAATCCCACCAAGCCACCCTCTCCCCAAAAACAAACTGTACTTCATTCTGACCTTAAGCAAAAGGTATCTGAACTCTTGGCCCAAAAAAGCCATGGTCTATGGTGGCACGCGCTCCCCAAAGTCTTCGAGGACACATACAAAATACAATTCCCTTCTGATGCCCTTAAAATAGATGCACTTTCTGAAATATCTAGCGTGGACGTTATTTCTGAGAACCCATACAAAGCAATCCTTTATCCAAAGAGCCCTCAAAGCAGAGACCCAAATCAGAACCTTTTGGTCATGAATGAAGGACAGAAGTTCAGTGAAGAGCCATCTCGGATGGAAGAGTCACGGCATGAAATGGATGTAGATTTGACCCCTCCACCACCACTGGTGATTCCGTCAGAAATCTCCCCCTCTGCTCTAGTTGTTGAATTGAATAACACCGAGGAAGTGATCATACGGTGAGTGCTCCCACTTTTGGATGTTTGCATGGATGCTCACACATTTACTTGTATTGTGTCCACATTGCGACTGAGACAATGTTTTTTCAGTATGGAGTTGTAGGTACCACCCAAACTTTAAACCTGATAATGTAGGTGACAGAATAAGTTGTCGTGCACACCTGAGGAAAACACCTAGTGATAATATGGCTTAAAACCTGGTGGGAAATGACTCTTGTCCTCTGCAGGCCCTTTCTTAACTTTTTGTCGTCTCTGAGCTATTGGATGAAGACTAGCTGCTATGATACACACAAACACACTGGGTGTTCTCCAGTGTATAAATACATGCTATGATCTTCTGCTGTACAACTTACAATAGTACATACTGTGTACTGGCATGTATCGGGCTAGGAGCAGAGGCAAAGCAATACATTGATTGATTAGCACTGCCATGGTCTCCCCACCTCCATATCAACTTGGTAGCTTCCTGTGCCCTGAAAACCTTAGTACTATGCATGACTGAATTTCTCTGTCCCTGAAGAGAGGGGAGAGTGCTAAGGAGCAGATATACTTTTATTGATTTATAAGCAATCTATACATTCTAGAACTGTAGTGCCAAGCTCTGCTTCATCATGTAGGAGGGCAAGGACAGTAAACAAACTATCTCCTCGGAGTACCCTCAGAACGAGGCTCAATAGACTTACTCTGAAGTGACTTTTACAATGTAACGCACAAAGCGTAAAGTGACTCAGTCTGCAGGGGGCTGTGTGAATAGGGAGTGGAATGGCCCTAGATCCTGGAGAGTGGAGCGGTAGGTGAGTATAGTAACATGCTTTACACTACAGTACACACACATTTAATGAAGGAAAAAAAAAAAAGGGGGAGTACTTATTTGATTCCTCCTAATAATCCATAAGTAAGTTTAAAGAACAAAAAAAAACACATCTCATCCATCCAACCATCCTTAAATTAAAATATTTTAAGTAATGAAGTAAGCTTTTCTGAAGCCATAAGCTTTTGGGGTAGGGTAAACCACAGATACACACTTCTCATAGTAATCAAGCATTGTCGTCTCAAAATATTAAACCTCCAGATATAGGGAGGCCCCCTAGGCTTATGAGAGAATTGCTACTGCTTTTGCAATGGAAGCGCTAGTAAAGGTGAATTTTTTTGTTTGTTTACATTAGTTATATTGGCAAGAATTATTCTGTTGCACAAGAACTCATGGAAGATGAAATGAAGGAACATTACAAAGTAAATACATCACCAGTGAAACTGAACTCCCTAAAAGTGGGCCAGCTTGTAGCTGTTAAAGTAGAAGATGAGACTTGGCTGCGTGCTCAAATAATATCTGTTGAAGCAAATAAAATTAAGGTATTTAATTTTCATTGTTTTTTACTAGTGACGGGCGAACTCTAACTGTAAAGTTCAGTTTCCGTGTGTGGACCCCGAACACAGACTTCTCAGGAATGTCTTTGTTCAGGTTTGGCCTCTAAGGCTAGGGGGCTGCAAAAGGAAACAAAATGGAGAGAAAGCAATCTGCCAAGTTTCCATACCGCTGTCACACTGCTTCCGGTCCTCTCATTAAATATTTCTCTTCTTCCCCACCCACCCTCTGTGACAGTGTCTTTGATTAATTAGTTGCAGTTAGACTGCGTCCCCGTCCTCAGTGCTGACGTCTTTACTTTAATTGGTTGCCATACAAACTAATGTTAGAATAAATAATTTTAAAAAATAGTGTGGGGTCCCCCGTATTTTATACACAGCACAGGTAAAACAGTTGCAGCTCCCACTGTGTGCGTTATCTTGGCTGGGTAGCAGAATACTGGGGACCCAATTTCATGACTCACAATTAAAAAAAAAAAAACGCGGGGTCCCCTGTAATTTTGATACTCATCCAAGATAAAGCAGACAGCTGGAGGTTGATATTCTCAGCATGGGGAAGTCCACAGTAAAAAATAGCAGCCTGCAGCCGCCCCAGAATTGGTAAGTTTAAGGGCGCCTATCTGACTCATCCCAAGTGCTCTGGTGTAGTGGCAATCGGGTAATATGAGGGATTAATGACACTTGTGATTTGTTAAAAAAGAAAAAAACAGCTGCCATGAAGACTTGGATTAGTAATAGAGGTGTTTGAGACCCTTCCCCCCCCAATTGCTAATCGTGTAAGAAACAACCACAAAGCACAAAAATCATTTTATTAAAAAGAAAAACACTCTCCAATATATTGTCCCCAAAAAACCCCTGCAGGTCCGAAATACTCCACACGACGATCCTGGCTCTGCTGCATCTTTAAGGTCACAATGCACAATTGGCATTACAAAGCACTGACTCCTCGAGAACACACTGACAGAGCTGCAGCTGTGATAGTAGTGACATCAGTGAGTTCACCTGAGGTCACAGTTGTGCTGTTCCCAAGGCACCCCTGCTGTGACCTCGGGTGAACTCCAATGACAGTAATCCGGCAACGAGTTCAATAGTGCTGGATTACCTAATTAGGAGGTGAGTACAATGAGAAAATTTGGCACCATATCTTCCATCTCCTGGCAGGAAAATGAACCAAAAACACAACGTGTTTTGATGGGTGTTAGTGCAGTCATCTCACAGCCGTTGGTACCACACCGTTATGGCCATGGGTGAACTCACTGGCATCACGGCTTTGGCTCAATCAGTGTGTTTCTGAGGCCGCAGTCACGTTTTTAATGTGACTGATTCTTAACGCTGTAGCGGAGCTGGGATCGCCTTGGGACGTCGTGTCTGGGGATTACTTCGGACCTGCAGGTGTGTTTTGGGGTTTAATAAATTGGGGAGAGGGTTGTGTTTTTCCTTCTTGTTGGTTTTTTTAATAGGATTTTTCTTTTGTTTTATTTTTTTCACTACTTGGCGGCTAATTTTGCAACACATCACAGCTGTCGTAATCCCCTAATGTTAACCTGATCGACACTGCATGAAGGCAGTTGGGATAAGCCTGGTAAATCGCCAGGATTTGGCACATCTAATGGATGCACTCGTTTTTGGGTGGCTGTGGGCTGCTATTTTTAGTTTGGGGAGGGCCCATAACCTTGTGCCTCCACTGGCTGAGAATACCAATCTCCAGCTGTCTGCTGCATCTTGCCTGGGTATCAAAATTGGATGGGGACCCATGCCATTTTTTTTTAATTTTTTTTTTTTAATTTATTTAAATATATTTTGATTCCCAGCCAAGATAAAGCACACAGCTGGGAGCTGCTGGATGCAGCTGTGTGCTTTATCTGCACTGGGTACAAAATAAGGGGTACCCAACACCATTTTTTCCAATTATTTATTTTTTCAATAGTGTGTACGGCAACCAATTACATACATCTGCACAGAGAGTGGGGGCATGTATAGCTGTCTAAATATAACCAATCACAGATGCTGCCACAGATTATGGGTGGGGGAAGCAGGGGAATATTCATAAGGCTTAATGAGAGAATCCGGAAGCAGAGTGACAGCCATGCAGTAACTCACTAAGTTTGATTTAACTGCTTTAATCCCCTTTAAGCTTCCTTGTGCAGCCCCCTAGCCATTAATACCACCATTTTATAGCACTAATGTTTGGATCCCCATAGACTAATCTGGGGTTCGGGTCAAGTCAGTTCCTGAACCAGACTTAAAAGTGTGGCTGGATACAATGAACCCAAACAGCTGCAGGTTCGCTTATCTCTATTCTTTACCACTCTCCTCTCAGCTGCATACTTGTTTGTCAAATAATGATTTAAATCACTGTCATTCAGTACTACGTTTATCCTGCCGTGTCCACTACATGGGAAATGTACCACTAGCCACAACTTTCCTGCCAGCAATAGCTGCTTACCAGGCCAGCTTCACTTACACCCTCACTGACCTAGAATGAACCTAAATGTCTTAGGTCGGGTCCCTGACTTTTATGTGAGCTCACATGCCGAGTCCGCATCATTCCCCAAAGTTAACAGCTTATCTGATCAACCAACGTTTGCAGCTAAAGGCCCCGTTACACGCACGACATTGTCAACGACATTGCTGATACGTCACGGGTTTGGAGGTGTACCAGCGACGTCGTTGCAACCTTGTTGCGTGTGACTATGGCAAGTTGTAACGATAAATCGTTGGATCGGAGTTGACAGATTTACCAACATGTTGATAAACCTGACGATATCAACTCAACCTACCAGCTGTATCGTTCTGTGTGACAGCGCGATAACTAGGTCGTGGACGACTTTGCCCATTCACAGCAATGAGCAGGGATCGTTCGCGAATGATACTGCTCACAACATCGTTGGTGAGTTGTCACACATCTAGATACCGTGAACATCTCACCAGCGATGTTGAAATGATGTAAAAAAACGACCGGCGCCCCCGAGATCGTTGCCGACATAGTTTCAGTGTTGTGCGTGTAACGGTAACTTAATATATGTAGGTGGTAGTTAGTGCGCTGTCAACCTCTTGCAGCACAATCCAATTCCCACCGGTGGGGATGGCACCACTCGCAGCTGCCTTTGGCGGCCCCATGATACAGTGGGTTGTCACGATAGCCAGGAGTCAGCTGATGACCTCTGTCACTGCTATAACGAAGTTCCTTTGAATGTTGGTTGAGGGCCAGCATTCACAGGAGATAAGCTTTTCTGCTGTTGAGGTGTGCGAAACACACTGATTTAGTAAAATCATCAAATCATTAAAAAAAATCTAATGACCTCCCTTTTGCCCCATATCAAAGAAAACTCTTACTAAATATAAATGTGTAATTTTTTTTCTGTTTCTACATTGAGAAATGCATTGATCTATTAAAATATAAGAAATGTAATATGCTCAGTTAAACTGCATAACGAAAAAGTCATAACATCAAAATTACAGGGTTTTTTGTGTTGTTGCAACATTTTAATAAGAGGATCAAATTATGACATCTACCCAAACATGGTATCATTAAGAACGTCAGCTCAAGATGCAAAAAACAAGCCATCACACAGCCCCAGATCCTGAAAAATGAGAGAGCCTATGGGTCATGGAAATTGACGGTAAAAGTGTCATTCTTTTGCATTAAAAAAAAATTCTGAATTTCACAAACTTGTAGTGCCCAGGGAAATCATACTACCAGGTCAGTTTTGCCATATAGTCAACATGGTAAAAAAAAACACAAAACTATTGTAAAATTGCACTTTTTTTTTTTTTTGCAATTTCACGGCACTTGAAAAATTTGTTTCCCATTACACTATATGGTAAAATGAATGAAGTTTTCAAAAGTACAGCTCATTCCGCAAAAAACAAGCCCTCTTATGTCTATTGATGGAAAACAAAAGTTATGGCTCTTGGAACAAGGGGAGGAAAAAATGAACTAAAAACTGGGTCACTCGGTGGTGAAGGGGTTGAAGTGAGCATGGCAGCATGATTATTGTGATGTAAAGACAAGACATGGCTATAATTGTTTTTTTTTAATAATGATTACATTGATACCTTTAGTGAAGAAATCTGCTTTGTGGTGGTTCTTTAAATCACCATTTGAAGTTTCCCACTAATTTTGGGTGCACAGCAGCTGAACTGTACCCTGGGTCTCCTCCTCCCTGTCTGTGATTGCCCAGCCCCCTCTGCCTTTCTCCAGTCTGTGATTGTCCTGCCTCCTCTGTTTGAACTCTCTGTAGTGACCTGTCATTCACACACTGGAGGCATCAGAGGGGTCGGGGAATCGCAGACAGGGAGGACAAGACCTAATTAGTAGAAAACGTCAAATGCTGATTACAGAAAAACAACAAAGCTATCAATGTAATCAGTATTACTGCCATATCTGTATTTTACATTACAAAATCGTGCTGACATTCTCTTTTAAATCATGAGTTTTCATGGTGTGATGACCCTGGGAAGAGCAGCTAACTCAAGAACTGACCCTCTTGTGCGCATATACCAAGAAAACTGACAATTATTTAGTGGGCCACCCATTGGACATATTCTGGATTGTACTGAATCTCCTTTCAGGTCACAGTAGTCTGACGCTGATCATATAGTACAGGGTGGGGAACCTCCGGCCCCAGGGCTGAATGCGCCCTCAATTACCTTTTTGCGGCCCCTGGGCCGATTCCTGGGAACCGCAGTGCTCATACTGGCAGATGCGTTTTGCTTGATAAATCCAGCTCTCCAGTGACCTCTATGCCCCAGCCTCGGCCTTCCCAGTGAGGTATATGCCCCCAGCCTCTCTTATGATGTCCATGGCTCTAGCAAACCTGGAAAAGTAGTAGAGAAGCAACATGACCAATATCACCCACGCCAAAGAGCAGCAGCTCCAGCCACCACAGTCTGGGCCGGCTCCAGGTTTCTGTGGGCCCGGGGCGAAAAAGTCTGTGGGCCCCCTTTAGTACATATCGCGGACTATAATATATATATTGCCGCACACTTACCGCAAGCCCCATAGACAATGCATGGGGCTTGCTGAAAACGGCAGCAAGTGCAGCCGCTAGGCGGAAAATGCGGCAGATGCGGGTTTTATTTACCGCAACTGCCACATTTAAAAAAAAAAAAAAAACGCCTATGTGAAGGCAGCCTTACAGGAACAGTGACTGCTGAAACCAGTTAGGCCCCTTTCACATCAGCTGTTTTTTCAAATCGCGGCAGATGCGGTGAAAAAAACGCATCTGCCGCGATTACTGCATACCGGCTGCACTTGCGGCACGGTTGCGGCAAGCCCCATGCAATGTATAGGCGGGCTTGCGGCAAGTGCGGCCGCGAAAAAAAACGCGGTCAGCCGCGGTTTATTCACGGACGCACCTGCCGCAAGTGCCAAAACCGCACTTGCCGCACCTGCCGCAAGCCCGCCTATACATTGTAAGGGGCTTGCCGCAACCGTGCCGCAAGTGCAGCCGGTATGCGGTAATCGCGGCAGATGTGGTTTTTTTTCACCGCATCTGCCGCGATTTGCAAAAAACGCTGATGTGAAAGGGGCCTAAGAGCTGTTTCTGACTGAGTATATTACATGTTGTAAGGTGCGTTTGCGTTCCCTTACGCTTTTTAAAAATACCCTTCAAATGCAAAATGTTGCATTTTTGTGCGTCTGAGGATGCTTGGTATATGCACAAATAATGCAAGCAGCTCAATAGAGCCGCACTGCCATATGGGTGACACAGCAGCCAAGCGGAGTGTCTGGCCATCCGGATCTCTTTCTCCTCACCTTTCTTCTCGCCGCTCCGGTCTCCTCCGGTCGCTCTGCAAATATCAACACAGTGATGACAACATCGTGCCCCTCCATGCTGAGCTGCAGAATGCAGACAGCGGCAGAAGAGATTCTGGAGAAGAATGCTGCTGGCAAAGGCGCTTGGGACTATAGGAGCGGGAGCAGAATCCGCGGGGGCTACCACTGGTACACACGCGGCTCTGCTCCATACCCCTCTTACACAGCTCCGCTCTGTACACCTAGTACCCACACGGCTCTGCTCCATACCCCTCGTACACACATGGCTCTGCTCTATACACCTAGTACCCACATGGCTCCACTCCATACACCTTGTACACACTGGGCACCGCTCCATACACCTCGTACACACTCTGCTCCGCTCCTACCCTCGTACACACACGGTCCGCTCCGTACACCACGTACACACTTGGCTCTGATCCATACACCTAGTACACACTCTCCCCTGCTACATTCACACTGTAAATCCCTCCTGACCCCACACACAAACTTCACCTCATCCAGCACCATGATGGGCAGCACAGCAGAGTCCTGCATACACTGAGGAGCTGATCATGTGACCCCTGACTCCACCCTCCATTGACATCATCACAGGTCCTGTCAGCCCAGAGTGTGCAGCTCTGTTGGCTCCCACAGAGGGGGGAGGGAGACCTCCAGCGCTGCAGGAGGCTGAAAACGACCCCCCAACTGCCCCCCTGGATATGTCCCTGGCTGTGGGGGCAGTGTGCTCGGGGCCCCTGAGGCTAGGGTCACACTTGCATTGTGACCCTAGCCTAATGCAAGTATTTTCGGCTGCAGCGCATGGCGTTTAATGCTATGCGCTGGAGCCCATAGAAACCCGATGTTTACCTTGCCAACCACTGGTTGGCAATGTAAACATCGGGTTTCTATGGGCTGTTTGCTGGCAGCGCATAGCATTAAACGCTCTGCGCTGCAGCGGACAATACTTGCGTCAAGCTAGGGTCTCAATGCAAGTGTGACCCTAGCCTCAGGGGCCCGGTGGGCCCCCTCCAAGCAGTCGGGCCCCGGCACTTGCCCGGGTGCTGATGCCGGGCCTGACCACGGTAGGAGGAGATGATTGTTTTACCAAATATAGCGGGTCATTTTCAAGTTGATCATTTTGTATGGCCCCTGAAGGATTGTAGACATTTCCAAATGGCCCTCGGCAGAAAAATGGTTCCCCCGCCCCTAGTGTAGTATGTGGGAGATCTCCTAATACTATACCTTGGGTTTGTGCTGTAGTAGTCAGGTGCAAAGTGTGCCAAGTAGTTAAGACACCATGTCTATGGTAATGACTGCATGCACGCTTGTGGCGGGTTAACTTCAAAAGGATTTCTGAGTGTGTTAGTGAGCAAATAACTATTTAGATGCCTCAGTAGAATTTTTAGTTTTTCAATTCTCTTTTGCAGATCTTGTATGTGGATTATGGTTTCACTGAAGTTGTAGACAGCAGTAAAGTTTGTCGTCTGAACAAGCTTTTCTACTCTCTCCCATTCCAGGCTGCAAAGTGCAGGCTAGCAGGTAACTTGTGCTGCTATATTTCATTTTTGTTTTTATCCAATCACTCTAGTTGTCCATTATTAGGGTTTGTCCAAAATCTAACTGAATTTGGTATTTATCTCTATTTGATGTAAAAAAAAACAAACCCGTTTCTAATATTTCGTATGTCATTGCATTTACACTGACCCTGACTTGAAGATAAGCCGTGATACCTAATTTTACCACAAGTATATATTTCGTATAACACCTCCCCCTGGAGAACTGAATAAGGTCAAGGTATGCAAAATGGAAAAAAAAAAAAAAAAAAGCACAACTTTATTGAAATCATATGTAGGTATGTGGTGGTAACGACAGGCACACGTAAAAACAAATATGGTATGAAGGTGGTACTATTATACTCATTATAAAAGAGATAAGGTAGTCAAACAACAAAGTGTGCACAGATGAGGGGATGTATTGCAGGGCATAGCACATAGAAAGAATATCCATCATGTATCTAAGAATTCACAGTAATATAAAGAGGACATGTTCATTGATGATGTGCAAATGTGTCATCCCATAATGTGTTATAGAGCACAAGGTTGTGTGGGGTCCACTTTTCTCATATGGGCAGATTTATGCATAATTCATACATTGCAATTATACTGTGTGTGATTCAGTGTATGTTCATTGCTCTATATGCTTTTGAATGTGCTTGACTTACACAGCCATGAACATGTCCTCTTCATATTCATGTGAATTCTTTGATACATGATGGATGTTCTTTCTAAACCATGTTCCAAATTATTTTGCAAATTTGGTTTTACGTGTCATAGGGTTTTTTATCCCAATGAAACCCATGGATGGTATTGTGTCTCAGGGTTTTTTGGATCACTGAAATCAATCTCCGATATCTGTGATAATTAGTTTGGCAGGTGAGCTCAATAAAAGGAAAACTGGGTGTTCCACAATATTAAGCAGGCCACAGTTTTCAAGTAACATGGGAAATAAAAAGGATCTCTCTGCTGTCGAAAAGCAACAAATAGTGCAAGGCCTTAGACAAGGGATGAAAACATTAAATATTGCACGAAAACTTAAGCGTGATCATCGTACTGTGAAGAGATTTGTGGCTGATTCTGAGCACAGATGTGTTCGTGCAGATAAAGGCAGATTGAGGAAGTTTTATCGGATTAAGAGAGCAGCTGCTAAAAAGGCCTTACAAACCAGCAAACAGATATTTGAAGCTGCTGGTGCCTCTGGAATCCCTCGAACCTCAAGGTGTAGGATCCTTCAAAGGCTTGCTGTGGTGCATAAACCTACTATTCAGTCACCCCTAAACAGTACTCACAAGCAGAAACGGTTGCAGTGGGCCCAGACATACATGGAGACTAATTTTCAAACTGTCTTGTTTACTGATGAGTGCCGAGCAACCCTGGATGGAGTAGTGGATGGTTGGTGGATGGCCACCATGTCCCAACAAGGCTGCGACGTCGGCAAAGAGGTGGAGGAGTCATGTTTTGGGCCGAAATCATAGGGAAATAGCTGGTAGGCCCATTTTAAGGTTCCTGAAGGTGTGAAAATGATCTCTGCAATGTATATAGAGTTTCTGACTGAGATTTCTTTCTATGGTACAAAAAGCATAAACGTGCCTTCAGGAGCAAAATCATCTTTATGCATGACAGTGTACCATCTCGTGCTGCAAAGAATACCTCTGTGTCATTGGTTGCTATGGGCATAAAAGGAGATAAACTCATGGTGTGGCCACCATCTTCCCCTGACCTCAACCCTATAGAGAACCTTAGGAGTATAATCAAGCAAAATATCTATGAGGGTGGGAGGCAGTTCACATCAAAACAGCAGCTCTGGGAGGCTATTCTGACATCATGCAAAGAAATACAAGCAGAAACTCTCCAGAAACTCACAAGTTCAATGGATGCAAGAATTGTGAAGGTGATATCAAAGAAGGGTTCCTATGTTAACATGTAACTTGGCCTGTTAGGATGTTTTGGAGTTAAATAGCTTTTTATTTCAGTGAATGTAACCTCCTAATGCTGTAAATACAACAAATGAGCATTTTCAGTTCTTTCAAACATATCAAATGTTTTAGAAACTCTACTGCTGTACCTAATAATTTGGAACAGTGCTTTTAGAGTTTTTTTTTTTTTTAATTTTGAAGATTATACTGTTATCATTGGGAGGTTTCTTCAATAACATTTAATGTATACTCTAACGGGTGTTGACTTTTATTACACGACTGTCGCTTGCAGCGTCCATTTAGAAAAATCAGAGAAAAAGAACATTTGCATAATAATTTGGAACATTGTGTATATACCGTACCCTGTAATACCTCACCTTGATATTTGACTCCCTTTATGTCTTTTATGAGTACCCATGGGTCCATGTATATGTAATGCCATCTTCATACCATATTTGTATTTTACATTTTGTATGGACACCTCTCTACCTTTACCACCACATACCTATGTGATTTCTTTAACGTTTTGCCACTGCACTGCTCCCCTCCCCACCCATCACCTGTCAGCCCTGAACCTGGGTTCGAGAGGTGGGTGGGAGCAGGGCATATAAATATCATCACAATCACCCAACAGCTGCAGCTGCGGCAATCAAGTGTGTTATTAAAGAAAGTGGCTCTTCACTGCCTCCCACACACATCATCTCAAGCATGGCAGCAGTAATTATCCTGCAGCTGGTGTGAGAGCGCGGCATGTGCTGCACTCTTAAACACTGGTCAGCTGCCCGCATGAGGAGAGAATGTTGTGCTGCTGGGAAGCAATAGATGGTGAGTATAATCATATATATTTTATATAGTATATATATATATCTAGAAAAGTTCTGTGCAGCATCATTACTACCAATTGACGTACAAATGCTACAGTAATGTGATATGAGATACATATAGTTGTTAGCATTTGTAGTCATTGGTAGTAACTGAGTGCTAGCAGAGAATCATTTATACAGATGGGTATTTGCCAAGGTGGGACCATGACTGCACCAGAGGTGTATCATTTAGTCTAGTGATGCTAGGATCATATCAGATTGGATCTTTTACCAATTTGTGACATATCATATGGGATGTGGCTCCCAGATGGAATTGCACCTCATTGACCACAGGTGATCTAGGGTCAAGATGGAGTCTGCCCACTGAGAGGTGGGGGTGGACAAGGAGGACAGGATGTCAGCGATAGGACTCATCAGACCTGAAGTCACTTGTCGCAGTTGATGAGCAAGCAGACATTGGCCAATGTATGTACCAAGAACTTCAGAAATAAAAAGATAAGATTTTTGAGTTTTTTGAAAAAACGTAAGTTTTTAAACTTTTTTCTCATATACATATAGCTTGTTAGCATTTGTACGTCATTGGTAGTAACTGAGTGCTGCAAGAACTTTTTCTAGTTATTTGACCCAGCGTCCCTGCTGGCACCAGTTCACATTTAGTCTGTGAGTGCTGTGCAGTTTTTTTCTCTCTTTTATTTATATATATATATATATATATATATATATATATATATATATTATATATATATATATATATATATATATATATATATAATATATAATATATAATATATATATATATATATAAAATATTATAATAATATTATTTTTTTTTTTTTAATTTTTTTTTTTTAAGTGTGCGGTGATGGAGGATCATATATCCCAGGATGTGGGCATCATATCCAGGATGGGGATCATATATACCAAAATGAGGGTCATGTATGCCAGATGTGGGTATTATAACCCAGGACAGGAATCATTTATACCAAGATGGGGGATCGTATTGTGCCAAGTTGGGGGAACATAATACCAGGAGGTGGGATCATATATACTATGATGCAGGAACATATCCCAGAATGTGGGGATCTTGTATACCAGGATGTGGGACATATCCTAGGATATCCCAGGGATTAGAGATCATATCCCAAGATGGGGGACATTTGTACAGAATTAGGGGATACCCCCATAAAAGGGTCTGCAGCAGATTTCCCCCACAACAGTGCATCAAGACCACATTTTTTGCTTCAAACCATAAGTGTGTCTTAGACTACGTTCACATATAGCGTAACAATGCATTTACGCAGCACTATTTTGCAGGTGCACAAATGCAGTAGAATGCAGTGAAACACATTGACATTAGCGGTCACAGCCAAGTCATGCATTTCGCTATTTTCCATTCACATGCTTTTTATGCATCCGCTTTTGGGCTGAAAAGCGGATGCGTAAAAGAATGAACATCTCTTTTACTCGCCTCGCTGCGCTCCCCCTTATGTTCTGAAAAATACAGTACTTTACATTTGGCGGACTGGTTTCTGCCGCATCTCCTAAAGTCACATCTTGTTGCTGTATGCATATGTTCCTGGCACTTTGCATGTAGGAATTTAGATATTTGTAATGAGACCTACATTCCGGTATTAGATTATGTATGAATATATATTTAATCTCTTAAAAAGGTATGGAAGCTTTCTGTGATGACGCCGCTCTGGTGAAGGCAGTGGAGACGAGGGCCTGTGGCAAAATTTTTCTTGTTGAGATTATTCAGAAGAGTGAGAAGCCATTGGTTTTATTGTATGACACATCTGGAGATGATGATATAAACATAAATGCTATGTGTCTCCGGGACCTGTGTGATATTTCATTGAGTGTGCAGGTGCAGGTAAGCAGTCCAGTATTGCATCTATAAGATTCAAGTAAAAGCTTTTTTTATTTGTCAGAATAGAAGAATAAAATTGTTCTAGCATTTTCCATTTATTTAAAATAAACTTTGGTCCTTTTAACCCGACCTAACATCTGTTGTACATTTATGGTGCAGGAGGAAGTACATTCCCTTAAACCGTCATACATATATGGCACAATGATTTTTGCCAAAAACGTCAGGTGTCAGTTGTATATCATCGCTAATGTCCTGCTGTGGCAACTGTTTAACCTCTGATTTTGCCGTTAAGGCTGAAGGCACATTGGGCGAGGGACTCGGGCGAGTGCAATGCGAGGGAAACTCCCATTGCACTCGGACCAGTGTTGCCCTATCAGGCAGGGCACACTGGTGCGAATCCCCCGCACCTAATTCGCATTGTGAGTCAGGAGGGAGTGCAGTCGCAGCATGCTGCGACTGCACGCGATTCTGACGCGCGTGAGTGCAATGCAAGTGTATGGAGACGAGCACACGGTGAGATATTTGCACTAGTGTGCTGCGCAAATCGCTTCAAACTCACCAGCTGTCAAAAGCCGGCGAGTTTGAATGTCCCACCATGTGCGTACAGTAATAATCATCCTGCCCCTCTGTGACAGCAGCGGGGCAAGATGATTATTATCATGTGCTTTAACAGTGTCTTGCTAAATTTACCTGGATCGGGCAGAGCCCGTACCTACGAAGCGCTCACTGACTTACAAATCAGCATGAATAATAATATCCTTTATAGCAAGATTAAATTTATTCGTTTACAAAGTAGCACATGAATTGTCATCAATTGAATACAGGCTTAACACAAAGTATATCAATTATACCTAGACTTAATTATAGCGAATAAGCATCAATATATATTACCTGATATTGTAGCTGCTTTACCTTCTCCATTTGGGGGAACACGGATCAGTGAGAAGGGAGCAATATTGAGGCTTGCATCGCAGGAGGTGTACGTCCATCTTGCTCTGGAAGAGCTCCCCCCCATCAGCGACCGTGATTTCCCATATCTTATACTCTTTAGAATATCTACGAGCATGCGCAGACTGTATCATTCAAATTCCCTCATGACCGTCCATAGGATATTGAATAAATGCTGAATAGGCCTTCTATAACTTGTTTGTCATGGTTGCATGTCACAAGACATGTAGCCCGTATATAACAATACAAATAGTCATTCAAAGACTCTTGCCGGTCATGAGATATTATCAATGCAGCATTCATTGAAAAGACCCCTGCCTGTCATAGGATACATATCATGAGGCAGCCAGCTTATATCTCATCATAGAAGCATCATGTCAAAGAAAGTTAACCCCTTTTTATATATATATTTCAACCCTGTACTAATATATTATATGGAATGATACAATACCTGTGGTCACTATTCTAATTATGAATACCTGTTCTATATCTATTCTATTCACATCCACACACCATTCTTATCACAAACAGTCATGTCTGCATGTGTCCTGAGACTGTCCAAGCGCCCTGGACACATGCTGAGGTCATAAATGGCCAAATTTGTGTTTTATGCCTATAAGGGTATGTGCACATTGGACGGTTGTGCATCATTGCAGACCGTCAGAAAACCGGTGTAGAATTTCAGGAGCTGAAATTCCTGACCTCAGCAGTATCCATCGTTTTTTTAGCGTTTTTTTAACGTTTTGTGTGCGGTTTATTAGCGTTTTCTGGCGGTTTTCTTGGCCTTTTTAAGACTGTTTTTTGTGCACTGTAAGCTCTGATACACTGGCTAAACGCTCAAAAGAAGTCACATGCTCTATCTTTGAAATCCGCTGGAAAACCGGTGAAGAAAGTGGAAAGGAAAAAAAAAAAAAAAAAACGTTCTAATGTGAACAGCGTTTTCTGAAATCCATAGACTAGCATGTTAATCCAACCGCTGGTTAGGATTAACATAAATTTACATAAAACCCAGCATAAAACGCCGGCGGAAAACGCTAAAAACAGCTGACAAAACTTACAATGTGCACATACCCTAAATCTGCAAAACTGGTAATTGTCGGCTTTGCAGTTTAATTTCTAAACTCCTGTAGCTCCTGTCAGTGAACAGTGGTAATGTACACTGTCCAGGAACCTGAGTGCTGAAGCAATCGGCACAGGCAAACTACTGTGCTGTGATTACTTGGCTGTTCAGGACCCTGGACAGGCGTGCAATTTACCGCCTCATATGGCTTTACATTTCTTCTCATAGATGGAGAAACAAAATAAACCCCATTCTACTCAGAGCTGTACAGGCTTTCACCAGATATGTCTCAAGAGGATCTTTGAAAATATTTTACCCATGCGAACACAAACGCAACATTTTAAAACTCATTTCCAAAAAAAATGTTTAATTTAAAAATTCCCAAGAATGCCCATGTGTCTGCTATGCTCTTAGCCACATTTCTACCAAAATTCAAGTTGGGATCTCGATAGGAACATATTTTAAAAATATTTAGCTCTTATAGCGTCAATGGTCATTCCATATCAAGTGTTCTAAATGTGAATATTTTTTTTACCTGACGTCTTTAGATTTTTTACATTTTTTTTTCTATATGAAGTACAACCATAGTTTTTTTTTTTTTTTTTTTTTTTTTTTGGATCAGATATGTTTTTATTGACCAAACAACTGTTAAAGTACAGATCATCAATCAACGCCACAATAAACTTCATTTTAAACCCAAGTACAACCATAGTTAATTACAAATTAAAAGTTTAGAATTTTTTTCTTCATTAGTCAATTTTTTACAGATTGTTAAAGTTTAAAAAAAAAAAAAAAAAAAAAAAAAAAGCGAATTTTGGCCTGGTATGGCTTTACATTTTGTATCATCACGGGCTAGAAATAACTGGGTTAAACACATGCAGTGTATTTTTGAAACACTCAGTGAGTAAATCACTGCTTGCACTACTTTTTGATCGCTGCAATAAACGCAGCATTTATCACTAATTATATATATATATAAAAAAAAAGAAAATCTGGTATAGTTTTCACTTGGGATTAAAAAACTAATGCAGATATAGTGAAAACTCAGTAGAAAAAAATCTGCCAAAACCGCAGCTGTTATCCGCAGACAGTCAAGGTTGTGTGTGCTCTAGCCCTAATACTCCCTTTATAGTAAAAGTTCTATCTCAAGTGTACTGTAAATCTTTATTTTTATTACCCATCTTCCTTTTTTTTTTTTTTTTTTTTTTGAATCAGATATTTTTTATTTGCCATATTCATTTTGCAAACATCGTAGAGACACCACATATATTCCAGTTTTTGACATACTTAAACCCACATCCCTGTCCCCCATCCCACCCCCCTCCCCCTTTTCCAATATCCTATCAATAACCAAAATCCGACTCAAATGACCGTCCTAACCCTCCCTCCCCCCCCCCCCCCCCCCCCAGTTTACAGACAGCGATAAACTCCCATTAACCATATACCGATAAGGTCTAGTCATAGTTGAGCATATATCTGTAACAGAAACCTCTTGATACCGCAAACATCAAGGCACAGTTCAGCCAGAACATCCACCCATCCCCCTTGATCCCACATCACCCAGGCCTGTTACCTCCCCGCAGCCAAGCAGACCAAATCCTGTCGAATTCTCCAGGCCTATTCCTTTTTAAATATATACTTTCCTCTGTCCGTATAACGTATTCTACCTGCCGGATATACTCCGTCCTTGTGGGGGCTCGGCCCTGATCCAACAACGAGCAATTAACTTTCGAGCCACATAAAGTAGTCTGGCAATCGCCACCTTCTGCGTATTCTGGACCTCAATCTCCTCCACATACCCAAGCGCACACACCAGAGGAGATCTGGGCACCACACATTCATATCTACCTTCCATCAGACTCAACATTACCACCCAAAATATTAACCATCTTCCTTACTTAATATTAACTTTATTTTTCTCACAGAGCAATGGGTGCTGCATCTCAAGGAACAGCATTTTATATTATATACTGTTTCATTCTCTTTAAAAAACTGGGACACACAACAAGAAAAAATCTTAGGCCGGTCCAAGATTGGATGTTTGATATAAATCCATAATTCAATGCAGCATGAAAATTTGCTTCAGTTATAGAAAGCAACTTGCAAAAGAGAAACATACTCTGCAGGCACAACATTTGAAGAACCTGTAACTTCCAACACAGAGGATTTTATAAATCCTGATTTAACAATAGAGTATTTGATTAAATCACTTTCTTAACATCCAAGATAATTAAGATAATGAGGTGGAAGAGCCATCTTTTTACTCAGAACGGTACGGGCTTTCATTTGATATGTCACAAGACTATGTTTCTTAATATTTTTTTAATATGTATACTGTACTTTGCTGTGGAGCATTAGTCACGGTTTTATAGATTCCTATTATCTTGTCAGATTGTGTATGTAATAGACATTCAGTGAGTCATAGACCAGCTCATTATGTTGATGAGCCTTTATAAATATGCAGATTATTAACAAAATATAACAACATTATTAACAAAATATTAAACAGTCTTGTCACATATCAAATGCAAGCCCATACCGTTCTGAGAAAAATGATGCCTCTTCCACCTCATTATCTTAATTCTAGCCCGAGATATGATAAAAAATGTAAAGCCAGACCAGGCCAAAATTTGCGCCTTTTTTCAAAACTTTAAAAATCTGTAAAAAAAAAAAAAAGTTGATGAAGAAAAAAATTCAAAACTTTTAATTTGTAATTAACTAAAGTTGTACTTCATATAGAAATTTTTTTTATAAAATCTTAAGTCGACAGGTAAAATAAATATTCATATTTAGATCACTTGATATGATCCCATTGCAATCCCAACTTGACTTTTGGTACAGATGTGGCTAAGGCCGGCTTCACACTTGAGCTCCCTGCCGCTGCTTATTGCAGCAAGGAAGCGCAAGCTGAGCGCAGACACCGTGCGTCCCTGTGTTTAACATGGGGACACACGGTGATGCGCTCGGCTGCAGATTGCCGTGCGCACCCATTGACTTCCGTGTGTGATTTGTATGCATGCGAATGCTTGCGTACAAATCACACATTCTTGTCCACACCCTGAACGCGACATGTGCATTTTTGGGAATTTTTAAATGTCACTTTTTTTTTTTTTTTTTTGGGAAATGCGTTTTTAAAATTTTGTGTTTTGCGTTCACATGTGTAAAATATTAACAAAGATCCTCTTGTGACATATCTGGTGAAACCTGTACAATTCTGAGTAGAATGGTGTTTATTTTGTCTCTCTATCTTATTTCTAGCCTGAGTTATGAGGAGAAATGTAAAGGCCGGAACAACCGAAATTCACACTATTCCAAACTTTGAAAATCAATTAAAAATAAAATTTAGAATTTTTTTCTCTTCACATTTTGCATTATATGACATGCTATTATCAAATAAAATCGCAAAAGAATTAAAAATATAGAGGTAATAATCATTGGTTCACTTGACATGGAATGACCCAAAAGTTAAATGACTTGTTTTTTAAACCTTTATTTCATAAATCAGTATTACACATGAAAATAAAATACTTTATATCTTCCCAGAGAAATGTGCTTCTAAAAATTAAAATGATGGTTACCGTTTAAAGCCAATAGTTGCTCACATACTTTAGAGGTAAACACCCACTCTCTTCTAAAGGGATTTTGCTTTGCACAATCTCTATTTAATGGAAGTGTGTCTGCCAGCTAGGACCCACAGACATTAGCTGTAATGTGGGTGATCTGGTAATAAGTGATCAGTTTGTCTGCAGCGCCACCACAGGACATTGTTGTGCATTACATATTGCTATTCAACTTAAAGGGGTTGTCCAGGCTTTTGCAATAATAAGTGTATCTAGCTTCAAAATGTTGACAGTTTACAATATACTTGCTGTCAACATTTGCAGGGTTTTCTAGTTATCACATATTAGTGGCTGGCAGGAACGTCTAGGGCAGGGGTCTCAAACTCCAGGCCTCGAGGGCCGCACACAGTTCAGGTTTTCATGTTTTCCATAGCATTTGAGAGTTGATAATCAAATGACCAACTGTCAAATTCTAAGGAGATCCTGAAAACCTGGACTGTGTGCGGCCCTCGAGGCCTGGAGTTTGAGACCCTGGTCTAGGGGGTGTGATTGTTCAAGTAAATGGAGAACTGGTCGTTTCCTTCCAGTCTCCTACAATCACGCCCCCTCCCCACTTTCACTATTCCCGGCCACCCCCAGCCCCTATTGTTCCCACTGCACTGTACCGAATCGGCAGCTGTGAAGGAGATTCGGTACAGTGTAACAGTGCAGGAGGGACCGCTGCAAGAGTGTGCTGCTCACCCTGTCTGTGGGCTCTGTGTCTGGAGCCTGGTCCGCACTCCGCAATTCCGTTCTCTGTGCCTACACCCCGGTGTCTGTGCCTGGAGCCTGGGTTTCTGGGCAGCAGCCTGGTGTCTGTGCTGAGCCCAGGTCTCTGTGCCTGGAGCCCAGGTCTCTGTGCCTGGAGCCGGGTCTCTGTGCCTGGAGCCGGGGTCTCTGGGCTGTAGCCCGGTCTCTGTGCCTGCAGCCCGGTGCTAGGTCTGCTCTCCATTTCTCCCGGTACAATAGAGCCGGCGGCAGTATAGTGAGGACCGCTCCACCGGCTCTGTTCCCGCGCGCTCTATGGTACTGGAGTTGGTGGAGCGGTCCTCCCTATATTGCCGCCAGCTCTATTGTACCGGGAGGACTGGAGAGCAGACCTAGCACCGGGCTGCAGCCCAGAGAACCCAGCTCCAGGCACAGACAGCGGGCTTTAGGCACAGAGACCGGAACTGCGGAGTGTGGACCCAGCTCCAGGCATAGAGCCCACAGAAAGGATGAGCAGCACACTCTTGCAGTGGTCCCTCCCGCACTGTTACACTGTACCGAATCTCCTTCACAGCTGCCGATTCGATAGTGTGATTGCAGTGGGGACAATGGGGGTGGGTGGTGACATTTGGGGCTGGTGGTGGCTGGTCATAGTGAGAGTGGGGAGGAGGCGGGCCTGTAACGTCCTGGGGGTGGCTGGCCATATTGGGAATAGGGGAGGGGGCGTGATTGTAGGAGACTGGGTGGAAACGACCAGTTCTCCATTTACATGCACAATCATGCCCCCTAGATGTTCCCTGCCAGCCACAAATATGTGATATCTAGAAAACCCTGCAACATGTTGACAGCAAGTTTATTGCAAACGGTCAACATTTTGAAGCCTAAATACACTTATTAATTATTGCAACAGCCCGGACAACCCCTTTAAATCTCTGCATAATATAGGCCAGGATAGCCACCATGACTTGTGTGTACTCAAACATAATCATGCCACCTTCCACTCCACATAGCCACGCCCACTCCATATAGTTCCGTCTCTCCAAATAGCCCTGCCTTGTGACTATGTAGGGTGGTGGAGCTATGAAGGGGCAAGGCTATATGTAGGGGCAGAGATATATGGAGTGAGCGTGGCTATGTGTAAGGGCAGAGCCACCAGGAGGGGCGGAGCTACTGTATGATACATACATACACACACATTTATATATTGCCACATATGGGCGATATTACCATATAAGGGCATTACGCCTCCTGAACAGCGCCTAGCTGCGCATTCTTTAGATCGATTTGTGGAGTCTGCAGCCCCTCACTGATCTGCAGGGGGTTTCTGGGCCCATCATATATTTATGCAAAACCTGTCAGCTGATTTCTGATGTCCAAACCATGGACAGCATGAATCGGACACTGGCTGTGGTATTGGTGGGGTTTTGATTTCTTTAAATGTATATTTTTTTTCAGAATTCGAAGCCTGATGTTGAATGTGGTTTTAGCCATTTAGCTTTGGAAATAAACCAAGTTTCTCCTATCTTTTAGGTGAACACTTCATACTCCAATGTGATTGTGACCAACGTTTGTTCAGATGGTACATTGTTTTGTCAGATCCCATCAAAAGGTCTCGCGAAGCTTGAGGAGATATTACAAAAGATTGAAGCTCAATTTGCATCAAAGGTATTTCCAGGAATTATATTCTCCTGTAAATCAGTGCACAGTTTGACTTTCAGCCACCAAAACCACAATCAAACTAGAAATCATGTATGAAACGTGTGAAATATAACATGGTTTTAGTTTGACTTTTAGTATTGCACATTTTTTGTTTTCCATAATTTTTTTTAGCATATATTATTCCATTGAAAAGGTCTAGAAACTGAAAGAAAGCAGAAAAGCGCACATAGGGTCTTATCCGTGTGTGAACAGGATGTGTGCGTGTAATTGCACTAACCTTATGGTACCTTTACACTCCTCCACAGGAAGGTAGAAACCGCCAGGCATCGGACACAATTGTGCCTGTTGCCTTGAAAACACCACGATGTGGTGGCGTGTAATTCAGGATTTTCCTTCCTGTGTCTTGCAGTTCCTTCGGATACCTGTGTCTGAGCCGTGCTCAAAAAACAGGAAGGCATAATCCCTATGGTGGCGGAGTGTAATCGGGGCACAGGCAAGGTATTTGCGTGCCCTAGTGAATTCCCTGGGGCGTGCCACAACGTCATGTATACTACGCCCATCAGCTATCATTGGTGGGGGCTACTGTGTAACCATTGGCTGTCCCTGCACAGGGCGCCATATTCAGCGAGCTGACCAGTCACACTACACATTTGCTATAGTATCATGTAGTAGCCAGCTTTCCTGCGCAGGCTGACCAATCATGATGCTATTGCATTGTTTAATCACCGTACGAGCGTCACGTAATACACAACTCTGTCACGCCTATGTAGTTACAGCGCGCAATATGTACGCCCATATTACCTTGTGGTAGAGGCGTGTAAATCAGGGAAGGTACTTCACAGAAGGTAAACTGCGGCACCCGTCGGCACTTCCAGGGAACGCAAATACATTCTGTGGAGCACTTTGTGGCGGCGTGTATATGCAGCATCGGCAACCGTTAGCAACAGGTAAAAACGCGCGCATGCACGTGCGATGCCTACCTGTTGCTACCCTCTTCGGTGGCATGTAAAGGTACCATAATGTTGTTGTGAGAGTCACAACAACTATTATGCAGAAAAGAGGCTTGCAGCACTCTGCCAATTGCGTTTTTTTTTTGTGGATCTATGATGAAGTGGTCTGTAGCATCACGAATTGCGTCAAAAACAATAAAGGTGTTGCCATTAAAGTTCCTGCGACTCCTTGGAATCTTTGGATCTATTGAATAAACGGCAGCACATTTACAACCTCCCTTTTCTGATCATCATAATGGGAGACCCAGACAATGGGTTTAGGGCACTGCCTCCGGAGGCCACACTAGGTACTACAAGTTTGTAGACACCGCCCCCTCCGCATATAAACCCCTACCGCAGGGAAGACCCTCAGTTTTAAACTTAGTGTGCTCGGAGGTATCACACGCTTTGCTTGCACATCACAGCATTCTCACAGCTTACGTGATGGCGTATGAAGATAAGGTAGGTCCCGGTCGGGGACCTCCGGCAGTCTCCCTGTTCACCCATGGGGGAACACACAGGTTGAGGTACCGGAGGGCCTAGAGCCTGGGCACATGGTGTTCTCCCGGTACGCTGCCGCGCTCCTTCCCATCCCTCTTTGGGGGGCTCTGAGAAGTGGGAGACAGGAGCCTTGCACAGCTCCGCTCCGTCCGAGGCCTCCCTAAATGGTGCTTACAGACCGGACTGGAGCCAGCCCAGTCCGAGGCCTCCCTAAATGGTGCTTACAGACCGGACTGGTGCTGAACCCCCGTCCGAGGCCTCCCTAAATGGTGCTTACAGACCGGACTGGCACTGAGGCACCTTGTGTGTCTCCGGTGTGCCTGGGGGTAGTGTCTGGCACTTTATGTGTTTCATGACACTCAGACCGCGCGCAACCCTCGGGTCCGCTGTTCTGGCGGTGTACCCTGTGCTGGGGTCACCATAGCTGACCGCCCTGTGTGTCACAGGGGCTGCGGCTGCGGGCTACAGATGTTGCATGCAGCCCTGGGTATAGTGTTGATACTATATCTCCCGCGCTGCGGGCTCCGGCACCAGATTTCTTAAGATGGCTGCTTGGAGAGATGTGGAGCAGCCCATAGGATGATGTCATCGCTGGGCGTGTGTGTGTGTGCTTCCCGCGTGTTTTCAGCTCCGCCCACGTCTTTACTGGCGGCGGCCATTTTCTCCTCACTTCCCTACTGGGACTGGATGAGTGCACTGCTGCGCTCCCGGAGGGAGACCGGTCATTACCCTCGCGGAGGCCACACACACACCGCTCCCCTCCACCGCATTGAAGCGGTCGGTAAGCCGCCGGTGTTCCGGTTTCCTACTTGGCTTATTCTTTTCCTCTGCTGTCGGCATGGCCCCAGCAAAGAAAAGTGCTGTGAAGGCAGACAATTCTACCACTACCTGTGCTACATGCACCGGGACGCTGGTTGAGGGGTCCTGCAATAATTGCGGACGCCCAGAAGCCCGGACTGATTCTGCAGAGACTGCAGCTCCGGTGCTGTACCCTGAGGTTCAGGTGATCTCAGGGCAATGGGAAACACAGAATAAGATTAACGAATCTGTGTTATCAACATTGTCCTCCATGTCGCAATCCCTGGAGGCACTGACTAGGAGACTGGGAAGCCCAGCTGCTCCTTCAAGTTACCCCCGGGTGTCATCTCTTTCTGCTGCTAGACCCCTTAAGCGGGCTCGCCGAGATGACTCACCCGAGATCCAGAACCTCTCTGAGGAGGAGCGTCATTCTGATGGTGACGAGGATGATGGGGGTTCAATGCTTGAATCTATGTCAGAACCACCTGACGGGGTAGAGGATCTGGTGTCCTCTATCAACGAGACTCTACATCTCGTGGCACCCCCTGAGGAGGTGGAACTACACCCTAAGGAGGTGTATCAGTGGCTGCAGCCGGAGGCTCGCCCATGTGGCTCCTTTATGGACCACACTAACTTTGGAAGGGTGGTTAGAGCACCCAGGATTCATCCTGGGCGGCGTTATGTCCGCAAATCTAAGGACACTCGCTTCCCCTTTCCACAGGAGGTGCTTCAGGAATGGTCGCAGTCCCCGAAGGTGGACGCTTCCATGACCAGGATTGCTGCACGCTCCCTGTTCTCTGCCTCTGATAGCTCCTCATTGAAGGACGCGACGGATAGACAGGTCGAGCAACTCGCCAAGTCTTCCTATGAGGCTGTGGGGTCTTCATTTGCCCCTAATTTTGCCACGGTCTGGACTCTGCAGGCGATCACGTCCTGCTTAGATGGTATCACTGACCTGGCGGGGTCCAATACAGAGGTCCTGGCGCTTACTGATAGGGCAAGGGCCTATGCAGATTACGCCAGGACTGCGACCCTAGAAACTGCCACCCGCTCTGCTGTGGCTTCGGCCAATGCTATAGCGATTCGCAGGTTGTTGTGGCTGCGTCTATGGGACTCAGATGCCACGTCTAAGAAGATTCTGCAGAATCTTCCATTCTCTGGCGACAGACTTTTTGGCCCCGAGCTGGATAAGCTAATCAAGGATTCTGCGGAGTCTAAGATCCCACAGAATAAGCCTAAGCCACGGTATACCGTCAAAAGGAACCCAAAACAGTGGTCCTTTCGGTCCAGCTCGCAGTCCTCAGCTTCGTCCGCTCGCACGGACAGAGGGGGCAAGCCCGCTACTCAGTGGCGCCCCAAGGGTCGTCAGAAGAAGTCAACGGGGGCAGCAGCTGCCACCCCCAAACCCGCTTACGCATGACTCGCTCTCCAGTCCTGCCGCCCCACAGGTGGGGGGCCGCCTGTCCCGTTTTCAGGACAGATGGTTGCTCCACGTTCAAGATCAGTGGGTCCGAGACGTAGTCTCACGCGGCTACAGGATAGAGCTCACGTCGCGGCCAACACACCGATTCCATCGGTCTGTTCCATCTCCAGAAAAGGCTCAGGCTTTTCATCTGGTGTTGGAGGGACTCCGCAGAGACGGAGTAGTGGTCCCAGTGCCTTCCGGGGAGAGGTTTCGGGGTTTTTACTCCAACCTCTTCATTGTCCCAAAAAAGGACGGCTCCTTCCGCCCGGTTCTGGACCTAAAATTGTTCAACCGTCACGTGTTGGTTCGGAAGTTCCGTATGGAATCCCTGCGCTCCGTGATCGCGGCTGTGTCACAGGGGGACTTCCTAGCGTCGATAGATATCCGAGACGCTTACCTTCACGTGCCCATTGCACCGGCTCATCAGCGCTGGTTGAGATTTGCAGTGGGGGAAGAACACTTCCAATTTGTGGCGCTGCCTTTCGGGCTGGCCTCGGCACCGCGGGTGTTCACAAAAGTGATGGCCTCTATGATGGCTCTCCTACACGTGCAGGGGCATGCCGTCATACCCTATCTGGACGACCTACTGGTCAGGGCGCCATCGGAACTCCTTTGTCGGCAAAGCCTGGAGGTGACCATGAAGTCTCTGGAACAGTTCGGGTGGCTTCTCAATATCCAGAAGTCGACCCTGGTTCCGACCCAGTCATTGACATATCTGGGCATGGACTTCCACACGGACTCAGCCCTGGTGTCTCTGCCACGAGCCAAGCAGCTGGCGATCCACTCAGGAGTGCAGAATGTCCTCCTGTCACCACAATCATCCCTACGGGTATTGATGAAGCTGGTGGGGCGCATGGTAGCTGCGATAGAGGCGGTGCCTTTCGCACAGTTTCGCCTCCGTCCTCTCCAGCTGGAGATTCTCCGCCGATGGGACAAGAGGACGGTCTCTCTGAATCGGCTGGTGGCACTTTCCCAACCGACCAGGGATTCCCTGCAGTGGTGGCTCCAGCCACGTCACTTGTCACGGGGCCGGTCCTTCCTCAAACCGTCGTGGTTAGTGGTAACCACCGACGCCAGTCTGAAGGGCTGGGGTGCGGTGTTCTTACACCACAGGGCTCAAGGCCTCTGGACTCAGTCAGAGTCGGCGTTGCAGATCAACGTGCTGGAGATCAAGGCGGTCTATCTGGCGCTCTTGGCGTTTCAGAAATTCCTGTCAGGACAGCCCATTCGGGTGCAGTCCGACAATGCGACGGCCGTCGCCTATATAAATCATCAGGGAGGGACCAGAAGTGCTCAGGCCCTCGCCGAAGTCCACCGCATTCTATCCTGGGTGGAGGACAACGACTGCCTGATCTCCGCAGTTCACATTCCAGGGGTCGAGAACTGGGAGGCCGACTACCTGAGCCGGCAGGGGATGGACGCCGGAGAGTGGTCTCTTCATCCAGACGTCTTCCGGGACATCTGCAGCAGATGGGGCACTCCGGACGTGGATCTGATGGCCTCGCGGCTGAATCATCAGGTGCCGCAATACATGGCGAGATCATGGGATCCTCAGTCTCTGGGGGCAGACGCCCTGATCCTGAGTTGGTCCAGCTTCCATCGACCATATGTGTTCCCACCTCTAGCTCTGATTCCCAAGGTTTTGTGGAAAATCAGGACGGAGTGCAACATAGCCATTCTAGTGGCTCCGGATTGGCCCAGGAGGTCCTGGTATCCGGATCTGTGGCAACTGTCAGGCGGACTCCGATGGGCTCTTCCAGAACGCGCAGATCTTCTCGCGCAAGGCCCATTCTTCCACCTCAATTCCAGGGCCCTCAGATTGACTGCATGGCTCTTGAGGCCTGGCTGCTAACATCCAGGGGCTTCTCTCCTACAGTGGTTGCCACTATGAATCGGGCCAGGAAGCCCGTATCCAGGAAGATATACCACAGAACGTGGAAAATCTTTTTCTCCTGGTGTGCATCTGCTGGTCGGGCACCGTGGCCCTTGTCCATCCCGACGTTGTTGGCTTTCCTACAGTCGGGTTTGGAATTGGGCTTATCCCTCAGCTCCCTGAAGGGTCAAGTATCAGCTCTTTCAGTGCTGTTTGACAGGCGTTTGGCGCTCCTTCCTAAGGTCCGTCAGTTTCTGCAAGGGGTGTCTCGGGTGGTCCCGCCATATAGGCGACCTCTGGATCCTTGGGACCTTAACATGGTCCTGACGGCTCTGCAGAAACCGCCGTTCGAGCCTTTGAGGGACGTCTCCCTCTCTCATCTGTCCCAGAAAGTGGTTTTTCTGGTGGCAATTACATCTCTGAGACGGGTTTCAGAATTGGCTGCACTTTCGTGCAAGTCACCCTTTCTGGTAGTCCACCAAGATAAGGTGGTGTTGCGCCCGCGGGCGGAATTTTTGCCGAAAGTGGTTTCCAATTTCCACTTGAACCAAGAGATTGTTCTTCCATCATTTTGTCCCGCTCCTGTTCATCAGGTTGAGCGCGACCTCCACACTCTGGATCTAGTGAGGGCTGTACGCATTTATGTGTCCAGGACTGCCTCCTTCCGGAGTTCTGACTCTGTTCATCCTTACGGCGGGTCGCTGTAAGGGGTCCGCGGCATCAAAATCGACCTTGGCCAGATGGATCAAGGCACCCATTCAGGAGGCTTACCGTTCTGCGGGTCAGCCTCTTCCGGTGGGCTTGAAGGCGCACTCGACCAGAGCAGTCGGTGCTTCCTGGGCTTTGCGACATCGCGCTTCAGCTCTGCAGGTGTGTCAGGCGGCCACTTGGTCCAGCCTGCACACTTTCTCTAAGCACTATATGGTGCATGCCCATGCCTCTGCGGATGCAAGTTTGGGCAAGCGGGTCCTCCAGGCGGCGGTTGCCCACCTTTGAGGGGGACCGTATCTTTACACGTCTTTGAGGAACTCTTCCCGCCCTGGGGTTTTGCTTTAGGACATCCCCATTGTCTGGGTCTCCCATTATGATGATCAGAAAAAAGAGAATTTTGTTTACGTACCGTAAATTCTTTTTTCTTGAGTCATCAATGGGAGACCCAGCACCCACCCAGTTGTTCCGTTGCATGTTTGCATTTGATCTGTTCCCTGTTGGGACAGTTTATTTCGGGTGTGGTTTATTTTGTCTCCTCGCAGCTTATGAACCAAACTGAGGGTCTTCCCTGCGGTAGGGGTTTATATGCGGAGGGGGCGGTGTCTACAAACTTGTAGTACCTAGTGTGGCCTCCGGAGGGCAGTGCCTAAACCCATTGTCTGGGTCTCCCATTGATGACTCAAGAAAAAAGAATTTACGGTACGTAAACAAAATTCTCTTTTTCTTCCACTGCCTTAATTGAAAAGGTCTAAAAAGTGGTATACAGGTCACTTTACTGGGTTTGTGAATGTTTTTGACAGCCAACAACTCATGTCATTGCTGCAAGATTATTTTATATCACCGTAATACATTGTTATTTGGGATATAGTATATAAATATATAGTTTAGCCTTATAATTTTATTAGCCCCCCTTCACGACCTTTGACATGTATGTAAGTCAAAGATCGTGTCCCTGCGTTTGATGCGGGCTCGCATGCTGAGCCTCCATCTCAGTCTGATGGGCCACACCAGCCATTATTTAGATGAGGATGGTGCTGCCCATAGCCCACCTCCCTATGTGTATATTTTGAGACAGATTTAACATTTGTGTGTTCACATTCTTACTCATTCTAATACATAAGTAAATCCTTGTTTTCTCTGTTTTTTAGACTGTTACTTCTGATTTATTTGTATCACTTCCATTCTCTGGAAAAATATGCTTGTTTTTGAACAAAGGAAAATGGGCACGTGTGGAGGTAAGGTCCTTTGTTGTTCTGTGTCTCATGCTAGTATTTGTAATGTAACAATCAATGGATGCTGTATCATGTGGCATATAATAGTTTATAGGGGTGCAGTAAATAAAATTGTGAGCTTAGCAGAGAGCAGTGGGGATAGCCGGTGAGTAACCGCATGTGGGGTGTGCGGAGCCTACAGAGCTCACATTGCATCATGTGCATGTTGGGTTCAAGTTACCCAGAACTGTTTCTATTTCTTCTACATAGATAACAAGTGTCCATAGTAGTCGAGCTCTAGATGTTCAGTTCCTGGATTCTGGTTCGATTGCTTCAGTGAAGGTGTCTGAGCTCAGAGAAATTCCATCTCCATTTTTACGAGATTTAATCTCCATACCACCTCAGGTAATAATCATTAAAGAACACGTCGCACAGCTTAAATGACAGGAATGTGATTAAATAGAACCTCTCACCAAATCAAACATGACCAGCTTCTCTTATTGTTTGTTGTGTTTTTGTTTTGTTTTTTATTGTTCTACACAGTACCAGATATATGGACTTTTTAATTTAGGACTCATTCACATTCTTAAAATCATTACTAAGGGTTATTACTCACAGGGTTCACTTGGTGTATGTCTTCATTACCCTGTGAGCAATGCCCTATTGGTGCACTGATGCACAGAATCAAAATTTGGGCACAAAACAAGTTCCAAATCCTGTTACTTTTTCCATAGTCCTGATTCCATGCATGTCCAGCACTTTGTAATAAACATTCCTGTAGCGAAATGGTAAGGCTGGAAACACACTGTCCGAGTGACATGTGAGTTACTCGCATGAGTCTCGGATCATCCACCTGGGATGGCCTCCCCCTCTCTGACTGGGAGCAGTGGAGCTACAGAGAGAAACATACCACTGACAGTATCCCGTCCAAAGAAGCAGGGGTCATGCCAGGAGAATGATCCGAGACTCGTGCGAGTAACTCCCATGTCACTCGGACAGTGTGTTTCCAGCCTAAGACTAGACACCACATGCTGGTTATCACTGTTCTATTTGTACTAATTGGCACATTAGATTCATTCATCATAAAGTATATTGACATTTCGATCTAATTTTTTTTAAATTCATGAGAAAGTTCCTAAAATAAATAGTAAAATATTAATAACAGATTTTTTCGACCAACTCCTACTTCACCTAAAATTGTCTCTGACTCCACAGAGAAACCACAGAAATTAGCTTGCTTTTTTCTTCTTTATTTTAAATTACACCTCTGTTTTGACTACAATTGAACACAGCCACTTTTCCAATTATGAGAGGGTATTCACACTTGTGCAGCTACATTATTGTAGTTCTTTATTTTTATTTTTCCACATGAATGGATTTGTACAGATTATGGCAAACATTTACAGGTAGAAAACATGACACAAATCTGGCACAGGTTTGTAGACTTTTTATATCTATTGCACAATTAAGCCTTGTGAGGAATAGCAGCGCTATGGCTCCCATTCATCAGGACAATCATGGAGTTAACCGAGGATAAGTAAAGGAGTCTGCAGCCACTCCATCATTGGATACATTGATTTGTGTAGGACTAGGATATCCGGTATTTCCATATTCATTATTAATATGACTGTGCTGAATAGCAGGGCTGTGGAGTCTGAGTCGGTGTCTACCTTGGGCTGCTTTCACATCAGCGTGTTTGCTGAATCGTGGCAGATCTGGCAAATTTACTGCATCTGCCTTGTAATGGCTGACTTGCGGCAAGTGCGTTTTGTTACGTGATCTGGCAAATCCGGCACTTGTGGCAAGTCAAAACCGCGGTTGCCGCAGGTCTCATAGAGAATGAGTGGGGCTTGCCGCAAGTCATCTGATACGACAGATGCGGTAAATTTGCCGGATTTGCCGCGATTCAGCAAAAACGCTGATGTGAAGGCAGCCTTAGTGGAGTCTGATTCAGGGAAATTGAGGCGTCTGAGTCAGATGCTTGGCTTACCGACTCAACAACCCTGCCAATGAGACTAATTCTGTCAGAACGTCTCTGGGTACAGCACATTCCAGCACCAGTTTCTTCCAGAGCTTGACCTGTGAAACTGCTTTCCTGACTGTAATGGCTAATCACAGTAGGGGTTCTAAACTTCAGTCGGACACCCTTCCTTAGTTTTAATTAAAAATTGACACATATACTCCTGGCTGATTATGTGCTGATACAGATGTAAAAACTATCTATGACCTGTAACTATAGAAATATTGGGGTTCATGATTGATTTGGCATGTTGGAATATTTTCCATATTCTTTACATTTCTTGTGTTTTTAGAGATGTTTTTCTTGCTTTAGGCCAAAAAATGCTTCCTTGCTGATCTTCCACCTAATATTGGCATGTGGACACCAGATGCTGTTATGTGGCTCCGAAACACTGTCTTAAACAGTTCAGAGTGCAGTATCAAGGTAATATCTCTAATACCAGTAATTCTTGGAATCCATTTTTTGTATGCCTATAAACAAACACATTCTGTATTGTTTTTAGCTTCTTCACAAATGGAAATGGTGAAAATGATCTTTATCACTTCTGTGCTATAGTTTACAAGAAGCAGATTTCCAGTGTCACAAATGGTTACATCTTCAAATTATAAGATATGGATTAACTCCTGCGCTGCTGAGCAATAAGTCAATATACATGATCTTCAGAATGATTTCTTGGCCAAGAAATCATTCTGAAGATCTCGTATATTGCCTTATTGCTCAGCAGCACAGGAGTTAATCCATATCTTATAATTCGAAGACATCTTTACAAATCGTTGATTTTGCGCTGCAGCCGGTTTGAGGCTTTTATGGTGGTTGTGACCGGTTCACTACCTCTCAAGGTGAGCGTAGTAACCAGTTACGACTGTAATCAAATGATCTGTTGAAAAAGACCCTATTTTGTGTGTTTTCCTTGCAGCCACTACACAAATGCTTACAAGCATTACAATCCTTTTAACAAAATAACATTTTAAGTGACTAAATTCTCGATGACCTCTACAGCAATGACCTCGTCCACACCAATCTGCTAATATCTGCTCTGTCAGCAGCCTGATGTAAGCCATGATCAGTGAAGATCAGTACATTTTGTGGTGGCCACTGCAACTGCTTCAGTTGTGTCCCATTTCAGGTTCAGGTGTATAAAGGAGAAACTGGTATTCATCAGCATTTGCTCTCTTATTGAAGACCTGTTCAATGGATGTCTCCTCCACATTTGAATCTAGGACGGTTCTATTTTTAGCCTAGTTACCGTAATTGATAATAAACATTCTGGTGCCTAGCAGACCAAATACAAGACACTGTAGTTTTGCTCTGTTCTCAGTGTTTAAAGTGGATGTCCAGTACTTTAGTATTTCTGGCCTATCCTTTGGATAGGTCATAAGTACCAGATCGGTGTTCCCAGTGCTGTTGGATGCCATAAGTGATCAGGTTTTCAGTGGAGTAGCACAGTGCCGTTCACTGTATAATGGCTGCATGCAGATCCAACCTGTTTGAATAAGGGCAGATATTCACTACCCGGCCGAGGCCACTGTTCAGTTGATGGACTTGTGCTGTTCAGCTTTGCAACTGATCACACCCAGGAACAGCTGTTTGGTAGAGATGCCGGGTGTTGCACCCCCACTGATCTGATATTGATGACCTATCCTGCGAATATGCTATCAATATAAAAGTATTGAGCAGCCCCTTTAAAATTTAGGAATCTATTTCTATAAAAATGTAAAGGTATTCATTATTTTATTATCGCTTTCTGTGCTGATTTGAGCAAGATTTTGGAATAGGAAGAGTTTAGGCTTTTTGGGTCTTGGGAGACCACTTGCTTCAAGATATACTTTCAATATTATGTAGAATGTAGCTTAAACTTTACTTTTTTTCTTGACTTATAGCTTGGAATGAAAACAACATTGTTAATTGCCCTTTTGCTAGATTTCGTCTGTTTGAGTTGCTGAAAAAACCTTTATTGATTGACTTCGTATTTTCCCACTGATTTGTGTGTTTTAAACCTCTATACAGGGGGCTTTTAACTTGGTTCCTGCTGCCCAAACCACGGCTATCTCAAAACAGTGCCTGGCTACCCTGGATTCTTCCCATCCACTACTTCTTTGTCACTGGCCTCTTGACAAGTACACACACAGGAGAAATTTGTTAATCACCTGGAGCAGTGCTGGGAGAAACAGGCCGAGGGTGGTGCCAGTCTAGTTTTGTCTATGCGTATGGTCCCTGCCCTGATCTTTAAATTATGTGATCCCTGAAATGCTGGAGACTTTCATGCATCTTTGGTTTGGGCAGCATGAATTGAGTGACAGGTTCCCTTTTAAATATGTGAGCTTTTTAACTAAATAGAACCATTTCTCACCACTCTTTACACTAGAATTTCAATTTTGAGTCCTGTCTTGGTTACTATATTTGTTATGCCCTCCACAGGTAGTGAAAATGGATGAAGCAAAAAACATGGTGTACGTGTATCTCTTCACATCAAGGGCATCTCTTGAATCCAAACATAGCATAAATCACCAAATTACAAGTGAGGAGTTGTGGAAACAGCAGAAAGACATTTTGCTCAGTACCGCTTCAAACTTGTCAAAAGGCCGAGGAGATTTTGGAACACAAGTAGCAGTAACCCAGAAAGAACAAAGCAATGTAGCAAAGAAACAAGCTTCAGAGCAGGGCACAACCAGCTCTTCCATGGATTTGCCCCCACTGCTACCTCTGCCCAAGTCTGGTGCACACATTGATGTCTTCGTATCTGTGGCTTGCCATCCTGGCCATTTTGTCTTCCAGCCTTGGCAAGAATTGCACAAGTTAGAAGTGCTTATGGATGAAATGCTTTTACACTACAGCACTGCGGAAGAGAAGCAGCCAGATATAGAGAAGAATAAACTCTATGCTGCAAAGGTGGATAACAAGTAAGTACTGTTTTTTTTCTGACTATAAGGCTAAGTTTAGACGGAGTATTTGTTCTACTTTTTTTATTGATCCGTTTTTGTTGCAGTGTCTGCGCCAAAAACGGATACTCTTCTTGCAAAAAAGCATTACAAATTCATCATCCATTTGTGCTGCTTTTTGATCCGTTTTCGGGGGGACACAGACAGAGACACACCAGGACTGTGCAGTTGGAGTCGGTTGCCATTTTGGGTCAGATTTTGGGAAAGTGAGTAGTCGGTGTCTGATGTTTGGCTTACTGACTTGGTTGTGGGATTTGAGTCTGTGTGCATTTTGGGTGGAATCGGATTTAGGGAATTTAAAGAGCTGGAGTCAGATTGGATGTTTGGCTAACGGACTCCACAGCCCTGACACACACACACACACATTCTTACCCCTCCCCACAATCCCATGGTGAGTTCCGGTGAGGTCTTTCTTCCGGGCACCGTCAGGACCTGTCTGTGAGTAGTAAGAGTACTTACAGGACATGTGCCCCATGTGACTGAGTCGCATTGTGCCAGGTACTGGAAGGACCATACCAGACAACTCACAGGTCCTGCTGATGCCCGAGAGGAAGACCTCACCGGTCCTCTCTTTGGGATCGTCGGGAAGGTAAGTAATTGGATGTTAGTGGTGCAGAAAGCTCAACAGAAAAACTGAGTACAAATGAACGTGCCATTATTTTCTGGATGCCCTTACTGCACCACTAACACAGCAGTCACAAACACCAACATCTGCGCAGTAAACTGAAAATCGCATTAATTTTGCTGGCAGACGTTTTGACTGATCTGTTTCTTTGGTGCAGTTTAAAAAAAAAACACAATAGCGCAGCACCAGAAAGAGATCAGAAAATGTCCAGTGTGAACTTAAGATGCATAGGCCCATAAGACACACGTCGGTTTTAAAGGAGGAAAATGGGGGGGATGGGAAATTGGAAGCAACAAATTTCATCTGCTGCTGCTGACACTGTTATGAGGGTAATGTCCCCAAATTGTGCACTAATGTTCCCATCCTGGGCCTCTTCCAGGTATATATGTGCCCCAATTTGTGGTATATGATCCTCCATCCTGGTATATGTGCCCCATGTCCTGGTATATGGTGCCCCATGTATGTCCTGGCTTTTGTCACTCATCCTTGCATATGTGCTGCCATCATGGTGCACACTTAAAAAAAAAAAAAAAAAAAAAACTATTATACTCACTCTCCGTCGTTTCCCTGCAGCACCACGACATCCTCCTATGTGTTCGTGTTTTCATGGTGGCAACTGATGATCATTGATTTAGCTCACAGCAATGACGTCGCTGTCATATGGCGCACTCCACACACTGCATCAGCTGCTGGCACAAGTAGACAGGAGGATGTGCGGTGCTGCAGGGGAACGTTAGGAGATGACTATAATCTTTCATCTGGGATATTCACTAATCTCACACCAAAGATGATACTTGGGAAGCACTGAATATTCACATGCGATTGCTGCAGCTGTGGCCATTAATCACGTGGGCCCACTGTTTAAGTTGATATGATTTTCCATCAGTACCACCTGGGAGAGAGGTCCCACCCATCCAAGACAGGAACCTCTGAAATAAAAAGGCGGTACCTCTCCTATACTTCAGTTTTTGGTTTCCTGCCTTGGAGGTGGGAGACTTCTGAACACTCAAGCAGTTCCCTGGCCTGACCCAGTGGCTGGAAGAGCGGCTCCGGACTCAGGTGTCAAGTGCGCCGCCTTCAGGTATCCCTTCGCGGTGGCGGGTGCATGTCCTGGTAGACTGCCAGAAATGGTCAGTCTCGGCCCTTCGCCACCTAGGCTGTGCACGTGGACAGCTCTGCCCTGTCGCGCTGTTTCCCTGGGTGTTTGAATTTCTTGCTACTTGGGGGAGCGGCGGTGAACCCGGATGTGACACGTCCAGTGCATGCGGAGTCTGATCCAAGATGGTGGCGTCCGGACACCTGGTTCGGCAGGGTGTCCCCTCCTCTCCCCCCACCTTGCAGTCCGGAGGCAATAGTAGGAGATGTGCAGCTCACGAGCAGCGTATGTCAGGTATGGAGCAGGACTCTAGTTTCGTTGCAGATGTCGGAGCCCGCCACAGACTCCCACACCTCAGAAGATGAAAACAGATAGTCTCAGAAGTCTGCAAAGCCAGACACTGATTCAAAGCAGCGTCTGAAGCCGGTACACCTGATTCATGGGTGTGAGTACCTATTTAAATGCAGCGATGTTGATTTTCTTTCTCATTTTGATGTTGTTTTCCCTAGGAGTCAAAAAAGAAATTGTGTGAAAAGAAGAATAGGGAATGTACCATATGTAAGACCCCCTTTTCTGAGGACTATATGAAAGACCTCTGCTCCCCTTGCATTGATAAAACAGTGAGGGGGTAGTGCCTAGCCGTGCCTCAAGCCTAAGGGCCGCTTTACACACACCAACTTCTGTGACCAACTTCTGAACAGATGTCTGGTTGCAGTGAAATCATGGCCACATTGTTCCATTTTGTGGCTGTGTACAAATATAACAGTCTCCATGATTTCACTGCAACCAGAGATCTGTTCAGAAGTTGGTCACAGATATCTGTGTATGTAAAGCGGCCCTAAGGGATTTAATGAGGGAAGAATTCAAATCCCTTCATAAAAGTGAAAAGAGGATTGTTAAAAAGAGGATAAGGTCCCGGTGTTCCTCCTCAGACTCTGAGGAGGAACCGATGAAACATCAGAGATCCTCCCTAACACCTAGTTCCTCGTTCTCAGACACCTCATCCTCAGATCCTCAGAGGATAGCACTGAAAGTAGGCCTTACTTCCCTAATGGAGATGCCAATTTGATCAAAGCTGTACGATCAACCATGGGGTTGGTAGACTCCGAAGACCCTTCTTCAGTAGAAGACCTGATGTTTGGGGGGTTGTTACAGAAGAAAAATGTACCTTCCACATTAACACTAGAACTACTGAGGTAGTCATTTTGACTACTTCGCACTATGTATTTCTATGTAGGTTTCACGAGTGCAGTAGTTCTAGTGTTAATGAGAAGCTTCAGGATTTAATTTAGGAGCAATTGAAGAGACCTGACAAAAAGGGTTCCCTCCCCTCATCAGTTCGAAGGAAATACCCCTTTGACCAAGTGGCAACCACTTCATGGGATAAGTGTCCTAAGATGGATGTCGCAGTGGCTAAAGCCAAAAAGAAATCAACCTTGCCTTTTGAGGACTTAGAGAATTTGAAAGACCAGTTGGACAGGAAAGCTGACAGCCATTTAAGAGGTTCATGGGAGACGACTTGCCAGCATCTTCAGGCCTACAATATCCGGAACCTGTGTCGCACGTTCCCTCATGATTAGGCTGCTGCACCTGGAGTCCCAGGTTAAGGATGACATTCCTAAGGCAGAAGTTCTATCTTCCTTTCCTTTGGTTCAGACAGCAGCAGCTTTCCTAGTGGATGCATCCGCTGATTCCCTGAAGTTAGCAGCAAAAGTTTCTTTGTTTAATGCAGCTAGGAGGGCCTTATGTCTGAAGACCTGGACGGGGGACTCTCAGTCGAAGGCAAAACTGTGTGCTACACCTTGTGAAGGGGACTTTTTGTTTGGGAAGTCCTTAGACGACATCTTAGAAAAAGCCAGTGATAAGAAAATTTTTCGGGCATCCACCATTCGGAGTCGCTCCTTTCGCAAACAGCGCTTTTCAAGTAAGACGTCACCGAAGAGATCACAAGATTCCTGGTACGACAGGAAAAATAAGCCTGGTTTCTTGTTCAAGGGATCTTCCCTCGATAGTAAGAAGACCTCAAAGTGACGCCTCGCCCCAGGTGGGAGGAAGACTCTACTTGTTTCTCTCAGCCTGGTCCTGTGTAAACTCCTGTGAGTGGGCACTAAATGTCATCAAAGACTGTTTAAGGCTGGAGTTTACTTCGACCCCTATGGGGTCCCTTGTAATAACATTTCTCAGCAATCCGACAAAATACAAAGCCCTGACAGAAGTAGTCTCCCTAGTAAGGAAGAAGGTGGTATCAGCAGTATCGATAGAGGAGAGCGGCAGCGGTTTCTACTCCCCTCTCTTTCTAGTCCCAAAGCCAGATGAGTCATACAGGACCATTATCAACTTAAGACGCCTGAACAGTTTCTTCGATGCAATAGTAAGAACTTGGCTCACCAAAGTTTGTGGTGCACAAAAAAATTTTTGACTATAGAAAGCGTATAATTGGCACACACTCATAGAAGAGGGAAAACATGCGTAAAGCAATGATATTTTATTTTCTTGCTTTTTTTGCAAAATATGAAAAGTATCCCAACGTTTCGACTCACATCGAGTCTTCTTCAGGGAATAATCAATTGTACTACAAAACATATGAAACAACACACAGATAATCAGATCATATGCAAATAAACACAGTAGTGTACAAGTTTACACATTGCAAAACTAAGAAATATTACAATAGAATTATACAACGGCCTACCTAGGAAATTTATCCTTGGTAGTAAATGTATCTCTCGCAAACAATGCTGTATAGCCGAAGGTGGTTTCACCGGGGGCTAGGGAAATATGTGAAATAATGTGTATACAACTGGTGGCGTGAGTGCTGTGGCTCGGGAAACAGGCGCCTTAAGCGCAATTGTTTTGAAAGGGCTTACCAAGCGCTAAGAAGCGCTGTTATGAGCAAGATTGAATATCAGAAAGTGCTTGTGAAATCAGGTAGGTATATACATCTAGTTTCTTCCGTTTCTCTTTCTTTTCCTTTTTGCTTTCATTTACTGATTATCATTTATTTCCTTTGTTTTTATATAGTGCTGTCTATGATATATGCCTAGGTTTCTGCGCAGCCGCGCTAGTGCCTATATAGAATATTCAGGATTATATCCTTTGACGGTACCAATACCATAATATTACTATTTAGCCTGTATACATATACATGCCTTGTGGCTGTGTTTCGTTTTGTTCATTTTATTTCTGTTTTCTCAGTTTAGCATTTATCTGGAAAAACGTGTCTCAATTTCCCTAGCCCCCGGTGAAACCACCTTCGGCTATACAGCATTGTTTGCGAGAGATACATTTACTACCAAGGATAAATTTCCTAGGTAGGCCGTTGTATAATTCTATTGTAATATTTCTTAGTTTTGCAATGTGTAAACTTGTACACTACTGTGTTTATTTGCATATGATCTGATTATCTGTGTGTTGTTTCATATGTTTTGTAGTACAATTGATTATTCCCTGAAGAAGACTCGATGTGAGTCGAAACGTTGGGATACTTTTCATATTTTGCAAAAAAAGCAAGAAAATAAAATATCATTGCTTTACGCATGTTTTCCCTCTTCTATGAGTGTGTGCCAATTATACGCTTTCTATGAACAGTTTCTTCAAGATGGAGACGATGAAATTAGCGATAAAGCTTCTCTTTGCAGATTGTTTCATGGTAGTACTGGATCTAATAGATGCATACTACCATGTTCCAGTTTATCCGAGCACTCAGAAATTCCTGCGGTTTGCCCTGTACATAAATGTAGTCCTTAGACATGATCAGTTTCAGGCCCTACCCTTTGGCCTGGCAATGGCTCCAAGGATTTTCACAAAACTAATGGCAGAAGTGATAGCTCATCTGCGGCATCAACAGATGTTGATCGTTGTCATGCTATATGCCTTTTCCCTGTCCTGTATTTCTATATACTATGCCATTTGATGTGTTGTAACCTTTCTCCGTTTTCTATTAGCTGTATACTATGCAATTTATTGTGCTGTAATTTAATATGTCTCCTTCCCCCAAGAATTGCGTTCCTGGACTGTAATGTAATTAAGCATTGGTGAACAGCTAGTGAAGGATTAGCCATTCTTCCTTCCAGCAGGTGGCTAATCCAATCCACACACTACCAGACACACTGGAGCCATACGTTTCTAGAATCATCTGATGGAGCAAACCATTCAATAGTAGGTGTGAACCCCTACTCCCTTTTACATGGGCTGATCCCAGGAGCCCAGACAATACATTCATGTTTTAGGATCAAATGTGAGTTGACTGTGGAAGTGAACGGAGCAAGACCTGAGCTGAGGCCAGATCTCGTCATTCGGGGGATTGCGTTGGATCCATTGGACTCTTGCAAGGACTATTGCTTTCGTTTATCTGGTACAAGGATTTTCGGGAGGTGCCCCGGATCTGTTTCCTTTGTTTGGACACATTGCGAACTCTGCAGATTTACCTTCATGTGTGTTGTTCCAGCTTTCTTGTTTAATAAATCTCCTTGGACTGATCATCGACCGGGTGTCCCTTCCTGCTCTGTCGCACACCCCGTTACAATCGTACCATACTTAAGCGATCTCCTGATTGTGGGGGCCTCCTGGGAACATTGCAGTGCCAATCTTCAAGTAGTACTTTCCACCTTGTCAGACTTGGGTTGGATTGTCAACCTCGAGAATGCCAGACTAGTTCCCACCACACGTCAGACCTTTTTTGGCTTCATGCTGGACTCCACGTTCCCAACTTTGCCTTCTCCCTCAGGAAAAGCAATTGAAGATTCAAGTCTTAGGGCCACGTCAAACGCATCAATTTGATGAACGATATCGCTTAAGCGACCTGCTTTTTTGATCACTTAAGCGATATCGTTTGTGCGTCGCTGCGTGTAACCAAGCAATATTTCTTTGAAAAATCGCTTGATTGTTTAATGGCAGATTTGTAAACCTGTTCACAAATCTATCGTTGGTCGGCCGGTGGACACGCAGCATCGCTGCGTGTGACACCAACAGACCAACGATGAACGAGCTCCCAGCGTCTCGCAGCCTATGCTGGGAGCTCGTATCCATGGTAAACATCGGGTTACTAAGCGCCGCGCAGCGCTTAGTAACCCGATGTTTACCATGGTTACCAGCATTCTCGCTGGTCCACATCACTGTTGAGTCTGCCTGTGTGACAGCTCACCAGCGATGTGAACGATATTGTTAGCGATCACGCGTGCATGTGATCGCTAACAATATCGTTCATCAAATTGATGCATGTGACGTGGCCCTTAGTCTCTGCTGCAATACAGACTCCTCACATGACATTACAAAGGACAATGTCCCTTCTGGGCTCTTTAAAATGCTGCATTCCTGTGGTTCCCTGGGCTCAGTTACACACAAGGGAACTCCAGTGGGAAATACTCAGACTGCAGGCTCTCTTGGGTTCCTCCTTGGAATGGAGGATGGTTCTGTCTTGAAACATCAGACTCCCTGTGGTGGTAAGTTGTCCCGGTGAAGCCATCTATAGGGGTACCCTGAGCTCTTCCGGTGTCTGATATTGTCACTACGGACGCTAGGTCCCGAGGGGGGTGCTCACCTTTGGGACCATTCGTTACAAGGGGCTTGGGATTCACACCTCTCTCGGATGTCCTCAAATTTGCGGGAACTCAGGGCCATGAAAGAAGCCATTCAAGGGTTTCCATCAGGGGGTACGCAGTCTTTGGCCCTAATGAACCTCACTTGGGAGATCTGTCACCTCTTACAGGATCATCAGATACATCTTTCTGCATTACACATACAGAGGGAACTAAATTGGAGAGCAGACTTCCTCAGCCAGGTTCAATTGAGACAAGGGGAATGGGCCCTGAATTCAGTTGTCTTATCTCAGATTATAGAAAGATGAGGACTTCCGGAGATGGGTCTTTTCGCAACTCGGGCAAACGGGCAGGTACAGAGGTTTGTACTTGGGATCCAGAGAACTAAACGCTTTTCAATAGATGCACTCCAAATCCCTTGGTCCTCAGGCCTCCTCTTTGCATTCCCTTCCCTTGTGTTAATTCCAGCCATCCTGCGGAGGTTTCGGGAAGAGAGGGCCAGGGTCATCATGATAACCACCTTCTGGCACATGAGGGCCTGGTTTTTCTGGCTACGCAACATGTCTCTAACAGAACCCTGGACTCTGCCGGCTTCCCAGACACTTGTCTCCCAGGGCCCGATCTATCATCTACAAGTCTCTGGTTTCCGGCTGACGGCTTGGAACTTGAAAGGAGGCTCCTGATGCACAGAGGTTTCTCCACTGGTTTGTTTAACACCTTGTTGAAGAGTAGAAAACCATTCACTACCAACATTTATGGTAAGGTGTGGAGAAAATTCTTGTCCTCCTCAGTGGCTAGCCCAGAGGGGGATGCCCCGGCTACAGCTATTCTAGAGTTATTTTAGAGGGGATGGGACATGGACAATCTCGGTCAATACTTTTAAAGGTTTAGGTCTCGGCTTTAGCTGCCTTGTATAACTTTAACCTGGCCAGTTCCCCTTGGGTGTCTCGTTTCATTCAGTCTTGTAAAAGGGCCACTCCAGTTCCCTGTCCTAAAATGCCTCCGTGGGAACTTAATCTTGTGTTAAGCGGCCGTCACACGCTACGATATCGCTAGCGATATTGTTAGCGATCACGTGCACGCGCGATCGCTTACAATATCGCTCACATCGCTGGTGAGATGTCACACAGACAGACTCACCAGCGATGTGGACCAGCGAGATCGCTGGTTACTATGGTACACATCGGGTTACTAGGCGCCGCGCGTCGCTTAGTAACCCTACGAGTACCATAGTTACCATCTCCCAGCATAGGCTCTGCCGCTGGGAGATCGTTCATCGTGGTGTTATACACCACAATGAAGCAGATCGTTAAATCGTTCATCGCAAGATATGTGCTCCGGAGCTCAGATCTCGATTTTGCGATTTTATCATTTCTCGTTCGTCGTATCTTGCCGTCACACGCATCTGGCGCGTTCAAGCGATATCTTTCAAGATATCGTAGCGTGTGACGGCCGCTTTAGATAGAGAAGGGTTAAGTTAGATGCCCTAACACCTCTCCTAAAGTTCTCACCCTGAAGGTAGTCTTGGTTGCTTTGACTTCAGCCAGAAGACTGAGTGACTTGCAGGCCTTGTCGGTGGTAGGACCCCTTATACTCACATTTTGGATGATTGAGTCATACTTAGATTGGACCCTTCCTTTCTTCCAAAAGTGGCAACATTTTTTTTTAGAGGATTCAGGAGATTGTATTGCCCTCCTTTTGTGATCGTCCAGCTAACCCTAAAGAGGAGTTCCTCCACATATTGGATTTCTGGAGAGCCCTCCTTACATATCTTGAGGTATCCAAACAATGGAGAATTTCCCAGAACCTCTTTATCTCCTTTTAGGGTGCTTCTAAGGGTAAAGTGGTATCCATGGTACTTTAGCTAGATGGCTTAGCTTAGCCTTAGCTTATTCTTCTAGTAATGTTCCCATTCCTGAAGGAGTTTGTGTCCATTCGACTAGGGCGATAGCAACCTCCTGGGCAGAGAAGGCCGATGTTCCCATAGAATTGATCTGTAGGGCAGCTGCTTGGTCTTCTCCTACTACTTTTTTCAGATACTATAGACTTAATCTATCTTCCTCTGATGAGGTGACCTTTTGATAGGTGGGTTCTTCAATCGGTGGTCCCTCCCTAAAGTTTCTCTTTCTCTGACATCTCTCAGATGGTGCTGTCGTGGCGATGATGGAAATATCTAAATTAATTACCGGTAATGGGTTTTTCCGGAGCTACGACAACACTACCGCTCCCCTTCCCTTGCTTCATGGTTTTGGTTCACTTTTTCGGGTGATTATGATAATTGCTGTTTCTTTTTGGTGGTGGTATGTGTACTATTGTTTTTCAGGTACTTCTCTACGAGCTCTGTAAACCAACTGAAGTATAGGAGAGGTACTGCCTTTTTTATTTCAGAGGTTTCCTGTCTTGGATGGGCGGCACCTCTCTCAGGTGGTGCTGTCGTGGCTCCGGAAAAACCCATTACCGGTAAGTAATTTAGATTATTCACCTCACCCCCACCCCCACCCACCATATCCCGCCCAACTCTCAGCACCAGCTTCAGTGCTAAGAGGTGATGGGCGGGCGTGGACTTGAATATTACATTACCTTTAAACAGTGGGCCTACGTGATCACTGGCTGCAGCTGCAGCCTGCTCCAGCCTCCAGTGACCCAATCTAAAGCTGCCACCCCTCCCCCCACTGCATAGCCAGGTACCGTACATCCAGACTATAAGAAGTACCACCTTTGGACAATTCCTACTTAATCAAGAAACCATTTGAACATCACAAGCATTTTTTTTTCATCACACTTCCCCAGTGAAAAGTTGGAACCTGTAGGGAAACATGGCTATAAATATTCACTTTCTCTTAGCGAAAAGGAAGGAAATCAAAAACTATAGAATTCCCATTAAAAAAATGGTTGGTTGTCCTTTTTGCAGTGTATTGGTCCTATAAGTACATCACATATTCTTCACTCTGGCTAATAGATAAGGATTCAAAACAACTGATCCCACCTTTATTAAAATCGTGGTCAACTTTGATTTCAGCAAATTTTTTGGGGGGAAAATTAAACACTACTGTTTTAAAAAGAATGTTGCTGTGCTGAAATAAATATATTATGCTGCCCCTGATGTATCCCGTGTAACTGCCTGTTCCTGACTGTAAGGATACTCTCTCTACTGATGCACAGGCTATTCCACGCTGCTGATTTGTATCTTGGTGCTTCTCTCTGCCCGTGCCTTTCATCTAAGTAGCTATAGAATGTGGTATAGCTGGGGACCTTTGGGCTCATCTCAATAAATCATACCAGTGCACTATAATGAGCTCAGTGAAGGTCTTCTAAAAAAGACTCCTATATATGTGAGTTACTCATAGCTGTGGAGTTGTTATGCCTCCAACTCCTATATTTCCCAGAATCCAACCCTGACTCCGACATCCTCATATTCACTTATCTGTCTTGGGATTAGTAAATCTGCCTTGGGATTAGTATACTAAATGAATATTCTCTACTGATGCCACTGGCAAGGGCTCTTCCACGCTGCCGATTTGTTATTGAATTACTCTGTCCCTTTCAGCTACAGTAAGTACCAATGAAAGGTATGTGCTCTATCAATGGACCTTTGAACTCATCTAAAAAATTCAAATAAAATAATCAGACCAGTTGTGTATGAAGAGCGCAGTGGCTAGATATACACGCTGCAATCTGTTTTTATGTACCGTATATACTCGAGTATAAGCCGAGGCCCCTAATTTTACCCTCCAAGACTAGGAAAATGTATTAACTCGAGTATAAGCCTAGGGTGAGAAATGCAGCAGACCCCCATCCCGATATACAGGCCCCCCTCCTTAGTAGTATACAGGCCCCCATCAGTGATCTACAGCCCCCACTCCTTAGTATCTGGCCCCCATGCTGCGGCACACATTAAAATAACAAACTTTGTATACATCACCTTTCCAGCGACTCCTTGCTGGCAGCGCCGCTCCTCCAGTCTCCCAGCTTCTTCCTGCTTGTGTCGGCTTCTATTCCTGTGGCCGATGCAGCAGCGACTATGTCATCGCTGCTGCGCCGGTCACATGACACCGGCAAAAGCAGGAAGAAGCCGGGAGACCAGCAAGGAGTCGCCGGAAAGGTGATGTATAAAATGTTTTATTTTAATGTGTGCCGCAGCCTGGGGGCCAGATACTAAGGAGGGGGGCTATAGATCACTGATGGGGGCCAGTGTAGTGCAATATACACCGCTCCCACCAACGCTGATGGATGGTGGGATGCAGTGCATATTCATTACACTAATGGGCGGCCCCACGTGACCTCCCGCGGTCACTGCGGCCCCCTCCTCCCTCCTCCAGCCCCCGGTCACAGCCAAAGCAAATACCCAGTGACTAGAGTAGAAGCCGAGGGGGGCACTTTTCAGCACAAAAATTGTGCTGAAAAACTCTGCTTATACTCGAGTATATGCGGTATTTTATACATTGTAGTTCTGTCGGGCCATGTTGTGATTTATTGAAGTGAGCGAAATCCACTCCTTCTATGCCATGTGAACTCCAAATTAATATTTGGTTAACGAGCGATTGAGGAAATACTAACGCACACCTTGTGGTGTACTGAGAGATTCCTGTTATTAACATACTAGACAGGGGCCCGATGCAATCGGGAGGGCGGTGTTGTCACGATAGGGGTGGGCTCTGTAGAGCTGGGTGTGGCAGGTGCCTCTACCCATGTGATCTCCCTCCTCCTGTGCGCACCCGCCTTCTCTCTCCAAAGTGCCCCACCCCATGCACCTGCTCTCTACCCCCCACCCCCTGTGCGCGCCCCCCCCCGCTCTTTCCCCCTCCCCCTGTGCGCGCCTGCTCTTTCCCCCTCCCCCTGTGCGCGCCTGCTCTTTCCCCCTCCCCCTGTGCGCGCCTGCTCTTTCCCCCTCCCCCTGTGCGCGCCTGCTCTTTCCCCCTCCCCCTGTGCGCGCCTGCTCTTTCCCCCTCCCCCTGTGCGCGCCTGCTCTTTCCCCCTCCCCCTGTGCGCGCCTGCTCTTTCCCCCCTCCCCCTGTGCGCGCCTGCTCTTTCCCCCTCCCCCTGTGCGCGCTTGCTCTTTCCCCCTCCCCCTGTGCGCGCCTGCTCTTTCCCCCTCCCCCTGTGCGCGCCTGCTCTTTCCCCCTCCCCCTGTGCGCGCCTGCTCTTTCCCCCCTCCCCCTGTGCGCGCCTGCTCTTTCCCCCTCCCCCTGTGCGCGCCTGCTCTTTCCCCCTCCCCCTGTGCGCGCCCCGCTCTTTCCCCCTCCCCCTGTGCGCGCCTGCTCTTTCCCCCTCCCCCTGTGCGCGCCTGCTCTTTCCCCCTCCCCCTGTGCGCGCCCGCTCTTTCCCCCTCCCCCTGTGCGCGCCTGCTCTTTCCCCCTCCCCCTGTGCGCGCCCGCTCTTTCCCCCTCCCCCTGTGCGCGCCCGCTCTTTCCCCCCTCCCCCTGTGCGCGCCCGCTCTTTCCCCCTCCCCCTGTGCGCGCCCGCTCTTTCCCCCTCCCCCTGTGCGCGCCCGCTCTTTCCCTCCCCCTCCCCCTGTGCGCCACCGCCGCTCTTTCCCCCCCACCCCTGCGCGCCCGCTCTCTTCACCCCCACCCCTGCGCGCGCCCGCTCTCTTCACCCCCACCCCTGCGCGCCCGCTCTCTTCACCCCCACCCCTGCGCGCCCGCTCTCTTCACCCCCACCCCTGCGCGCCCGCTCTCTTCACCCCCACCCCTGCGCGCCCGCTCTCTTCACCCCCACCCCTGCGCGCGCCCGCTCTCTTCACCCCCACCCCTGCGCGCGCCCGCTCTCTTCACCCCCACCCCTGCGCGCCCGCTCTCTTCACCCCCACCCCTGCGCGCCCGCTCTCTTCACCCCCACCCCTGCGCGCCCGCTCTCTTCACCCCCACCCCTGCGCGCCCGCTCTCTTCACCCCCACCCCTGCGCGCCCGCTCTCTTCACCCCCACCCGTGCGCGCCCGCTCTCTTCACCCCCACCCGTGCGCGCCCGCTCTCTTACCTCTTTTACCCCTGTGCCTGCTCGCTCTCTTACCTCTTCCCCCTCCCCACCTTTCCTGTGCGCGCCAGCTCTTGAGTCTGGATTATAAAAACACATGTTATATTGAGCATAGCATGAATATATTTTATACGTTATTTACAGAAGTTTTTTTTTATTATAGGTGGTACAGGGTTCTTTTGAAAGGAATCCTTACAAATGGTCTTGTATCTGTGTATGAGCTTGACTATGGCCGACACGAGCTTGTGAATTCCAGACATGTCCAGCTTCTAATAGATAAATTCAGACAGCTACCATTTCAGGCTGTAACAAGCCAGCTAGCAGGTAAGAACTTTGCGTCATGTAAACCTTAATTAGTTAAAAAAAAAAAAAAAAAAAAAAAAAAATGGGGATCAGAAGCTCTGCATTTTTGTGTATTCGATCGGTGTAGTTGCACAGGAGTCACTGCTAGCTCTGCTGTAATGTTTCATTAAATGGGTTGTCTAGGATTGAAACAAAAATCTGCAGTCAGTTTGTGTGATTGCAGACTCATAAATTTTGATAATGTGCAGTATGGATGCTGTCACGTTTCCCCACTGAGAATAGGTAGTCATGTGCACACAAGACATGTCCAGCTTTTCTTGATATGTTTTTATTGACGGAATCCAAACGAATCTATTCAGCATATGACTGCAAACATGCAAATAGCATGGAGTAACTGTGGATTTTAATTCCAAGACTGGATAACCACTTTAGAAGGTCAGGCAATATCCAAATTCAAAGAAAGGATCCAGCTCCACATCTTCAATAAATCTTCATATTTTTATTTCAGCATCTTTAAAATTTACACATTTACGCGTTTCGACCAGCATCATTGTCTTTAATCATAATACGGTTATGCTTTAGACCATGATGCTGGTTGAAACACCGTATATACTCGAAGTATAAGCCGAGTTTTTCAGCCCAAAATTTGGGCTGAAAAGTCTCCCCCTCGGCTTATACACGAGTCAATACGGGTGGGGGTTGTGGAGGCTGGAGGAGGCTGCTGTATGAGCGGCCCCGTCACGTGGGGCCGCTCATTATATATGCACTGCTTCCCCCTGTCAATCAGCGGCAGGGGGAAGCAGTTCATATATGCCCCCAAATGCTGGCACTCTCCCCCCTTGTAAGGGCCCCCCCCCCGCTGGTTATATTACCATCCCGGTCTTCTGATCAGCGCCGCTCCTCGGTGCTCCGGCCGTCGCAGGCATATGACGTCATCGTGCGACGGCCGGAGATCCCGGATGCAGCGAGGACGGAGCATGAAGAACGGCGCACCGAGGAGCGGCGCGGATCAGAAAACTGGGATGGTAAGCTAAGCAGATGGGGGGTGAGTGCCAGCATTTGGGGGCTGCTGGGTACCCCCAGGGGGGCTGCTGGGTACCCCCAGGGGGGCTGCTGTATACTACCACTGGGGCTGCTGTATACTACCACTGGGGCTGCTGTATACTACCACTGGGGCTGCTGTATACTACCACTGGGGCTGCTGTATACTACCACTGGGGCTGCTGTATGCTACCACTGGGGCTGCTGTATACTACCACTGGGGCTGCTGGGGCTGCTATATACTACCACTGGGACTGCTGGGGCTGCTATATACTACCGCTGGGACTGCTGGGGCTGCTATATACTACCGCTGGGGCTGCTATATACTACCGCTGGGGCTGCTATATACTACCGCTGGGACTGCTATATACTACCGCTGGGACTGCTGGGGCTGCTATATACTACCGCTGGGACTGCTGGGGCTGCTATATACTACCGCTGGGACTGCTGGGGCTGCTATATACTACCGCTGGGACTGCTGGGGCTGCTATATACTACCGCTGGGACTGCTATATACTACCGCTGGGACTGCTGGGGCTGCTATATACTACCGCTGGGGCTGCTGGGGCTGCTATATACTACCGCTGGGGCTGCTATATACTACCGCTGGGGCTGCTATATACTACCGCTGGGGCTGCTATATACTACCGCTGGGGCTGCTATATACTACCGCTGGGGCTGCTGGGGCTGCTATATACTGCTGCTGGGGCTGCTATATACTACCGCTGGGACTGCTGGGGCTGCTATATACTACCGCTGGGACTGCTGGGGCTGCTATATACTACCGCTGGGGCTGCTATATACTACCGCTGGGGCTGCTATATACTACCGCTGGGGCTGCTATATACTACCGCTGGGGCTGCTATATACTACCGCTGGGGCTGCTATATACTACCGCTGGGGCTGCTATATACTACCGCTGGGACTGCTATATACTACCGCTGGGACTGCTGGGGCTGCTATATACTACCGCTGGGACTGCTGGGGCTGCTATATACTACCGCTGGGGCTGCTGGGGATGCTATATACTACCGCTGGGGCTGCTGGGGATGCTATATACTGCTGCTGGGGAGGCCTGTATACCACACTGCTGGGGGCTGTATACCTGTGCTGGGGTCCACCCTCGGCTTATACACGAGTCAATAGGTTTTTCCAGATTTTTGGGGCAAAAGTAGGGGGGTCGGCTTATACTCGGGTCGGCTTATACACTAGTATATACGGTAAATACATGTAAATTTTAACCATGCTGAAATAAAAATATGAAGATTTATTGAAGACCTGGAGCTGGATCCTTTCTATGATTCTGGTTTGAGTGACAGTATGAGTACGAGACAATTTCTTGTCTGAAAATATTGTTCTAGCATGATCGATTTTCGAACTGCTGATCGTATTATCTCCCATGATTGCAAGCCAATGTCAGATGTGTTTGGTGATTGGCTTTCTCATAGATAACCCAGGAGCGCTCAGCCGAACAAGCACGCCAGTGTATGGGAGAGTGAGCTCATCTCTAATGTGTACAGCAGGCTTAAGACCTGGGATCTCCAACTCCAGGCCTCGAGGGCCGCAAAAAGGTAAGGTTTTCAGGATTTCCTTAGTATTGCACTGCTAATAATTGAATCAGCTGCACTGGTGATGATTTCAATACTAAGGAACTAGGTGAGAAAGCTGGGCTCACTGTTGGTCAGTGCTCAGAAGTAAGAAATAAAAAATCCAATACTAAGGAAATCCTGAAAACATGATAGGTCTGTAGTTGGAGATCCCTGCTTAAGACTTGCGCATCTGTTGGACTGGAGTAGTGTCTAGAACTCATTCCATTTGGAATTAATTGACTAAAATAAGTGTGTTTATTCTATGCTCGTTTATTCTTTTAATAGAAAATATTCATATGATGTACGGATTACTGTTAAATAGCAAAGGTATTACTGTAAATGTTTTGACTTTTTTACCCTAGGTGTGAAGTGTGAACAATGGTCTGAGGAAGCTGCGATCGTGTTCAGAAACCATGTGGAAAAGAGGCCTCTTGTGGCACTTATACAAGAGATTCATGAAAGCACCAACCCATGGGATCGGAGGGTCGTGGCTTACATCGTGGACACTACTTTACCAGATACGGATATCTGGATTCATGACCTCATGTCCGAATACCTGGTTGAGCTGTCCAAGTCGGACTAATGTCATTCATCCATAACCAGCCACACAGCTTTAAGAAGCAATAACAGATACGCCTATGGAAATCTTTTTAGAAGTTAACTTGTTCACTACTGTTCGGATTTGATGAACGTTCCAGAGTTTGAATAACTTACCTTTTTTGTTTTCTGTGAAAGATATTTAACAGTCGTTTTGTTTACAGTTGATTTTTTGAAAATTGCACATTGTTAAATAATATAGTTGTAAAAAAGATGGAGTATAATGCAGATTTTGTAGTCAATCTTTTTATTAGGAAAAAAAAAAACAAAAAAACATAATGCAGAATACAGCATAACATAGATCCGATACATTCACAACCAGTTCTAATCAATCAAAGAACACCTTGAACAGGTGCAATATAATGCTCAGCAGCTTCTAAAAATGACACAGAATTAACGTACCCATGTGTACCACAAACACAACCCCCAACCCTGCCTCTGAAAAGTCGGGTGCTATTAACTTAGCAGTTGAAGGTTAGGTCCAGAGTTGGTAATAGAAAAAGTACTTTTTCTCTCATTGTCTCTTTCTTCAATATAAAAAGTAAAGTCCAGGTTCAAGGAAACAAGAAAAAGAGAGGAGAAGGAGGGGGGAAAGCGAAGTAGAATATAAAGAGAAGACTAATAGAGTAGGGACGGTATGAGCAGGGAGAATGCGAGGGTGGGGGAGGAGGGAGTTTGTTTCTGTGTCCTGCCTCGTTCCAAATTAGTAGGCCCTAAAGGGCAACAAGCCTCACTGAAATATAGTATGATATGAAAATTCGGTGAGTCCCTAAAAAGGGTCCATTGAATCCACACAAGGGAGAATTTATCCAAGGAGTCAGATGCTTCCGCAGCTAATTCCTCCATTCTGAAGAGTTCCGTCATTTCTGCATACCAGTCGGCTACAGATGGTACTTGGTGTATCTCCAGAGCCTGGGACTCAACGTGCGTGCTGCTGACAGGATGGATATCCTTATGAAATTTAACCGATTTCGGCTAAATGGATAGCAATGCTATCTCCGGGCCGCCCTCTATCTGACTACCTGTAATGAGGTTGTAGATATCAAATATTCGTGACCAGATCTCCTGAATCTTAGGACAAGTCCACCATATATGTAGAAGAGTGCCCCTGGCCAATTCGCACCTCCATCATGTCTCTGAGGCCGATGAGATGGCATGTAGGTTCACAGGGCACAAATACCACCTGGTCAGGAGTTTATAATTTTTTTTTCCTGAGCCGCGCAGGTGTTTGCCAAGTTATGTGTAAAGAGAAAACACTTTTTCCACTAGGCCTCCGAGAGCTAGCTTCCCAGGTCCCTCTCCCACAATGCCTGGAATCGATGCTTCCCCTCGCCTTTGTTCTCCAAGAGAAGATGATACAAAACAGAGATTCTATGTCGCGGTGGGGCGTCCTGAACAAAAACCTCTTCCAAAGTAGTGGGATTCCTCCGGACCCGACAGCCGTTCTTTGAAGACTACAGGAAGGATTGAAATTGCAGGAACTCCAGCCAGTTCAGCGGAGTGGCAGGAGAGATCATCTGCAGCTAGTCAAACCTAGGGACACCACCCTGAACAAGCTCCGACCCACCCGGAGGTCCTCCACACTTGTCCAGTATAAGAAACGTCGCCTATGAAGACCTGGGACAAAGTCTGGATTGAAGAATATAGGTGTGAGTGGGCTAATATGACCCGACAGAGAAGATGCGTCCGTGACCGAGTGCCACACCCTCAATGTATCCCTAGTTAAGTCCGTCATTCCTCTCAAGTCTTGTAACCCAGCACCAGAAATCCAGGGAAGGCACCTCAGGGGAACTATCAACCCGCCCTATTCAATGGACACCCACCTCCTCTCCACACTATTAAAGTGCCAATCCAGACCTCTGTTTATAGAGGCTGCTAGAAAATATGACTTCAAATCAGGTAACCCCGCGCCACCCCTAGATCTCGGCAGAACGAGTATGTCTCTGCATTCTCTGGGTCTAAGGCCCCCCAGATGAATTTGTGTACCGCTGATTGTAAAGTAGTAAAGAAATTTTCTACCCAGCGACAAGGGGACTGTCTGAAAAATGTACAGCAGACGAGGCAGGATGTCTATCTTTTTTAGATCAAATGTTTTTATTAGAAACAGTCAATCAGTCATCGCAACAACAACAATTCACCATTTTAAACTGTTTAACTCCCCAGTCAATTACCTAACGCCCCTCTAACCCTCCCTCCCCAACCCCCCCTCCCCCACTGGACAGCCCGGGTACATAATTGCCTTTCATAAAAGAAGTATTGCAAATCAAACAGTATCAGCTTCCGTCAATATTTTCAGTGCTGGAATGGCGTGTCCCCGCATAGTCCAGGGATTGAGCACAAAATGGAAGATCGAAAAAGAAAACTGTATACCCACCAACCATCAATAAAAGTGTCAGCCACGTACCCCAGCTACCAAACCTTCCTTATACCCGTATTCAGTCTGCCCGCATCCATGGTTCCCACAGTTTCTCGAAAGTCTTAATAGCCCCACGCCTCTGATAAATTCTTTTCTCGGTACGGATAATATACCTGACTTGCTGTATATATTCTGTTCTAGCGGGTAGCTCCGACTGAATCCACCTCTTGGCTATCACTTTCCGAGCACTATAGAGGAGCCTTGCCACTGCGACCTTTTGGGCATTAGGAACCTCCACACCTTCCACATACCACAACACACACACCAGTGGACTCCTTGGCAGCCTACATCCGTACCGCACTTCAATTAGGTTAATAACCACCAACAAAAAACCCTGCAACCTTGGACACTTCCACACCATGTGCAACAGTCCCGCTCCCTCTTGTCCACACCTTGGGCATTTAGACGTGGTCCTTACACCTATCCTGTTCAGGAACTCCGGGGTCCAATAAGCTCTGTGTATCAAAAATAACTGCGATGACCTGGCCGGCTCACTCAACGATAGTTTAGGACCATATTCCAAAATCTGCTCCCACATATCATCTTCCATCTCCCCAATCTCCTCCTCCCACTTACATTTAGCTCTTATAGGGTATTTCAGCAGCCAGGTATGCAATAGGTCCCTATATATCGTTGATATGACTTCTTGCGTGCTACCCTCCATACAGATGAAATTCACTACTATGTCTTTTTGCACTGTCAACTCCTTAATGCGCTTCTGGCGCCTAAAGGCATGTTGCACTCTGAGATACAAATAATCATCCATCTCAGGGATCCAGAATTCCCTTCTCAGGTCAGCGAAAGACCGCAACACACCATTCACAACCAGGTGACCAACATATTCAATTCCTACATGCATCCATCTCTTTTGCTCCCCAAGCTTGTAAAATTCAGGCAACCCTCTATTCATCCATATGGGCGTGTATTCCGTTACTCCATTAAGGCCTCTTATTTGCTTAACTCTAGCCCATACCTTTTGGACCAGACCCAGAGTGGGGAGCCCGCCGCACAACCGGCCTACGTCTCCAGCCTCTAATCCTCTCACAATAGGGGCCTTACCCGTCAGGACCTCCAAAATCCTCTTTCCCCTGGACCCGCCCTCTCTGACCGCCCATCCCTTCAGGTGCTGACTCTGTGACGCCAGGAAGTATACCCAAGGGTTAGGCAGAGCAATCCCACCCTCCGTCTTTGGCCTTTGCAGAATCTCCAACTTTATCCTAGGTTGACCGCTTTCCCCCCCCCAGACCAAGTCCCTAAACCGAGAGTTAATCCTTCTGAAAACATCCCCTGAAAGCCACACCGGCGAGTTATGTAACAGATATAGGAGTTTCGGCATGAGGATCATTTTTGTTAAATTTGCCCTGCCCACCACCGACAGTCGCAGTCTGCTCCAAGTTCTGGCTTTGTCTTTAAGGTGTACCATCAACGGTTCCATATTCAGCTTGATGAAATCCGTGACAGGCAGAGCAATACAGAGGCCCAAATATTTAAATTGTTGAACTATTTTCAATTTTGTACAGCCCATTGGCCCAAGTGACTCTATACTCCCCGCATCCACCATCATCAGGCTAGACTTGTACCAGTTTAGCCGTAGCCCGGACATATCCCCGAATCTTTCTATCAAGGTAACCGCCTGTCCCAATGAGTCCACCGGGTCCTGAAGAAATAGGAGGACGTCGTCTGCGTATAACGCAATCTTCTCTTCCATACATCCAAACCTAAACCCCTTAACCTCCCCGGCACTTCTCGCACGTATTGCAAGAGGCTCAATCGCGAGGGCGAATAGCAGGGACGAGAGAGGACAACCCTGACTGTTCCCCCTGGTCAAGTCAAACCTTTCCGACCTTCCTCCGTTCACCCTCACCCGAGCCACCGGCGACGAGTACAACAACAGTGTGCAGGCAATGAAAGTCCGACCAAATCCAAATCTCTCCATTACCAGCCATAAATAGTCCCACTCCATGCTGTCAAATGCTTTCTTGGCATCCAGGGAAACCACCGCCCTACAACCCACATTATCCACCAGTAGCTGTAAGTTTAGGTATAAAAGTCTCAGATTAACAGCAGTCGATCTGCCTGGCATAAATCCAGACTGATCCGGATGAATCGCATCCGTTACCACTCCAGAGAGCCTATTCGCCAGTACCTTAGCTAATAACTTTGCATCCACTGACAGCAGTGAAATGGGCCTATATGATTCAGCCTTCGTCTTGTCCTTATCTTCCTTAGGTAGCACCACAATGGTAGCCTCCCTCATGGACTCTGGCAGACGTCCTTCTGCAAGCGCCACCTGGAACACCAATAATAACCTGGGCAATAGCACGTCCTTTAATTGTTTATACACCTCCACCGGTAGCCCGTCACCACCAGGGGCCTTGCCACTCAGCATTGCAGCCAACACCTCCTCCAACTCTTCCACCGCGAGGGTTTTTTTTCCAAAGAGTCCCTTCCATCTATCCCAACCTTCCTCATTTCTGTTTCTGCCAAATAATTTTTTATATCGTCCCCTGACACCCCCAAACGAGAAGTATACAGGTCCGAGTAAAACCTCTTGAACACAGCCAGTATATCTACAGTCTCATCAACCAATCTACCTTCCTCATCCTCCACCGCATACACATATGAAGAATCTCTCTGGGCCGCTGCCACCACTGACAATAAATGTCCAACCTTCTCCCCTTCATCAAAGAAGGAGATCCTCTGAAACGCCTGCTGTTTTTCTGCCAGGCGTGTATGTACTTTGTCTACAGCTTCTTGGGCCTCCCTCAGAGCTTTCTGCGACTCCGGCATGAGCAGCCTCATTGCTTCACCCTCTGCCCTTCTTGCCGCCTATACAACCAACCGTTCCTCCAGGCGTGTTTTCTTTTTACACTTGGAGATTTCTCTATTCAACAGTCCCCGTAGGAAGGCCCTCATAGCACACTACCCCAACCGTGGCACTCCCTTCATTCTCACAAAAGAAGGTTTCTAATTCCTTCCCAATTCCCTCCATGTCAATTGATTTCAACCAGGCAGGATGCAGTCTCCATTCCATAGTGTGTCCCACATTCCTATCTTTCATGCAGATATTAACTTCCACTGGTTTGTGGTCTGAGACAACCCTTGGCAGATAATAAATTTTACCGATCAGGGTATTCAAACATGCATTACCTAGCACCAAGTCTATCTGTGACATCGGCCCGTGTGTGGCGGAGAAGCACGAGAAACACTTTGTCTCGGGTTCCTCGCCCTCCACAGATCAATTAGTGCCAATTCCCGTATATGTCTAGCAAATGGCAGTCTCCCCCCTCCTCCTAGAACCTAGCTGGCATTATTAAATATCCCCCATCACCAACAGTTTTACAGTCTAAGTCACTCAAGGAGTACTAAACCCCTCGCATAAGAAACCAAAATAGAAGAAAAATAAAAACATTTTCCTTCAAAAACTAACAGGATCCGGATTGTCCCAGCACATTAAGTACCCATACAGGCACAAGATTTTCAACCGTCTCCACTTTCCCTCAGTTTCCTGTTATTGCGCTCCATCCATTCATCCACCTCCAGGGACTGAAAGAATTGAACCTAGTTCAACGCCTTGACCCGTAGTTTTGGCCGGTATAGCATAGAGTACCGCACTCCCAGGTCCCTCGGCCTGCGTTTTACGTCCCCAAACCTCATGCGGAGCTTTTGTACAGCTGGGGAATAGTCAGAATAGATGGATATATCCTGACCATCAATTGTCATGTCATTAACGTTTCTAGCTCTTCGTAGTATGACATCCTGGTCTCTATAGTTCATAATTTTAGCCAGTATTGCTCGGGAAGCTGCACCATGGCCCACTGGTCGCAAGGGGATTCTGTGGGCTCTCTCCACTACGAAAACCTTGGAGAGGTTGTCTGTTCCAATCTTATGCAACAGCCAGTTCTCAATAAACTCGGTGGGGCGAGACTCCTCTGCCTTTTCCAGCACCCCAACAATCTTTATGTTGTTCCGCCTTGAGAGGTTTTCCAAATCGTTATTTTTGGCTATGACTTCCTCCAGTTGCTTTGCAAATTGCTTATGGCCTTTCTGCAACTTCACTATGTCCTCCTCCGCTGTATTAACCCTGTCCTCAACAGCACCTGTTCTGATATCTGCTTTCTGCAAGGCCTTTTTCATGCTGCCAATCTCATCCTGTATACCATGCACTTGTTTAGTCAGGGTGGTCAGAGTATCCTTGCAATAAGTAACAGCAATGAATATATCCTTTAGGGTGGGCTCTGCATCACACACGTTTTGTCCAGCACTACCCTCACCCTGCGCCTCCTGCGTGCTCCAGGCCTCTGCTGTGCTTCCCAGCCCTTCACTCTGTTCAGATTGATCCTCATCCGTTTCTTCAGCCCCCGATGCATCCTCCATCTTCCCCTGCTCCCCTCTCCCCTCCAACCTGGCATATCTTGCAAGCTTTGCAGCCGCTGCCATTCTGGACACGCACACAGCGTTCTCCCTCTCCGCCTCCTTCACTGCTGCGGCGCCATCTTCGAAGCTGTTGTTTTCGCGAGTCCCGGCATCTCGCTGCCTCCTGCGCGGCATCTCGTCTCCGCTCTCTCAGAATATCTCCCTCGGGGTCCAGGGATCCTCCGGTGAGCACCCGGGTGGTGTTCTTTACCAGTAAGCCGGCGGCTGTGGTCTATTCGCCGAGTCTGTGTTGTGACCGCTCACATTGCCGGCTTAACTCCGCCCCCGCAGGATGTCCATCTTAACGACATTTATTCGTCCGAACCAGGACAATTTAAGGCGTCGATATGTGGCCAACCTCTCTTCCGTATCTGTCAACAAGGACTGATAGTTTAGTCGATGGAGACTGGCTGAATCCGCTGATATGAACGTCCCCAGAATACTTAATGGCCTCTGACCTCCATTTAAAAGGATAGTTCTGGGTCATACACTGGACATCCCGCTGAGACAGTGTGACTCCCAGAGCTTCGGATTTGGAGCATTAACTTTAAAATTGCTCACAGAGCCGAATTTATCAAGCTCCTGTAAAACAGAAGGTATAGAAATGTGGGGCTGAGATACGTACAACAAAAGATCATCCGCAAACAGGGCTGCCTTGTGATGGGTCGGCCATATCTGAATCCCGTGAATATTCGGGTTGGATCTGATGGCCACTGCCAAATGTTCCATGACCATTACGTACCGGAGGGGGGACGGGGCATCCCTTCCGGGTCCCATTTTTGATTACAACCGGAGAGGAAAGACGCCCCGATCCTCACCTTGTGGCCGTAGGGCAAGAATACAGGGAAAGGACTCCATGCAAAAACCTGGGGCCCACACCCAGCTGAACCAAATCCTCCCTCAGAAACCCCCAGTGGACTCTGTCAAAGGCCTTTTCAGCATCAACTGATAACAAGCTAAAGGAAAGTGAGTCTGCCTTGGCTTTAGCAACCAACAACAGAGTCCTTATTGTGTTGCCTCTAGTGTCTCGGCCCCTGACAAAGCCCACCTGGTCAGCATCTATCACCGAAGGGGTGGGGCCAATCGTTCAGGTAATATTTTAGAAAACAGTTTTATATCCACGTTCAGTAGCGAAATTGGTCTATAATTCGATACCGAAGATGTATCTTTACCCGCTTTAGGCAAAACACTGATATGGGCCTCCAAGGACTGAGGCACAAAGTCCCCCCATTCTGAATGGCGCTGAAGGCTGAAAGCAGCCGAGGGGTCAACTGGGTTTTAAATGTTTTATAAAAATTGGGAGAAAACCCATCCGGACCTGGACATTTATTGGACTGAGTGGCTGAATAACATTCAGCAACTCAGCCTCAGTGATTTCCTCCTCCAGAGCTGCCACTACTCGATCCTCTAATCTCTGAATCTTTGTCGTATCAATATATTGCCTAATCTTGTCCTGCATCTCTACTGGGGGTAAATACGAAAAGCGGCCACGTAAGATGTAGAGATCGGCATAAAACGCTCAGAATGTCTCCAGAATCTCAGGCGGATTGTGAGTTACCCCTCCCGATTTGGTTTTAATTTTGGGGACAAATGTGGGGTTCAGTCGCGGGTGGAGCAATCGAGCCAGTGGACGGCCACATTTGTTTGAATTTGAATAAAAATAACACCTGGTCTTTTCAGTATATCTCTTGTATTGTTGGTCTAGTAATTCTCTCAACTCCTGCCTCCGCCTCACCAGCTAGCGTTACATGCGACATAGAGAACGCTTGTGGCTTACCTCCAGTCGATGAATCTGAGCGAGGAGATCCCGAATTGACTCCGCCCTGGCCTTCTTTAATCTAGAACCGTGCTTTATGAGCACACCTCTAACAACGCATTTAAGCGCCTCCCACTTCACCGGTTGCGGGGTAGTATCAGAAATGTGGTCTTGGTCAAAAGCGTGGATTGTCTCCTCCACCTCGGCCTGGCACCCCTCATTGGCCAAAAGATTCCCGTTCAGTCTCCACGTCCACTGTTTTGGGACAGTCAGGGAGTGTCAGGGCCAAGTAAACAGGGGCATGGTCAGACAAGATAATGTCCCCAATAGTAGCACTAGCAACCACGCCAAAGTGTGATGGCTAACCAGAAACAGGTCAATTCTACTATACGTATTGTGAACCTGGGAATACTGTGAGTAGTCCCTGACCTGGGGATTTAAAATCCTCCAGTCATCCACCAGTTGGAGAGTGTGGAGGAGCCCCTTCAGGGATCCGAGCTGTTTGGTTGGCACGGAACCCTTACCTGAAGTATAATGCAGTTTCTAATGTTTATTTAACAATAAAAATCGACAAAGTGCTTTAACCTATAAGGTCCGGCTGTTCAATTCAGTCAACCTGTGTGTATGATTATCCCACCAAGAAGTTCACTGTGATTAATGAAAAGACGCCATCAAGCTCCTTTTAGACAATTCACAAGTTTCTAAAATACATAAATGTAGCGCAAGTTATGTTCTTCAGTTCGTTGGGCACAAATTGTACCGCAATTAATTCTTTTTTTTTTTTAATACATTATGTGGTAAAGTTAATACTGTCTTTCAGAACTACAAGTCATCCACTCATATGGCCATGTCAGTGGAAAGAAGGGGACGGGAAAAAAGTGCTGAGATGGTAACTGGGCTGATCATGAAGGGGTTAAGGCACTACAAGTAAAATCATGCAGCTTTTATTTGAATTGTAGTAATGAATATATATTCCTTATTACGTCTTTTATGTCTTTGGAGTGTGGGAGGAAACCCATGCAAAAGCAGGAAGAACATACAAACTCCTTACAGATGTGGTATTTGGTGGGATTAAAAACCAGGACCCAAGCCACCAATACACAAGTGATGGACCACCAGTACTCTAATCTTTACAGCTCCAAGACAGGGCAGCATGATGGGCATCCATTACTGATTAACATTTACTCTTTGCCCTGGTGCATCCCAGCATTATCACTTTGCTCATGCAAAAAAAAAAAATTAAACCATAATTATTATGGTCCTTTAACTGTAGAACTTGTATATTTAGAGAAATGTTTGCAGATTCCTAAACACCATTCAAATATATAGTCGGGAAAAAATGAAAACCTCCTATTGAAGGCATAGTGGCACGAACAGTTGGTAGAGGACTGTGTTTTATGTCCAGCTGAAAATTAACTGCAAAGGTAGTGTGTGCATTTCTCTGCAATAAGAAGCTTTACTGTAATACAATAATGAGATGTACTCTGCCGTAGTGATTCTTATGCAACTATTAAGATGGTGTTGGCAGAAGTCTTTATAGAAAAACGTCCTTATGCAGCTCATATTGACAATGCCATCCAGAATACATCTTGTCGCATGGATGCAATCCTTGGTAAGCCAATTAAGGGTTCATAATTCTCTGCAAAACGTATGCACACTGTACTTTTTGAAGACCAGGTATTGGGTCTAAATGAGTAATTTGCAAAGCTGGTGTAAATGGGGGATATTATAGTATAGAACAGAAGGAATTGAGGGCTGATATGTAATGCGTCATGTTAACCCCTTCACCCCCGGGCCTATTTTGAGCCTAATGACCAGGCCATTTTTGTCAATTCTGACCAGTGTCCCTTTATGAGGTAATATCTCTGGAACGCTTCATTGGATCCGAGCGATTCTGAGATTGTTTTTTCGTGACATATTGGGCTTCATGTTAGTATTAAATTTAGGTCGATAATTTTTGCGATTATTTGTGAAAAAAAATCAAAATTTTGGCAAAAACTTTGAAAATTTTGCAATATTCGAATTATGAATTTTTATTCTGCTAAACCAGAGAGGTATGTGACACAAAATAGTTAATAAATAACATTTCCCACATGTCTACTTTACATCAGCACAATTTTGGAAAAAAAAAAATTTTTTTGTTCGGAAGTTATAAGGGTTCAAAGTTCATCAGCAATATTTCATTTTTCCAGCAAAATTTGCAAAGCCTTTTTTTTAGTGACCACATCATATTTGAAGTCTTTTTGAGGGGTTTACATGACAGAAAACACCCATAAGTGACACCATTCCAAAAACTGCACCCCTCAAGCTACTTAAAACTACATTCAAGAAGATTATTAACCCTTCAGGTGCTTCACGGGAACTAAAGCAAAGTGGAAGGAAAAAATGGTCATTTTAATTTTTCCAACAAAAATGTTCTTTTAGCCTCAATTTTTTCATTTTCACATGGGCAACAGGATAAAATAGATCCTAAAAATTGTTGGGCAATTTCTCCTGAGTACATAGATACCTCATATGTGGTCATAAACCACTGTTTGGGCGCACGGCAGGGCTCAGAAGGGAAGGAGCGCAATTTGACTTTTGGAGCTAATTTTCCATTCAAAAAGTCAAATGGCGCTCCTTCACTTCTGAGCCCTGCTGTGTGCCCAAACAGTGGTTTATGACCACATATGAGGTATCAGTGTACTCAGGAGAAATTGCCCAACAATTTTTAGGATCCATTTTATCCTGTTCCCCATGTGAAAATGAAAAAATTTAGGCTAAAAGAACATTTTTATGAAAAAAAAAAGTATGTTTTCATTTTTACGGATAAATTTTCTGAAGCACGGGTGTTCAAAATGCTCACCACCCATCTAGATAAGTTCCCTGGGGGGTCTAGTTTCCAAAATGGGGTCACTTGTGGGGGAGCTCCAATGTGTAGGCACACAGGGGCTCTCCAAATGCGACATGGTGTCCGCTAACAATTTGAGCTGAATTTTCAGTCATGCCACATCTTCACTGGACTGTAGCTCATACCTTGATGGCATTCCACCCCGGACTGAACCCTGGATGCCTCACCTGTCCCACGGCTGCTCCATCAGCCAACCCCGCAATCGCCTCGACTGATCCCCCAACTTCCCCATCTGACCCATCCATCCGACCCCCCACCTTGCATCTCATCCCCGGTCATCACCTTATCCCGTGACGCTCCCCACTGATGACCATTCACCCACTACCACAACTTTCCCCACTCTACTTCTGACCCCTGCTGCCACACTCCTCCCTGTTCTCCGTATGCAATGTTCCCGCTACTCCTCACTCTCACTCCCATCCTTCTCCACTTCCTACTACCCCCACTTATACCCCCTCCCAGCAACAAAATACTGCTCTCACCCTCCATCCTGCCGAACCACCTCACCCACTTCACCAACCTTTTCATTCACTTTCAATCCTCAATCACCAAACAAGCACGCCCGCCTCGCAAGCTCTCATGCTCCCACCTGCTAACCCTCTGCCTATTCCTCCTCCTTGCCGGTGACATCTCCCCCAGACATCTCCTGGCCCCCCTGCAACATCCCCACAACAACCTTCATCCCACGACCCACTGCCAACCCTCGCAACCTCACCACCACTAGCCCTCGCAACCCCACCAACATCAGACCCATTCCCCCAACCCATGCCCCACCTACCGCTCTACCCGGCGCACTCTGGAATGCCCGCTCAGTGTGCAACAAACTCCCTGACATCCATGATTTCTTTATCTCCAGGAAACTGTCATTCCTTGAACTCACCGAGACCTGGCTCACCCCCTCCACACGGCCTCCCCTGCTGCACTATCCTACGGCGGCCTCAGCCTGTCCCACACCCCCGTCCCTCTGGCAAACACGGCGGTGGAGTCTGCATACTGCTGTCCAACTCCTGCACCTTCAGCCCTATCCACCCTCCCCCATCCGTCACTGTCCCCTCCTTCGAAGCCCACTCGGTCCGAATCTTCTCCCCCTGCAACCTCCAAATTGCCATCATCTACCGCCCCCCCGGACCCACCGCCTCCTTCCTTGACCACTTCACCACCTGGCTACTTCACTTCCTCTCCACTGACATCCCCTCCATCATCATGGGTGACTTCAATATCCCCGTTGACACTCCCTCCTCAGCCACCTCCAACCTTCTTTCCTTGACTACTTCCCTAGGGCTCTCCCAATGGTCCTCCTCTCCCACCCACGAACAAGGCCACATGCTTGACCTCATCTTTACCGCCTTTGCTCCCTCTCTAACCTCGGAACTCGCACTGTCCGACCACCATCTCTTGACCTTCTCCGCCCTCTCCTCCCCTGCCACACTACCCCCTCTCCGCAAACTTGATCACCCTCGCCGAAACCTAAAAGATCTTGATCTTTATTCTCTGAATCACTCCTCCCTCTCACCTCCTCCCTCCGCCGACGACATTGACATTGCCACCGCCCTATACAACACCACCATAACGAACGCTCTCGACCTAGCCGCCCCCCTCACTCTCCATGCTACACGCATTAACAGGCGACCTTGGCACACCACCCTCACTAAAAACCTGAGACGGGCGTCCAGGGTCGCCGAGAGGAGATGGAAAAAGTCCCACACCCCTGAGCACTTTGCTCTGTTCAAGCAATCCATCACTGACTTCAAGACGGCACTTGCTACCGCCAAGCAAGTGTTTTTCTCATCCCTTATAACCTCTCTGTCCCGCAACCCTAAACAGCTCTTCAAAACTTTCAACTCCTTACTTCGCCCGCCTGCTTCTCCCCTCATCTCTGCTGAAGACTTTGCAACCTTCTTCAAGGAGAAGATCAACAAGATCAGAAGCAGCTTCGGTCCACTATCCCCACAACTCCCCTTCCCACCTACACTGCCCTCCTCCTCCATCAGCCACTTCCCCCCCATAACTGAAGACCAACTCTCCTCCCTCCTGTCAAAGTCACACCTCACCACCAGCGCCCACGACCCACTCCCATCCCACCTCATTCCCAACCACACCTCCATTTTCATCCCAGCCCTCACCCACCTCTTTAACCTTTCACTTAGCACTGGTGCCTTCCCCTCGGCCTTCAAACACGCCCTAATCATGCCCATCCTAAAAAAAAACCTCACTTGACCCTACCTCTGTCTCTAACTATCGCCCCATATCTCTTCTCTCATTCGCCTCTAAGCTATTTGAACAGCACGTCCACTCCGAACTGTCCTCTCACCTCTCCTCGTGCTCCCACTTCGGCAGCCTACAGTCCGGCTTCCGACCCCTCCATTCCACCGAAACAGCCCCGAACAAAGTCACCAATCACCTTCTGACCGCCAAGAACAAACACCACTACTCCATCCTCCTCCTCCTTGACCTGTCTGCCGCCTTCGACACGGTTGACCACTCCCTTCTTCTCCAGATCCTGGAATCCCTTGGTATCACCCACCTTGCCCTCTCCTGGATCTCCTCATACCTAGCGGACCGGACCTTCAGCGTCTCGCACTCCCACACCTCCTCTTCACCCTACCCCTTTCTGTCGGAGTTCCCCAAGGTTCGGTCCTGGGACCCCTACTTTTCTCCATTTACACTCTCGGCCTAGGGCAACTCATCGAGTCCCATGGCCTCCAGTACCACCTCTACGCCGATGACACCCAAATCTACCTGTCCAGCCCTGACATCACCTCCCTACTCTCCAAAATCCCACAATGCCTTTCCGCCATCTCATCCTTCTTCTCTGCTCGCTTCCTTAAACTCAACATGGAAAAAACTGAATTCATAGTCTTCCCCCCAAGAAATTCCACCCCACCTCCCAACCTATCCATCTGCATCAACGACTCCGCCCTCTCCCCAGTCCCCCAAGCCAAGTGCCTCGGGGTAATCCTTGACTCCTCCCTGTCCTTCAAGCCCCACATCGAGGCCCTCACCACATCCCTCCGCTCCAGCTCAAGAACATCTCACGGATCCACTCCTTCCTCACCCACGACACCGCTAAAACACTCATCAATGCTCTTATCATCTCCCGCCTTGACTACTGCAACCTCCTTCTCAATGGCCTCCCGGCTAACTCCCTCACACCTCTCCAGTCTATCCTCAACTCCGCTGCCCGACTAATCTACCTGTCCTCCCGTTACTCCCCTGTCTCCCCCCTCAGATCCCAATTCAAAACCCTAACCATGGCGTACAAAGCCATACACAACCTGGCCCCACCATACATCTCCGACCTGGTCTCCCGATACCTACCCTCACGCAACCTCCGCTCCTCCCAAGAACTCCTCCTCTGCTCCCCCCTCATCACCTCTTCGCACAACCGAGTCCAGGACTTCTCCCGGGCATCTGCCTTACTCTGGAACTCCCTGCCTGAAAACGTCAGACACTCTCCTACCCTGAGTAGCTTCAAGTGTCACCTGAAGACTCACCTGTTCCGTCAAGCCTATAACCTGCCATGAGACCCAGGAGACCGCCCCATACCTGACATTCCCCCATCCTACTGTATCCTAACCCGACCCTCATAGACTGTGAGCCCTCGTGGACAGGGTCCCTGCCTCTCCTGTACCAGTACGTCTTGATCGCCTAGATTTAGTGTACTTGTTCTTGTCTCCCTTATCCTCATGTAAAGCGCCATGGAACCTAATAGCGCTATATAAATAAATAATAATAATAATAATAAAACACACCAAATAATCATCATCTGCACATGGCCCTACAGATACTGAAGTAAAACACACCAAATAATCATCATCTGCATATGGCCTTACAGATACTGAAGTGAAACTCACAAATACTCATCTTCTGCACATGGCCTTACAGATACTGAAGTAAAACACACCAAATAATCATCATCTGCACATGGCCTTACAGATACTGCTGTGTACTTTTTGCCTTTTTATATGTAGTTTTCACTTCTCCATATGTTTGTTGTATCGTCTGAGTAGTTTGTCACCTTTTGGACACTTTAGAAGGTGTTTTCTACGTGTTTTCTATGTGTTTGTATGTGTTTGGCTGCCATTGTTTTCAATGGTATTCGACGAACAAACGCCCAATTCGGCGAACCAAATCTAATTCGAACACTAGGGTGGTGGCTCATCTTTACTGACGAGCCCACTACTTTCCCCACCCACAATTTGCTGAGCCTAAAAAAATTCTCTTCCTTTAGATGGGTTTCCTGAACCAATACAATATCGGGTAAAACCTTTTCAGATGTCTCAGTCATCTCAGGCCTTCCACATTCCAAGAGATGCCAAATAAACAGTGAGCTCTCAATACGCTATAATGTATTTCTAGCTTCTTACACCACTAATAGCGTTGTGGACTTCGCTTTTTTTCTGAGGAAGTAAGGGCTACCAAAAAGAAAAAAAAAAAAAAACCTGTGGGAAGAAGCATATCCCACACCACACATTATAAATAATTGTCAAATTGCCCTTTGCATCTTCTCTGCCCTGATCCATACCTTTTGCATAGCTCTTTGCCCTCCTCCCCTCCAGAACCCGAGTCTCTTCGCCAAATAAGGGGCAGATGGGCACTTCCCACCAAAACCCATCTTCATTAAGGTGCAACGTATATGATTTGGCAGTACTCAACACGATACCAACAGCATCTAGTCACCTTGGGGAGGCATTGTCCTGTTTGTAGAAGTGTCGGGGGTGGGGTGGGGGGGGAAGTAAGGCAGGAGAACAGGCAGCGCTTAGCGAGAAAATCCAGAGAGGAAAGGAACACAAAAGGGGGTGAACTGGACAAGCCATCCTGGTTGCCAAGGACTACCTGGGCCGCCACTGTACTTGTGCTGTAACCTGAAGTATCTGCTGAGAGAAGCCAAGTAAACCAGGTTGGAACTCAGCATTGTGTCAGGCTGTTTATTTCTCGCTTGAGGAGCGGTAGACAAACGCTGCGCAGGCAGCGGGAGCCTACCTGAGAGTATTCCTGACCCTGCCCTGCAGCCAGCTCAGCTCCTCTGGCTCTCCATCACCTCAATTCCCTTCCTCTCTGGATGCCCTGGGGACCCGCTCCTCTCGTGGGGAGCAAAACTATCACAGCTGCAACTCCATCATCCCCAGAGGTCCCGAACAGCAGCAGCGACCCTTATGGACTTGTGGCGCCCCGCAACGAGTGCGTCACAGGAGGGTATTGCAGCCATAAATGCAGCCGCAATATTCTCTGACCCAGCAGTTATCCGGTTAACTGAGAGATCCAAAACCCTGCATGCATCACTTAACATAGAGGGCCAATCCAAGGTCCTGGTGGGCGGAGTGCAAGGGTAGTGTAGGAGAAGGACAGACACTTAGACTGGAGAGTCTGCAGAGGAGTCTAGACAGACAACACACAGACTTGAACTTGGAGTAGGAGCGGGGGCTCTGCACCTCGTACAGCCCCCGGGCCGTCACCGGTCGGGTGTTGCACCTGAGGCCTCAACAACCGGGATCGGGCATCACCAACCACGGGTTCCAAAATACCCCCGTGCCCAACTTACAGCCGGTTCACTGGTACCGAAGCTGGCAGCAGTTCACCTCTGCTACGCGAACCAGAAGCGTGGAGGAGCAGCTTCACAGGAGCACCCCACCACCAGCCAACTTCCAGTCGTCTAACCAGCGGTGTACCCACCGAGGGATCCAAGGCACCCCAGAACATCCATAACGTACATCTTGGATAGGGCATTGAAGCAGCCTCCCTGTACCCGACCTGGTATTCCTGGGCGACAATGGCAAATACTTGGCTAGAATGGAGGAACACTACGGATCTCTGAGGGACACCATAACTGCTGAGTCCACCCGGTCCACTACCCGTAAACTGTATACCATGTATTGCCTGCTGGTTACAGTAAAGACCCGTTACAGAGACTTTCAGTGTCCGTGCTTCCTTATGATTGAATCCGTCTGCACACAAGGTAACCGCAGCTGCCGCACAACATCTTAAGCAGCTCCAGCCTCCGGGGATCACCGCTCAGCCTGTGGGGAGCGTTCCATCTTGCTGCTGTCCATCCCCCGGAGGTTCCGCAGCGTCGGTAACGATTACCGAACTACTCATAGATGGCGTCACGAATAAATTAACCCCTTTAATCTGTTCCTACAAGACGTCGTCAACTTTTGATCTGTACTCAACGGGGCCCCACTACCGGCAGGCGCGGCCCACCCGTGACAAGGAGGAAGGAGCTACAGCCTGTCTAAACCGGAGTCCACGGGCCGGCGGTGAGTCAGAGAATGGCGTCACGAGCAGGATACGAGCAGACCCGTTCCCTAACGGGTATAATGTGCTTAAAAATGACTTTAATGTCTACAATTTGGACTTTGTTCGTCCCTAAAAGAACTTTCCCGCCTTTTCACCGTGGGCCAAGATGGCGTTCCCGCAATAAGGATCCGCCACGTGCAAGCCAGGGGTGAGCCACCGCCCCTCATCGTGGGAGGGCTAAAGGCAAAGGCGTCAAACTCTTTGTCCGCCCTGATTGCTCGAATCAACCATGGGGGCGGACCCCAAAGACTTTTCCCACGATTAGACTACAAAAGCCCAAAGGAAATGGGAGGGTCACGGACCGTTCTTCACCAGCTCTTCACCAGTACAGCTACCGGTTAGAGACGGGTGTGGTTCCTCCAAGAAACATGGCCAGCTCAAGACTGAGAGACCTGATGCAAGAAGTGGAAGCCGAGGCCAGAGCAGCAATAGGTCATCCGGGTCCGGGCCCCGTCCTCCATATCGACGGCAGCCCCAACTTCTGGCAAGAAGCTCTCCAAGACCTCCGGGTACGGCTCCTAGAAACCGTAGAATGGACAATCCGCAGCTGGAGTGCAAGCTTGGGCAGCAGACTACATCGTGCGATGCAGCAGAGCCGTTCGGGTGCAACCACTCCAGGGCCGGACGACATCTCGAGTTTCAGCACCGCCTCGCCCACGCCGACCACTTGTCCAGCCTCGTCTCCAGAACCAATAGACTGTGTCATTCCGGTAGAGACCACCGCTTATCCCGCTCCAAAGCCTGGAACAGCGACCGTGTTTGAGACGGAGCTTGCAACTTGCTCCACAGAAGGACCAAATACTTACCTGGTTCCACTTGCGGAACCCGCGACTAGTTTCACCACTACCGAGACTGTCGCCTGTTTCTCCCCTGATCCGGAGGTCTCCTCTACAATTACTGAGGCCTACCTGGTGACCGGGATTGAAAACCACTTCCCGCTGCTACAGAAGAAGAGGCAGGCAGCCTGGAAGCCCTGCAAGACGACCTCGAGGAGAACTTTGCAGCACAGCCACCCATCGACCCAGAGGATTCCGTTTCATCATCTCCTGTCAGCCGAGCAGCCCGACGTGGTCATCGAGGGAGAGATCGAGGATGATGACGACGAGACCTACAGCCTAGCTGAGGACCTCTACACCGGGTTCGCCTGGGGAGACACCAAGGATCCTTCTGCCGGGCGATCTGCTCGGGTACACTGGTCGGGTGCCGCCGCAGCAACATCTTCTCCGGTTCCGTTCAACCGGGCTCCGCTCCAGACTGCCCACCAGACTCAAGCCGTTCAACAACCAGCACGCCGTAGTGACTTTATCCACACGCCGCACCACTCCGACGAAGAGGTACGTCGCATCCGAAGGGAGGAGTGGCACGCTCGGCTGTGCGCCAACATGCAGGCCCGCGCTGAAGCTCGCCGCCAGCCTCCATTGCCTGAAGAGTTCCGTAAAACCGGACGGGTGAGCACCTTTAACTTATCCACCGGGTGGGGATTCGTAAGGGAGGAGGATGTGAGTACTGAAGTGTTTGTGGGGCGCCGTCATGTGGAATCGCACCTACCGCGAGGGCATCCTAACCGAGACTTATATAGAGGGGACATTGTAACCTATGAGCGATATGTATGCTGTGACGGGTGGTTCGCTATACAAGTCCGGAACCCTGCCCTCCATAAGTGACTTTGTTGATTGAACTTTTCGCCAAGAGACTTCTTCCTGTTTGCAAATAACACCGCGACTTGGCGGCCACAGCCTGAACTTTTACCTAAGGACAGCCGACCGCCCGCCGGTCCGCGCAATGTGTTAACCTGTTTATTTTACTGCCTCACTTTTATGCAAAATAATGACCTGTCATTAATAAAAGTGTATTACCTGTTATAAAATATAAAAACCTCTGTAATGTGGGTAGTGTGACGCTTGGGGACAAGCGTATTAAACCAAGGGGAGTGTGGCGCCCCGCAACGAGTGCGTCACAGGAGGGTATTGCAGCCATAAATGCAGCCGCAATATTCTCTGACCCAGCAGTTATCCGGTTAACTGAGAGATCCAAAACCCTGCATGCATCTCTTAACATAGAGGGCCAATCCAAGGTCCTGGTGGGCGGAGTGCAAAGGTAGTGTAGGAGAAGGACAGACACTTAGACTGGAGAGTCTGCAGAGGAGTCTAGACAGACAACACACAGACTTGAACTTGGAGTAGGAGCGGGGGCTCTGCACCACGTGCAGCCCCCGGGCCGTCAACGGTCGGGTGTTAGCACCTGAGGCCTCAACAACCGGGATCGGGCATCACCAACCACGGGTTCCAAAATACCCCCGTGCCCAACTTACAGCCGGTTCACTGGTACCAAGCTGGCAGCAGTTCACCTCTGCTACGCGAACCAGAAGCGTGGAAGAGCAGCTTCACAGGAGCACCCCACCACCAGCCAACTTCCAGTCGTCTAACAGCGGTGTACCCACCGAGGGATTCAAGGCTCCCCAGAACATCCATAACGTACATCTTGGATAGGGCATTGAAGCAGCCTCCCCGTACCTGACCTGGTATTCCTGGGCGACAATGGCAAATACTTAGCTAGAATGGAGGAACACTACGGATCTCTGAGGGACACCATAACTGCTGAGTCCACCTGGTCCACTACCGTAAACTGTATACCATGTACTGCCTGCTGGTTACAGTTAAGACCCGTTACAGAGACTTTCACTGTCCGTGCTTCTTATGATTGAATCCGTCTGCACACAAGGTAACCGCAGCTGCCGCACAACATCTTAAGCAGCTCCAGCCTCCGGGGATCACCGCTCAGCCTGTGGGGAGCGTTCCATCTTGCTGCTGTCCATCCCCCGGAGGTTCCGCAGCGTCGGTAACGATTAACCGAACTACTCATAGGTGGCGTCACGAATAAATTAACCCCTTTAATCTGTTCCTACAAGACGTCGTCAACTTTTGATCTGTACTCAACGGGGCCCCACTACCGGCAGGCGCGGCCCAATCGTGACAAGGAGGAAGGAGCTACAGCCTGTCTAAACCGGAGTCCACGGGCCGGCGGTGAGTCAGACTGCCTTCCACAGGTGGTGTCACAACAAACTCGTTATTTTTATTTTGCTTTTACCTCTTTCCCCTTTTACGGACCGCCTGCCGGGGACCAGGGACCGGGTCATGCCACTGTGATATCCCACAGCCTCGACGACATCTAGAGGGCCCGAATCCAAGTACCCCCCGGCCCCCACTGGGGTGAGTCATAATAGCAGAATAGTGACCGCAGCTCTGGAGGTGACTGGAAGATAAGACACAATGTCACAGCAGAATAGTGAGTGCAGCTCTGGAGGTGGAGGTGACTGGAGCATAGGATACGATGTAATAAAATACTGACTGTAGCTCTGGAGGTGACTGGAGGATGAGACACAATGTAATAGAAAAACCAAGAAATTGTTGCACCACACTGTGCAAATTAGCCGAAGCAAGGGGTTATATTGATATGTCACTCACCTTTTCTAGTTGCGCCCCCTGCACAACTAGGTTGATGATTTGAGGTGAGATTTAACCGCAGGCATAAATCCGTTGCTACGTGTAGAGAAGCCTTTCCTTATGGAACTTCAACGTCTCTCCCAGAGATCACGAGCCCAGGGAAGGGCAGCTCCTCTGTGTTGACCAAATCCTGTCCCAGAGCTGCTCTCAAACCACACTCCCCAAAGGGAGGATTTGAGCACGATATGAAGTAAAAAGTTATGATAAAATGAGCGCTAGGGACAGAAACAGGCACTGGGCTCTTTCGAATATTACCTTTCAAATTTATTGTGAACAGTAGCTGTTATAGGTCTCCTCACCACATGTTTCGACACTAAAGATGTCTTTCTCAAGTGGATGTCAGACCCATAGTAAAATTCTACTATGGGTCTGACATCCACTTGAGAAAGACAGCTTTAGTGTCGAAACATGTTGTGGCCTATAACATCTACTGTTCACAATAAATTTGAAAGGTAATATTCGATAAGAGCCCAGTGCCTGTTTCTGTCCCTAGCGCTCATTTTATCATACCTTTTTACTTCATATCGTACACAATGTAATGGCAGAATAGTGAGTGCAGCTCTGGAGGTGACTAGAGGATAAGACACGATGTAACAGCAGAATAGTGAGTGCAGCTCTGGAGGTGACTGGAAGAGAAGACATGTAGACGTGTGTGTGTCTCTCCCTCCGTGTCTCTTTCTCTCCTCCTGCATCTACTCTCTAACTCCCTGATGTCTCTCTCTCCCCAGTGTCTCTCTCTGCCTGTGTTTCTTTGTTCCCTTCATGTCTCTTCTCTCATGCATCTCTACCCCTATATGTCATTTCTTATGTCCGTTCTCCCCCAGCGTGTCTCTCTCCTCTCTCTCTCTCGTCCTGCATCTCTCCCCATGTGTCTCTCACTCTCCCCCTGCATGTCTCTTTCTCCCCTGTGTATCTCTCTCCCCCTACATATCTCTCTCCCTGTGTCTCTCTCCCCCTGCATGTCTCTCACCCAGCGTGTCTCTTCTCATGTCTGTTCTCCCCCTGCATGTCTCTTCCCTCATGCGTCTCTTCCCCCATTTGTGTCTCTTCTTATGTCCGCTCTCCCCCTGCGTGTCTCTCCCACTGCGTGTCTCTCTCCCCCTGTGTCTGTTCTTCCCCTGCATGTCTCTCTCTTTCCCATGCATGTCTCTCTCTGTCCCCCTGAGTTTCTCTATCTCCCCCATCTCTCTCTCTGTTCCCCTGCGTCTCTCTCCCTCTGCGTGTCTCTCTCTCTCTCATGCATGTCCATCTCTCCTCTGTCTCTCTCTGTTCCCCTGCATCTCTCTCTCCCCCTGAGTGTCTCGCTCTCTACCCGAGTGTCTCTTCCCATGTTCACTCTTCCCCTGCATGTCTCTTCCCTCATGCCTGTCTCTTTCCTCACATGTGTGTCTCTTCTTATGTCTGCTCTCCCCCAGCATGTCTCTCTCCCCCAATGTGTTCAAAGCACAGTGTGTGATCACACTCCAGTGCTCTGAACACTGCAGGCTGGTGGGAAGCGGTGAAAGCATCGCTGATCATCACTTCCTGCCGATACTTACATCACCTTAGATGTCTGATGCCCACCCTCCTCTCTTCCAGCTGCATCCTGTCCTCGGTCTCCTCCTATAACCGCTCAGCTCATGCTGAGCCGAGCAGTTATAGGGGGAAAGTGTGAAGCTCGCAGAAGACACTGTGGGCTCCACAAACATGACGCCAATCTCCTCCCTCTGCTGTGATCTGGACAGCCCAGGAGCATGCCCAGATCACAGCTGGACGGAGCCCAATGTTAAATATAGGGTCGGCGGTCGACCGCTTTTCCCTATGCCCAGTGCTGCTGTAATTGCAGAAGTGTAAAGGTACCGTCACACGCAGCAATATGGCTTTCATATCGCTGGCGATTTGACGTGAGCGCGCACGTCATGGCCACTTTTTTTCACATCGCCGTGGAGCTGTCACACGTAGCGATTTGGCAGGCGATCTCCGGTGATCCTACGTTCCAGAAATCGCCTGGCGCAAACTAGAAGGAATTTCCCTTTTCCACATTGGCGCATCACAGCCACCACCTCATCAGCGATGTGGCCGAGAGTGTCAGTACGCTGAGGAGACAGGCGTGTCAGAGTATTTCTCACCGCGCCCCTACCACTCCGATTGGCCAACACAACTGCGTTACCATTGGTCAGTCTTGTCAGGATGTCTGCCCACTACATGACGTATTTGCCCTACTATCTCGCTACTGCACGCTCGTGTCATGTGTTGCGGCTTCCAAAAGGCACTTTGGCATCACCAAAGTGCCACACAGGACGTCTCATGTGTTGCGCTGTGGATTACACTATGAATGGCTATGTGTGCGTCTGTTGTTTACGTAGGTAAGCTCAAAACAACACTCTGGACATATGTGGCTGGATTGTGTCAGGCCCTGGCTGAACTATGTGTGTGCACATGTGGCACCCCTGCGGGGGATTGCCACAGGTTTTACCGGTGCAAGGAAGGACTAACACCTTGGTTTGACACAGCACACACCACCTTCCACCCCAGACCTGAAGGGGGAGCTCTACTGGCTGCATTAAGTCAGTTCCCCTTTAAGAGCACTCAGGCTGAGGGAGGAGACAGTTAGTCCTAGGAGACAGTTTCAGTTAGTTCGTGTGAGGAGAGGAAGAGAGAGGAGGCAGAGCTGTTGGTCTCTGGAAAGAGATTCAGGCCAGGACCAAGGACGACTGACTGCTGTGCACACCCCAGGGAAGGGGTCGGAGGCAAGTAGAGGAGAAAGGGAACTGAAAAAAGGGATTCATTATATACCCCTTTAGTACATACAGACACTGGAGTCCGATGCTGCCAGAGCTGCAACAGAAAACCCAGCAAACTCAGGAGGAGTTCAGCCCTGAGGAGATAAGGAAAGAGGCACTAGACTGACCAATCACAGGACCAGGGGCCACAAGAGAAACGGACCCCGCAGGGGGACCTCATTGTCAGTTTAGGATAAAGAACAGAAAAGAAGAAGTGGTGGGTTCAGACTCAGGCAGCCACAGACACAAAGGAGGCCTCATAACTTTCCCCAAAGTCCCAAATTGCACTGGGGACCTGGTTATTACTCTGGACTGTACCTGTTATGTTACCATCAGTAAAAGGTACCGAAACAACAATCCCTTTGTGTGTCTGTGCGCCTGTTTAACCGCTGCAATTCACCGTTGTGCCAGAAAGGACTTCATCACTGCCCTCCCTCACCATCTTCCTTTATCACTGCCCTCCCTCACCATCTTCCTTTATCACTGCCCCCTCACGATCTTCCTTCATTGCTGCCCTGAGGTAAAGCTCCACCTGTGGGGAGCTGTACCACACTTTGCTGCCCAAACCATCACCACAGCGGCCGGTTGGCAGCGCCGGTACCATATTACCGGGAGCTACAGGTGGCGTCACGTTCCCCTGTAAATAGCCCCTTCTCCCATCATCAACATCCCCTTCAAATGATCCCCAGGGCACGACACCGGGATCCCGTCCACCCGTGACTCCCTACTCAGCAGACCCGGTGGCCGAGTACCCCTCCTAGCCCTGGCCGCATCACGCACGTGTGTGTGCGGATACTGATGACTACCTCCATCCTCAGCAAACAAATGTAGACACATATCCATGTGTAAATCCATATAATATGGTCAATGAGACACAGTCTGAGCATACAGTGTGGGCCGAAGGCCTGGACCTGTGTACTGGACATTAGCAGACAATGCTGCAGGGACCCTTAACGACCATTGTGGTCTCACATACCTCTGTGCACAGCATAATGCTATGTGCAACTGCCGTGTAGTTAAAAGTAAAGACAGACACAGGTAGTTCTGATCAGATATTTTTTTTAGATCTGTGCACAAAACACAAAATAAACAATAACACACCAAACACAAACACAAGTATTTACATCACACAAATAAGACAAATGTGAGCTCAAACAATGGGCATAAGAAAAAGAATAAAGATAAATTATATAAATAAATTAGATTTAAAGTCCAACCTAAAATCCAATCAAAAATTAAACCTCCTACTGCAGCCACACTGGGGACTACACCCTAATCCTGCTTGTGGTACCTGACAACCCCAGCCACCCTACAGCTGTTGTTGCTGCCAGGCCACTGCCCCAGGGCTAATTGAAGTAGTAGTAGTAGCTGTCCCTGCTGCTCTTGGCATCCTGCGGACTCCAACCCTGGCTCAGTGTCTGGAGTGGCGCCAGACCTGGGTCGGTTGCACGCCACGGGACTGACTTCCCCTGTTGGGGAGTCCACTGAATCCACACAACTTGCCGGCGTGTATGATGCAGTATCTCTATGACGCAGGAAGTTATGTAGCACCCAGCATGCCAGCACTACTATATCTATAGATTCCAGTTTCATATTCAAAGGCGTATGAAAAAAGTGGAATCTATTGGCCACGATCCCAAACACATTTTCAACCACACGGTGAGGCCGGGATAGCCAGTAATTGAAAATGCGCTGCTCAGAAGTAACAGTCCTCTGGGGATATGGCCGAAGTGAGTGAGCATGTAGTGGAAATGCTTCATCCCCCACAAATGCAAAGTTTAGATGCCCGGTTGTGTCATTATTTGCGGGCAAGTTTAGAGCACCTCTCCTCAGGTCTTGCCCAAAGGAGCTGTGTCCAAACACACCCCCATCTGAGACACGGCCATTCATTCCAACATCCACATAGATCTATAAATTCAAGAATGCGCACATAGGGTGATATCTTCTTTAAAAAGGGAAAAATGTTTATACACAGAGGCTGCTCACCTGATGTAGTTGTGAAAACCCACAACTGGTAATGATCGCTCAGATACCAGTAGCTGCTGCAGGACCGTACTTTCCACAGATTCCTGTGGTTTAATCAGCTCCCAGGACACAGTACCTCGAGGTTCCCGCTGCAGGCATTCCCTGATGAAGGAGTTGGGAAATAACTCTGAAACGCGTAGGATAATAAAGAAGAATCGTTGATCCAGACATTCCCTTGTACTGGCTTCTTTTGTTCCTTTTCTGAAGTGGCAGCGCGGACCTTGAGGTACTGTGTCCTGGGAACATCCACATAGAGGAACTCATAGTGAGCATCCACAAGGGCTATGAGGATCACACTAAAATAACCTTTATAGTTGTAAAAAAAATGACCTGCTGTTGGGGGGTTGCGTGATCCTCATGTGCTTACCATCCAATGCCCCATCACAGTTTGGAAATTGCCAGCGATCACCAAAACCACTGGCAACGTCCATCCATTCTGCGGTGGAGGATGGTAACCGCAAAAAGGATGGCACCAGGCACCTCAGGATGGCCTCACACGTCTCGAGTATGATGCGGCTCTCAGTGGCCGCGACACAGCTGAAGAGTATTGCAAGTCCGTCATCGAGCGACCTGTTGCCAGGAACCTCAAAGTTACAGCCAACCGCTCCTCAGGTGGCACAGCTCTACACATCACAATATCCTCATGGGCTACCAATGGCCAAATGCGGTTCAATAGGAACTTGAATGAGTCCTCGGACATACTGAGATAGTTCCTGAAGTCATGTGGACTCCTGTCCTCCAGCTGACAAACCAAACGCATGTGGCTCAAGTTTTATCTTTGCAAAAGCCACTCCCGAGACCACACACGCCATGGTCTGCGAGCCCGCAATCTCTCAGCTCTCTCCTCCACCCACAAGTACTTATCCACCAAAGCAAGAGCCACGAGAAGCCTCTGTTGTGAATCCATGATGAGCAGATGAACCAACCCCTGGGGATCAGGCAAAAAACAATTGTAAGTCATAAATTACATGTCATAACTCACAAAAAGTCTACACTATTTGCTTGCCTACATACATGCTACACATACAAGTAGCAAAAACAAGGTTCTGATGCAGTTGGCCACCCCCCTCTGAAATATCCACCATTCACACAACATACAGTAACATTGGTTTCCCAACATACACACACAAACAAGATATGGCCAACCAACACATTACCCATTAACTACATGACCATCCCAAATATACATTGTCACTAAGGCTGGCTTCACACTGCAGTTTTTCTCTGATCAGTGTCCATCAGTGTTTGGGTGCCAAAACCAGGAATGTCTCCAAAACTCAGAACAGGTGTCAATCTGTCAATTATAGTTTTTCTCTGCAAGTTCCTTTCCTGGTTCCTCTCCTGGTTTTGGCACCCAAACACTGATGGACACTGATCAGTGAAAAACTGCAGTGTGAAGCCAGCCTAATAATAACAACATAATGTAGACCATCATGTGTAGAAATAACATGACAAAATTATTGTCAAATAATAATAATAATATGGCCCGTACATGTACATTTGTAGGACACACCACCCAAAACCATGTTGGCACCACGTACAACATGCATGGAGTATGAACATAGTCATGTCAATGCTACATCACACACTGCCGGAATCACCATTAGCAAACTACATCCCTGTTGAGTGACAATAACCGGATATTGGCCTGCACACATTCACAATACTCCAAACACACTCAAGGTGTCCGCATCACCACAACACATCCCTTTTGTGTGTGCAAGTTAGGATACATGTCTCATCACTGTATATGTTGGCCACACACCATCAGGTAGCCAACTTGTATACACTTTACACAATTTTTATGAACATAAATAAACGAGTACTATGCAGTAAACTAAAGCTTTTTTTATTATTAAAGCCTTAAAAATAGAAAGGAAAGATGTTTCAAAAAGGGGGAAACAATGTGTATCTATCCAAAAAATGGGCTAGAGAGACCACGATGATTATTATTATAATACAGTAATCAAAAATTGGTGTCAAAAAGGGGTCGACGCAGGGACCCTGTACAATTGCATTCCCGGTACAAACTTTGCATCACCAAGTCAAATGGAGCTATACAGCATATTCCCATAATAAAGTGACCTGTGCATGCAAGTAAATCAAGGTACAAATTTCCAGTGTGTAGTCTCCAAGTGCTTAGTGCAAGGTCAGCAGCATGTAACGATCAGTAAATGAGAGACACCCAGGAAAAAGTACCTTGTATCAAAGACAGCCAAGAGATTCTGTATACCAGGGGTTAACCATGCCCATTGAGGATATAGAAAGAGAAACCGGGAGCCCAACGTACGTTTCACCTGCCTAGTATAGGTTTCTTCAGGGGAAATGAAGTTCCGGTGTAGCATACAGCACCTAGAGGGGGCTTTTTATATGCCCCTAACTGCCCAGAGAATGATCACAGTACCATGCGCACCTGCTGTCAATTGTGGCACGCAGCCCCGGAAGTCCGCCCCCTTCCCCGCTGAATGCAGCGTCAGGGAGTGAATGCGCATGTGCGGGAGCGGGGATGCGTCACCATGGCTTCCGCGCATGCGCAACCCCCCGCAGAGACGCTGCGAGTCAACGGGAGAAAAACAGACACCCGGAACTGAGCGCACTGTGGCCAGGTGCCGCAGGGGGACCCATACAATATGGTTAACATATAATAATGGACAGGAATATCAAAACATCATAGTGTAAGATTAGTTAATATGCACATCAAAGGCTTCTCCATTGACTTGTTCCTGTCCATCTCATAGCTCATAAAAAAGTCCATCATCCATATGATAGTCCACCATTTGGGCAGTTATAAGGGTTTGAAAAAGTCCCCAATATATGAAAAAGACCCTATAATGAATACAATAAAAGGAAAACACAATAATTAAAACCAGAACTAAAAGAAAAAATGATAGAAAGAAAAAGAAAAAAAGAAAGAAAAAAGAGAAGAAAGAAAAGGCACAAATCGACAATGATGCAAATCAAATTACAATTACTAAAAGGGGGCAAATGACAAAGACTCATTCAGTCCATATGGTGTCACAGTATTGAGGGTGGCAATCCAGCGAACCTCGCATTGCGCAAGAAATCTTTTCAGATTGCCCCCCTAATACCACCCCTGACCATATCAATCCCACAAAATCTCAAACCTCTGGGGTCACAATCATGCTTTTCTTTGAAATGACGTGGGATTGTTTTCAACAAAGTGCTATCGGTCACCTGCCTTGCCCCTTCAATGACCTTTTTGTTAAGGTTGGCCAAGGTCAATCCAAATTTTTTTTTTTTGGTGTAATAGTCAAAATAGACAACATATTTGTCGTGGTGACCGTGGAGTCACAGGCATGTTGAACAAATTAAAAATGAACAGTAAAAGCAACATGCCACAACCTAAACACACAAGGGTGTTGTGAAAAGGGGATGGTACAAATGTACAAACATTAGGCCTCTGGCACAACCCCAGGATGCTCCCCAGCCTGGCCACCAGTGAGACGCTGGATGAGGGCCCACATTCGATTCAGATTGGCCTGCGCCTCACAGTGGACAGCAACCAACTCTTCGATGCCCTGTAGGGCACCTGTATGGTTTGTTGCCCTGTAGGGTAAATATAAAACGTTAGTATAATGTAATTCTGTGTTCACCAATGTTATGTGACTGTGTTACCAAACTTACAATTCTGGACAGCATCCGCAACTTCCCGTTGTGGTGGTGGGGATGATGTCCTTGGCAACATGGGCCCAGTTGCTGTGGCATCTGCATTAACCAAAGGGATACAACAAAAACAGGAAGGCATTAACACCGGGTCACACAGGGGACATTAAAAAAAACAAGGTTGTTTCATATGGTCGACACGTACCATCAGGGCCAACTCCAACAGGCTCACTTTTACCCTGTGGGGACCATTCACCAACAGGGCTCGCAACTTGGCTGCCTACGTTGGGTGGAGGGGTGGAACGAGGTGGTGGTGTGTGCAGCCACCCATGTGGGGCCTGGGTCAGGCGTTGGGCCTCTTGTTGCCCTTCCAGGTGGTGTAGCGGTTGGGCTGTGCGGCCCTGAGGCTGGGCTGGCAGCTGCAGAGGGGGGGCTCTGAGGTGTCCCAGAGGCAGAGCTGGCTGCAGGTGTTGAAGCATCCCTTCCAGGAGAAGGTGGCGGCAGGCTGCCAGATGGTGTTGCTGGCGGGGATGGACGTCTGGTGGGTGGTGGGCTTGCCGGTGGTGATGGCTGCCCTTCAGAGGTGTCAGCATCCTCTGTAAAGGTACCTTTACACGCCGCAACTATCACCGGCGATCGGTGGCAACTGAACGTGCGCATGCACGTTTTTGACGGTTGATACCGATCGCCGATGCCGCATATAGACGCCGCAATTGTGTCGTCAACCTAAGGGAACGTGGCTTCCCGGAAATTGAAACAGAACCTGCGGGAAACATCCGGTTGAGTCCTGACGCTGCTTCACATGCCGCAATCCACAAAGGAATGTGGGTTTACATGTTCAGCGCCGCAAGAACATAGGCGTGACAGAATTGTGTATTCCGCGCCCCAAACACGCTGATTAGACAACGCAATAGCGTCATGATTGGCCAGCCTGCGCAGGAAGGCTGGCTAATACATGACGCCATTGCAACTGTGTAGTGTGAATGGACAGCTCTTTAAATATGGCGCCCTGTGAAGGGACAGCCAATGGAAACACAGTAGCCCCTACCAATCATCGCTGACGGGGCGCGGACTCCAGCACGCTGTGGCACGCCTCTGGGAAATCACTAGGCGATGCAGATTTCATCCCTATTGCCCGTTCACACGCCAAAACCAGGGCAATTCACCTTCAGGGTTGCCTCTGGTTTTTGAACAATGTTCTGAAACCGCAACCGGGAGCAACTTCGAAAATCACCATCACTTTCCCCAATTACACACCGCAATTTCGTAGCAATTTCAAGGCAACGGTGACGGAAATCACGATTGCCACTCAGTTGTTACACCGTAGTTGCGGCGTGTAAAGGTACCTTAAGATTGAACATTGCAATTATCAGCACATGTACACCATCGACAACACCTATGCCAACATACATGTCATTTTTATGTGTGTCAGTAATGACTGCCGTCAACATGTGAATGCTTGTTGTTTGGCCCATAGTGATGTGATGTGAGCTGAGTGTGCACATGTCTACATGGGCATGGCCAAACCCACTGTTTTGTGGCCATTAAGTACACACAACAATATAGTGTTGGCCATGACTGAGACTTTGACAAACACAATTGGGCCATTAATGTTGTATGTGCAGACCTATGCTGTGGGTGAAGGGGCTACATGATGGAATATTGCCCATTACAACACAGTGTGACAAATGTTACCAAGTATAGTGACACATACCTATCCATACAGAGTAATGTACAGATGCACATGACCACACAGGGCTAAGGTGTTGTAGTGGGCATGTGGCAATATACATTTAGGATCAGGGTAATGGATATCTTGGAAATCCAAACAACATTGTGTGACAGCCTATATGTCAGACCGCATGCTGAGGCTTACTGTATGTGTCATGGTGGGCAATACATGATGTACATGTGAACTTCACCCTTATTATCAAGCTAGGTGTCTTGATATACTGATAAGACGGCAATGTTGACATCAACAATGGCAACACATAGTAGTGTAGTCTGCACTTTCATGTTGCATATTGTAGACCCTGCAGATGCAGAGGGATGAAGCCTCAACATCAGGTGATCAGGGTACCTATCTGACAGGCTACACTTACATGTGGTGCTACAGTCTTGTTTTTTGTTTGGATGAGGTATGTGGGTATCACAAGTACTCACCACGCAGCCTCCTAATCCGTGCCCGGATGGTGTCAATGCGCCCTGGACACTTGTAGGTCCGCCACCTTATTCTGTATCTGCTGGGTGGTGCGCTCCACACCCAGTCTCCTCAGCAGGGACCTCTTCACTTTACGCAGGATGGCCTGCTTGTGGAGACGTGGGTGCTGTTGGTGCTGGTGGCACCAATAATCCCAGCTGTCCACGATGTTAAACAGAATTAGCAGCTCTGGCTCGCCCCATGCTGCAGTTCTCTGTCCTGACGCCATCGCTACCTCTGCAGGGGAAGGGAAAGCACCTGGAAGGCAGGGCCCAACGTGACACTACGACATGACGTCATTGCGCACGCTGGTTACGCCAAGGAGACTTGAGGGACTGCATAAGTTAAGGCGCAACAGAGTTGTGTGCCTTTCTGACACGCCGTAACGTCACCTCAATAAAGAAGAAGAAGAAGGAACCGCAGGGTGACACACGTGCGTGGCAAATGAAGTACATACATGCGTTACAATTTCCGTTCTGGTGACATGCTTTGTGATTTGTGTATGGTGAACATGTTGCTTTTCACATTTCAGCCAACAGCAATAGCACTTGGCTTAGTACACATATATTTCAGGGTATGTTTGCATACACCCAGGGGCGTTGCTAGAGTCAAAAAACATCCGGGGCTCGGGCCCACTGAGCTGCATTTTTCGGAATAAATTTAAATAAAACCCAAGTAAAATGTACTTTAATAACCAGTGACACTCTACATATATAATATTAACAGATTTAATGCTTTAAAACATTATAGAGATTGCCAACATGCACTCAATAAAATATAACAGTATTAGGCCAACATCCAAGTAATCCTAAGGCTTCTTTCACATGAGCGCTTTTCTGGCGTTAATACCGTGATTTTAAAGTGCATGAATTTCGCTGTCAAAAAACGCCATTAACACTAGAAGTCCCAGAGACGGGTCATTTGAACTTTTTACCATTGAAAACCAAGGATCCTTTAAATTCCCGGGACTTCTAGTGTTAAAGAACATGTTCTATAATGGAGGACAGAGAGAAAGGACCCGGAGGACTTGAGCAAAGATGAGGCTTGTCCGGGGACAAGCCTGTGGAGAGACGGAAGGAGCCTGTGCACCCGAGTCTGCAGTGAAGTGGAGGGTCAGGGCGAGCACCAGGGACCCGACCCTGAAAGGTAGGAAGTAGACTCAAGCTCCAACCACAGAACCGGTGGCCACGAGGTCCAGAGGAGCTGTGGCCAACTCCCAGCACATCCGCCGAGTAGGCAGCTGTATTAGGGTCAGGGGAAACAGCCGGTAGCCCGACAAGGCCTGTGACTGCCGGATTGGGGCTCTGTGCGCAGAGGCGTGTGCAGGAAGGAGGAGAGCAGACTACCCGCACCGCCAATGTACTTGAACTGTGACCTGTAGTACATGCAGAGAAAACTGAAGTAAACCGGGTTGGGAACTCAGAATTGTGTGAGACTGTTCCTTTCCTACTTGAGGAGCGGTAGGCTGAAACACCGCGCAGGCAGCAGGAGCCTGCCTGGGAGATGTCCCGATCAGTGGCGTAGCAACTGTTTGTGGCGCCCGGGGCCGAAAAATTTGCCGCCCTTTTGGTTGTTGATAATCCGGAAGTATACATAGTATACACTGTCTGCCCCTATATACAAGAATATAACTACTATACTAAAACACAAAGAGAAGGGGTGCAATTGGGGGGTAAGTATTGGGCCAAATAGCCACTCGCCTATTGGGGTTGTCACTGTGCACCGCCATCTATGCACAACCCCAGTGTATGGCAACAAGCAGGACTCAAGGAGGGCCCGAGGCCGGAGCAATTTTCGCCGACGTGCTGTGGAGTTCATAGTGTGATATAAGTGCAAAAAAACTTTATTCTTAATATTATGTCACAATACCGGGATCTGAGGATCTTCTATTTCGAGGTCAGGGGCTCCCTGATGCCATGTTGCTGCCTGTCTCACTGTCGTCCTCTTTTGACACTGCAGTTCGGTGGATAAAAGAGCATTAATTGGTTGATAACAAGAAGTATGGAGTGTGTACTAACTGAGCCATACACCCTCCCCATACCAGTAGGATTACTATATGGATTTTAGCATTAGGGTACGGACACACTGGCGTGAAACTCTGATGAGTGCAATGTGCGATTTTCTCGCATTGCAATCAATTTCTGAGAGCATATATCATCCAGATTCAGGATGAGAAAAAAGTTGCAACATGCTGTGACAGTCTGTGATTCACACCTAGACTCGCCAATGCAAGTCTATGGGTTCGACAAAATCACGGACCGCACACGGATCATCCGAGAGGCATCAGTTTTTTTATCACTGATACATTCTCATTCTGCAGCTGAGAACACTGTAACATGTTCCTGTAAATGATTCTACTGTAATAACTGCTGAGGAAAGAACAGATTGCACACAGATGTGATCTGAGAAAAATGTCGGACACTCGCACAGCAGTTGCCAAACAGACCAAAAAACAGATGTCACTCATCCGACTCTCCTGGATGAGAAACAGACCGATTTTAAGGCGGCGGGAGACAGTGTACCACCAACTCCCCAGCACCGTGCTATGCACAGACAATATACATACACTGTCTATGCACAACACGGAGCTGAGGACATCCCAGAAGAGGCACAATAACCACAGACAGGAGGCGGGAGAACATTGAGCCCACCCAGAAGAACTACAACTCCCAGCACCCAACACACTACCCAGAAACCATACAGTAATGCCAGAACAGGTAGGAGAGCTACAATTCCCAGCATGCCACACCCTGCCAACACAGGAAGGTGGAGGCTGCCGCATGGAGGCAGAGACACCTGGTACAGCTGCCATTATCACCACACACAGCCACTCTCTCGCACCTCTCCTCTCTCTGTCCCCTGCACCCCGCCTCCTCTGTCCCCTGACCTGTCCTCCTCTCCTCTGTCCCTGCACCCGTCCTCCTCTCCTCTGCCTCCTGCACCCCCGTCCTCCTCTCCTCTGTCCCTCCGCTGCACCTCTGTCCTCCTGCACACTGTCCTCCTCTCCACTGTCCTGCTGCACCCCGTCCTCCTCTCCTCTGCCTTCCTGCACCCCCGTCCTCCTCTCCTCTGTCCCTCCTGCTGCTCCTCTGTCCTCCTGCACCACTGTCCTCCTCTCCACTGTCCTGCTGCACCCCGTCCTCCTCTCCTCTGCCTTCCTGCACCCCGTCCTCCTCTCCTCTGTCCCTCCTGCTGCTCTCTGTCCTCCTGCACCACTTTCCTCCTCTCCACTGTCCTGCTGCACCCCGTCCTCCTCTCCTCTGCCTTCCTGCACCCCCGTCCTCCTCTCCTCTGTCCCTCCTGCTGCTCCTCTGTTCTCCTGCACCACTGTCCTCCTCTCCACTGTCCTGCTGCACACCCGTCCTCCTCTCCTCTGTCCCTCCAGCTGCTCGTCTTCTCCTCTGTCTCCCTGTTCCTGTCCTTCTGCCCCCCTGTCCTCTTCTCTGTCCCCCTGTTCCTGTCCTTCTGCCCCCCTGTCCTCTTCTCCTCTGCTCCCCTGTCCCCTATCCCCTGCACAGTTTCCCTCACCTCTCCGGGTCCATGGGGGCCAGCTGGGTGGAGGAGCCGCCAGCACTGCAGCCGCCTCCACCGCACGAGCACTTGGAGCCATCACGGGACAGGAAGCAGCAGAGCTCCCAGCGGCTTCCTGTCAGCGTCATCACTCTCAGCGCTGGGGGGCCAGGAGGGGGCACAGTACATGCGGGCGCCGCGGCCGGGCGGCAATGCACTACCAGCGGCAACACCCTCCCTCCCCCACAAAGACTCCAGTTTTCATATGGAGTCTGGGGGAGGGAGGTAAAGAAAAAAAAAAAAAAAAAACGCCTGCGCCCCCCTGCCGTTTAAATACAGCCCTGCTGCCGCCCCCACACACGTGCCGCCTGGCGCGGACCGCCGCCCTTCCCCCACGCTACGCCACTGGTCCCGATCCTTCCCTGCAGCCTGATCAGCCCCGCTGGCTCCCCAGCACCCTAACACTCCATTACTCTGGATGCTCTGGGCATCTGCTCCACCCGTGGGGAGCGACACCATACCAGCTGCCATTCCATCATCTCCAGAGGTCCCGGCCTGCAGCAACGGCCAATACAGCTGCATACCACGGGTGGCGTCATGACAAACTACTCCCTAATTTTTTTTAACCCCCTTTTTATTGACTGCCCATCCGGGTGGCCACAGACCGGGTCACGCCACTGTGACATCACCCCAGACACTTGAAGACATCGAGGTGCCCGGCTCAGAGTACCCCACAGCCCCCACGGGGCAAGTCAACTACTACTGCCAACATGCGCATACAGAAATTAAGTTTTAGGGAAATTATTAAAAAAATATTCTTACACAGTTTTCCCAGAGGCTGTGAGTCTTTCTATGGTGTCAGAGGGGCCATAGATGTCTCCTGCTGCAACTCCTGCAATCTGCAGCTCCAGGGCACAGGGGACACTATCATCTGCTGGCAGCCAATCACAGATGTGCTTATAAAGTGAAATCTGTGATTGGCTGATAGGAGATGAGGCACAGATGTCCCTGTGTGCAGTGATATGACTGGAGCAGGGGACACACTGCACAGCCCTCTCCCTCTTATCGAGGGTATGACAGGGTTAATGTCCTGCTCCCTCTCTCTCCATGGATCAGCAGCACAGAGAGCAGTGGGGGCCACACTGAGTGCCTCTCCCTCCCCCCTCAGCACAGTGAGTGACTATACAGACAACCAGCAGCAGCAGCAGCATTAGCATACTCATCTGCAGCACATTGTCCCTCCATCTCCTCCTGTCAGCACTGACTTTGTCTCGGCATTCACTTTCCCTAGCTCCGGGGCCCCTTCCCGCTCTGGTCTCTGATGCACTGTGCACCAGCCATATTATCTCCCCATGCACTGCACTCCCAAAGTCTCCCATCAGTGTAGAAAAAAAAAAAACAACATAAATACTCACCTCTCTCCCTCAGTCCTCAGTGAGCTGCTCCAGTCTCCTCTCAGCGTGTGTCTGCCGGCCGCTCTGCACAGCTCAGTGATGTTGTTACCGCCCCCTGCCAAGCTGTGCTGTAGAGCGGCCGGGACTTAACAGAAAGTGGCCGAAAGCGGCGGCCGGGACTTCTGAAGCGGGAGCAGCATCCATGGGATCCGCGCTGCAGGTCGGCTCATGGATGGTGCGGCCCTGGCCCTGACAGCCGGCGAGATTCAGGGCTCTATGCATGAGAATCGGGGCTGCAGCCCCGATTCTTAATGATAGCGACGTCCCTGCATACACCAATGTACAATTTTGGCCTTTTGACATTTCTTCAGGACGGCCAATCAGCATACATGCAGTATCACTATGATACGGTACTCCATGACGCTTGTACTTTGCCTTTCAACACACTTGTGAAGAAGAAGAAGAAGATGAGAGTTTGGTGAAGAACGCAAAGATCATCAAATATGGTGCCTTAGCCATGGCCAGCCAATGGAAATGCAGGAGTGGCCACCAATCGCGGCAGACGGGGCGAGCCAAACAGAACGCTCAGGCACGCCTCTGAAATTGCTTCAAGATGGTCTGAGCTCGCTTTCTACATCACTATCACCCTGTCACACGCCATGATGTGCAGAATTGCCGCGTGTGATGGTACCTTAAGTGTCATGCACCGACTCTTACACTCCTGCAAAGCAAAATGGCAGCCCCCAGTGGCTGCAAAAACAATAATAAAAATATCTTAAAGTTAAAAAAATTTATTTTGTATCAATAATAATTGTTTCTATAAACAATTATTTTTAACACAAAAAAAATGCGGCACCTTCCCTTTAATAAAGCAAATGGTGTGCACATGCGCCCCAGTCCTCCCGGGTTTGTAGTGTACATCTGGGAGTCATGGTTACTTGCTGTGCTCTCTTGCACATACGCTGACTCTGATGCCAGCAGGGGAAGGCTGCCCGAGTGCGCATGTGCTGACAGTACCAACTGCATTGGTCCATTACTCGATGACATGATTGGTATTTTATATTATTTAAGGTCCTGTTAGTGAGGTGTGACTTATCCTCATGATTTAGCAATAAACTGAGTATGCGAAACGTATGTCGGGGGTCCTTTTTTGGGGTCCAACTTAATGTTGATTCTGCATAAGACAATTTGATTGGTATGTGTATTTGAATACTATGTTTCACCAACCCTGTACTTTCTAAGGGTGTCCTTTACTTTTTCATATATACGCAGGGGTGTAACTACAATAGGTGCAGGGGTTTAAATCGCACCCAGGCCCTGGAGCTTAGGGGACCCCAAAAGTCCCTTTGGCCTATAGAAAAAAATAGTGCTATTAAAGATTTGGAATCAATGGGGGCCCCATTGGAGCTTTTGTGTCGGCGCCCGTGAGCTTCAGGTTACGCCACTGTATATACGTACCATTGTACCATATAATTGTGTTTGCATCCACATCTCTTTTTTATTGTATGTTTATTTCTGTATTTGTAATTGTCTGAGATTTGTTTGATCAAATCGCATTTAAACTATTAATAATAATAAAGCTTCAAGTTTTATGACCACAACTTCTTTTTTCCTACGTTTTTCTAAATATTTATATATGGAGTGGTGTACACCCTAGCTATAACTGGGTGACATTTGTCCCTTTACAGTATATTCCAAGTGTATTTGATTATGTGCCTTATAGATATTGTTTGTCTGTTGATATGCAATGGTGGTAACAAAATCTTATGTAGGTCAACAAATGCACGTGTTACGATACTGGTGGAAACAGCTGGAATCTGATGGCTGGTGGGGCAGAAGCAGGGGACAGCATGAAGCGGTAGCAGTCCTTGGATGCAGGAGTGGATGTCTGGAGAGAAAATTCAGAGATGGGTGGTAACAGTCTGGGCAAGACAGTTCTCAGGAGCTGGAGACTTGAACTAGACAGAAGCTTAAACACAATACTCTGAATGAAGTTCACATGTGGATAAGTAGGCCTATACAGGAAACAAGATGGCTTTCACAGGTTCAGCAGCATCCATCTTACTAAAGGGTGATTCGCCAGAACACAATAGCAGCCTCCAGTGCTAAGGAGTAGAATTGCATTTAGCAAAGTGAATAATAGCAGCCACTAGTGGTCAGTCTGGAGAAAGACAACAGAATCCTTACAGGCTGATGCAGGACATTTTTACTCTCTGATCGAACTGAATGTTGGAGAGAGCCAGTCTCTTATTGTAGTGATATTCTCTTTCACAACAATTCCACTCACACAGAAAGCACCAGTACTTTGTGTATCCACCCTGGAGAACAAGTAAGAGGCCAAGCACATTTAACCTCAGAGAGAGACACAAGTGTTGGTCATAGTTCAGTCACATCAATGTCTGCTTCATGTTGTCATAGGTTTCTTTCATGTGGACTACATAACCAACTGGAATTGGACATAGAGTATTGCCATTATGCGGCAAGACGGGTTTTAGGCTTGTTTGGACGAATCGATGAAGAGCCTCCATTCCTCTGACTTATATTCAGTGCTTACAAAATAAAATACTGAGGGCTCAATATACTAAATAGATGATGTATAAACCATATTCCAAATTATTATGCAAATTGGTTTTAAGTGTCATAGTGTTTTTTTTTCTTTTCAATGAAACCCATTGCTGGTATTGTGTCTCAGGGTTCCTTGGATCATTGAAATCAATCTCAGATACCGGTGATAATTAGTTTGGCAGGTGAGCCCAATAAAAGGAAAACTAGATGTTCCACAATATTGAGCAGGCCACTGTTTTCAAGTAACATGGAAAGAAAAAGGATCTCTCTATTGCCGAAAAGCAACAAATAGTGCAATGCCTTAGATAAGGGATGAAAACATTAGAAATTGCACAAAAACTTAAGCGTGATCATCGTACTGTGAAGAGATTTGTGACTGATTCTGAGCACAGATGTGTTCGTGCAGATAAAGGCAGAATGAGGAAGTGTTTCTGCCAGGCAAGTTCATCAAATTAAAAGAGCAGCTGCTAAAAAAGCCTTACAAACCAGCAAACAGATATTTGAAGCTGCTGGTGCCTCTGGAGTCCCTCGAACCTCAAGGTATAGGATCCTTCAAAGGCTTGCTGTGGTGCATAAACCTACTATTCGGCCACCCCTAAACAGTGTTCATAAGCAGAAATGGTTGCAGTGGGCCCACACATACATGAAGACTAATTTTCAAACAGTCTTGTTTACTGATGAGTGCAGAGCAACCCTGGATGGTCCAGATGGATGGAGTAGTGGATAGTTGGTGGATGGCCACTGTGGAGCCCACTGGGACGGGGTACTTGGTACCGGATCAGGGGTATCACGGGGGGTATCACGGCAGTCCTTGGTCCGGACCGTGTCCCAAGCCCACAAGTGATGGGGGTATTTACAGGGGAGTTTGTCGTGACACCACCCACGGGTTGTGGTCAGGGTGACCACCGCTGCTGCAGAACCTCCGGGGATGATGTTTGGCTGCCGGTGATGTAACGGCTCTCCAAAGGCAGAGCCTGTTTCCCCGGGGCAGTGGTAATAATAGTCATTGATTGATGCTGAGTAGGCGTAGTGGTGGAGATGATAGCTGCTTGTGAGGGAATGTAGGGTTTTGAGCACAAGGATCGCACAGACTCACGGTTTTGTAGTTTTCCACATCTTTACTGCAGCTGTTGTCAAGCAGAGTACTGTCCACGGAGTCTGTACCGGGGCAGGGTTGCTCCCACCCTGACTGGGTCCTTGGCTTCCCACTCCTGCGCTGTGTGTGGCCCTGCTGCTGCTTTAGCTAGGCTGCCGGCCCTGTCTCTCCTCACTGGTACCCACTAGCTAGACAACTTGAGTCTTATCCGTGTGTTTCTGACCCCGCCGTGTTGCTTCGCTGTGGTACAGTGCAGATCTATAACCTCCACTAGTCCGGTGTTTACTGTGCTGCTTGTGTCAGTCACACTTTCGGATCCGGTATCCGGTCTTTTCGCTCCTCCGGGGCGAGTTATGGGGTAACTCAGTCTCCCAGACGTGTTCCTCTGTTCCTATTAACTCCTTCCCTCAGACCCTGGCTAGGCCTGAAATTGAGCAGCGGACCGTGGGGGAGCCTAAGGCAGCTCCTTTACACCACAGTCCTTCCTCCTCAGTCCCCTCAGGAACTGAACTAACTGCTCACTTCCTTTCTACACCAGAATATATAGGGGAGCAGCTTTAGCAATGGTACTATTGCAGATGGAGATCTGACAGTAGGACTGGCAAGCTCACTAGGACCAGGAATCGGTTCTTCCTCTTCAGGCTCGACTTCCAGTTCTTCATGTCTTGGGACTTCTTGTGCTACGGGTTCTGGTGTTGGTTCAACCATTGGAGGGAAAGCAATCATGGGGACTACAACTCCTCCGTAGTAATTTGGCCATGTTTTGGGGAAATCTCCTAAAACGGTATGGAAAACTTCATCTTCTTTGACAGGTGGGACCTGTATGGGTATGATTACTGGTGTCTTCAGGGTTTCAGGACATGGTTTGAGATGGTCTCTTGACACAACTGCTGATGTTCTTCCTTCGTCTTTGCTGATTAGACACACCTTGGCATTGCTAAATTTGATGGTAAGATTTCCCACTGATTATCCAATTTGTTGGTGCGTCTCTTTCTCTTGAGAACTTGCTCACCAGGTTGTAATGGGGTTGCTAGAGCATGTTGGTTAAAGGTTCTCTCTTGTCTATCTCTAGCTTGCTGGAGACTTTTCTCTACGCACTCTCATACTTGGCGATACTGCTGTTGACGTAGGGTATCAAAATTGGATTTTTCAACTACCGCATCTGGCTTCAGAATTCCCATATCTAAATCAATTGGCAGCTTACCGAGTCTCGCTCGCATAAGGTAGGCTGGGGTGCAGTTTGTAGAACTCAAAGGGACATGGTTGTACAAGTCTACCAAATCGGCTAATTTCTCTGGCCATTGATTTCTCTCTGACTCTGGTAAGGTTTTCAACAGGTCAATCACAATATGGTTCATCTTTTCGCATAAGCCATTGGTTTGGGGATGGTAGGCTGTAGTGCGGATCTTCTTACAGCCATATGTGTTGCAGAATTCCTGGAAAATCTCTGACTAGAAAGCTGGACCTTGATCTGCAATTACTTGTTCCGGGTAGCCATGAGGTCTACAGAAATGTGTCTGAAACGCTCCTGAAGCCGCCTTTGCTGTCAGGTCCTTGACGGGTACCACCACTAAGAAGCGAGAGTAATGATCCACGATGGTTAAGGCATAGACATAGCCTGACCGGCTTGGTGACAACTTGACGTGGTCTAACGCAACTAACTCAAGTGGTTGCTTGGGTACTATGGACTGGAGTGGGGCTCTCTGTTGATCTTTTCTTCTGAGGTTGCACGGGCCACATTTTCTACACCAATCTTCAATTGATTTTCTCATGCCAACCCAGTAGAATCTCTCTCTTAAGAGCACTTCCAACTTCTTCCATCCAAAATGACCAGCTGGAGCATTCTGATTAGGGTACGCACCTTGTTGTGTAAGCAGTTCTTTCACTAGGGGTCACAGCTGGATCGCAATCTTGGGTGTCAGCCCATCCATGGTTTGCTAACGGGTGGAGATTTGCCTGCTGTTGTTTTTGGTAGATGCCGGGTTGATACTTTTCTACCTTAGAACGGTGAAAGGCCAGTAGGTCAATTTTTTCCAGTTCCTCCAGTTCCTCTTCCACGTCTTTCAGGTGTGGCATCTGGGATAAGGCATCTGTGTTCCCGTTCTTGCAGCCTGCCGTATATTTGATGACAAAATTGTAGTTAGACAGCCGGACTATCCATCGCTGCTCCAATGCACCTAATTTTGCTGAGTCCAGGTGGGTCAATGGGTTGTTATCAGTGTAGATGGCGAATTCTGCAGCTGTCAGGTAGTGCTTGAAATGTTCGGTTGCAGCCCAAACTACTGCCAGTAGTTCTAACTTGAAGGAACTGTAATTCTCAGGGTTTCTTTCTGTAGGCCGGGGTTTCCTGCTTGCAAAGGAATAACTCTCTTTTTGCCTCCTTGCTTCTGTGACAGTACTGCTCCCAGTCCCACATTGCTAGCATCCATGTGCAGAATGAAGGGTTGATGGTAATCCGAATATGCCAGGAATTCTTCTTCTGTCAGTGCACAAGTTAGCTTTTGAAGGAGTCTTCCTTTTCTTCACTCCACTGGAAAGGGGGATTACGGGTTGAAGACCTTTTTGACTGTCCTACCAGGATGTCTTGTAGGGGAGCTGCTAACTTCGTGAACCCTCCAATAAATCTTCTGTAATAGCATACAAGCCCAGGAATTGCCTCACTTCTTTCATATTGGTGGGTCTTGGCCAATCCCTTATCACGGTGACTTTATCAGGATCCGGTGCTACTCCCTCTGAACTCACGACATGTCCTAGGTACTGCACTTTTGGCTTGAGAAGGTGGCACTTGGATGGCTTGATCTTCATGCCGTATTCAGACAAGGCTTCAAACACTTCTGCCAGGTCTTGTAGATGTTGTTCATATGTCTTGGAGTAGACTATGACGTCATCTAGGTACAGGAGGACAGTTTCAAAGTTCTTATGTCCTAGGCAGCTCTCCATCAGGCTTTGGAAGGTACCGGGTGCGTTGCAGAGTTCCTAACGGCATACAATTGAACTCACTGAGGCCCATCGGGATAGTAAACGCTTTCTTCTCCTTGTCAGCCTCTGCCACAGGAACTTGCCAATACCCACTAGTCAGATCTAGGGTGGAAAAGTAGTTAGCAGATTTTAATGCGGCTAATGACTCCTTAATCCTAGGTAACTGGTATGCATCCTTGTGTGTAATGCAGTTGATCTGCCGGTAATCTACACACATTCTCATGGTCCCGTCCTTCTTTTTAACCAACACTAAAGGTGCTGCCCAGGGGCTACAACTGTCTCTTATCAACCCTGCAGTTTTCATCTCTTTGAGCATGTCTTTGGTGGTTTGGTAGTGAGCGGGTGGTAATGGTCTATACCTCTTTTATAGGTTGATGGTTACCTGTGGGTATATCATGCTCTACCCCTTTAATTTTCCCAAAGTCTAACGGGTGTTTTGCTGAACACCTACTCATATTCTTTTACTACCCGGTATACTCCATGCTTTTGATGGGAAGGTGTAGAACTGGTACCCACATGTAGCTTTTGGCACCAATCCTACAGCTTTTCCTCTGAGCCATTGTCATCCGCCTGACTTGATGGGTTCAAGGGCTCGACGGCTGTGATGGCATTGTTATCAACCGTAAAAAATGTAGCCATGGTAGCATACTTCGGTATGGTGACCTCATCTTCCCCGCAATTTAGAAGGAGTAATGGCACTCTTCCCCGGTGTACCTCAACTACTCCTCTGGCTGTCAGTATAGTGGGTCTACTATCTGAGTACATGTGTTCTACCAGGGCTTGATAGTCTTGCCCTTTTATGCCTATTGCTGCTCTACATCAGACCAATATTTCCGTTTTGGGAGGTATTACAATGGGTATCGGGTCACTTACCCTTACACTGCCAATTTCACCTCCTGATATTTCTACCTGTTGCTTCAACATCAGGGCTGTTATTTCTTTTTGCAGAAGTCTCTGTTGCCCGACTCTGGCAGTCTCGGCGATCAGCTGTAAGACAGTAATAACCTCGGAAAAACAATTTTCAATTACATTCATTCCTAGCAACATTACTGGTTCACGTTCTCGCCGGTCAACATCTATAATAATAATACCCTGGTTCTGCAATTCTACCTTCCCAATCTGAATGGTCATTTCTCTGAACCCAACTTGTGGTATTAGTTCACCATTGCTAGCCCATAAGTTCACTGCAATGTCAGTTGGACCATTACTAATGTCTGAATCAGCCCAGTACCTTTTGTATAGAACATGTGGAATTGATGTTATCTGGGACCCGGTATCCTACTAGGCGCTGAAGGGAATGCCATCCAACACAATAGAGATGACTGGACATCCTCCCACGAACTTGTCATACCAGGCTGAAGGACCTTGGAAGTTCATTCCTGAGGAGCGGCCCGCCTTCTCAGGGGATCCTCGTTTAAAGCACATTCCTGGCTCCTAGCAATGGCGGCAAATGGGCTGCCCATCCGGCTGATAGCGGTCGCTGGGTCGTCGTCTCGTCGCTTGGTACTTCCTGGGCCTCATCCACGAGACATCCTCCTTGCTGGTCGCCAACTCGATCTTGGGTGCAGGCATGGATCCACGCAGCTCCTTGATGACTTTAGCCATGGAAACAACAGTGTCCGTTAGGGCATCTAACATTTGATTGAGGGCCTCATTAGAGATAGGCTCTCTATGTTCAGCAACAGTCGCTAACATGGCAGATGTCGCTGATACTCCTGGCTGCTGGGGTGCTGCTGTAGGGCCTTGAGTGAATTTTATATTCCGGGGCTCCTCTGCTGAAGATAGATGGCTCTATCTTTTAACTCAGCAAAAGTCATTCCGGGATTCTGGATAACCATCATACTCAACTGTCCTCTGTGAGAAGGGGATAGGAGGCCCTCTATAAACTGATCAATTAGCATTTTGTCAGCTCCCAGAGCTAAGGCATGTTCTGCTAATTTAAGTGCTTTGAGCGCTTCCTGCAAGTTTAAGGCATAGTCTCTGGCACTCTCCTTAGGCTTTTGTTGACATCCAAAGAACCTCATTTTAGCCTGGGTATCAGCACTGGATTCAAATGCTGCTTTTAGTCCAGCCACAAGATGCTCTACAGTGCCTTTGTCTGTGTCCGGCCAGGACGCTACTTCCCACCGTGCATTGCCGGTTAATTGTCCAATAATCATAACAACACGCTGGGCTTCAGTTAGGGGGTACATAACGTAGTATGCTTGTATCTTAGTAATAAAGTCATTAAGGGTGTTGGGCTCACACCGGAGTATTGTGGCAGCCACATTGCTCCCGGGGGGTTTACGGCATCAAGTACGGCATGATAGGTGCTGCTCCTTGCGCCGCAGCACCACCGGGTGCTCCTCTTTTATCCGGTGCTGCCGCACCGCCGGGTGCTTTGCCGCTGCTCGGTGTCACAGCATCTCCTGGTTGCGACAGCCTGTGCCCCCTTAGTTTAAGGTCGACCCTCCTGTCTTCCGCTTCCGTCCGGATGTCTTCTAAAGGTTCCGCTGTGTAACAGGGATTCTCTTCCCTTCTGGATTACGTCAGAGCGCTTTGCAGAGTGCTCTCCACAATGAAACGCCCCCTTTTCTTCCCGCGCGTCGCACGTTTTGTAATGGCAGCAATTCAAAAATACAGTCCTTGTGGCACAGTTCAATTTCTGCCTGCCGCTCGCTCTGCAATGGCAGCAGGTTCAAAACAGTCACAAATCACAGCACACAATGCCCGGTTTACAGGGCACGGTAGCTCCTGTTCGTAGACGCCAAGTTGTGGAGCACACTGGGACGGGGTACTCGGTACCGGACCGGGGTATCACGGGGGGTATCACGGCAAATCTTGGTCCGGACCATGTCCCGAGCCCACAAGTAATGTGGGTATTTACAGGGGAGTTTGTCATGATGCCACCCATGGGTTGTGGTCAGGGTGACCACCGCTGCTGCAGAACCTCTGGGGATGATGTTTGGCTGCCGGTGATGTAACGGCTCTCCGTGGGCAGAGCCTGGTTCCCCGGGGCAGTGGTAGTAATAGTCTATGATTGATGCTGAGTAGGGGTAGTGGTGGAGATGATAGCTGCTTGTGAGGTAATGTAGGGTTTGAGCACAAGGATCACACAAACTCACAGTTTTGTAGTTTTCCACGTCTTTACTGCAGTTGTTCTTAAGCAGAGTACTGTCCACAAAGTCTGTACTTGGGCCGAGTTGCTCCCAACCTGACTGGGTCCTTGGCTTTCCACTCCTGCGCTGTGTGTGTGGCCCTGCTGCTGCTTTAGCTAGGCTGCCGGCCCTGTCTCTCCTCACAGGTACCCACTTGCTAGGCAACTTGAGTCTTATCCGTGTGTTTCTGACCCCGCAGTGTTGCTTCGCTGTGGTACAGTGCAGATCTATTGCTTCCACTAGTCCGGAGTTTACTGTGCTGCTTGTGTCAGTCACAGTTTCGGATCTGGTATCCGGTCTTTGCGCTCCTCCGGAGCGAGTTATGGGGTAACTCAGTCTCCCAGACGTGTTCCTCTGTTCCTATTAACTCCTTCCCTCAGACCCTGGCTAGGTCTGAAATTGAGCAGCGGGCCATGGGGGAGCCTAAGGCAGCTCCTTTACACCACAGTCCTTCCTCAGTCCTCTCAGGAACTGAACTAACTGCTCACTTCCTCTCCACACCAGAATATATAGGGGAGCAGCTTTTAGCTCCCCCTTCTGGCCTGGAGGTGCTAGTGTAGTGTAGTGGGTTGTGTGGGGAATTAACCCTGGTGTTGTTACTGTGGCACATTAACCCCTGGGGTGCCACACCACCATGTCCCAACAAGGCTGCAACGTCAGCAAGGAGATGGAGTCATGTTTTGTGCCGGAATCATTGGGAAACAGCTGGTAAGCCCCTTCAAGGTTCCTGAAGGTGTAAAAATGACCTCTGCAAAGTATATAGAGTTTCTGACTGAGAACTTTCTTCCATGGTACAAAGAGCAAAAAGGTGCGGAGCAAAATCATCTTCAATGCTGACAATGCACCATCTCATGCTGCAAAGAATACCTGTGTATCATTGGCTGTTATGGACATAAAAGGAGATAAACTATAGGCTATTCTGACATCATGCAAAGAAATACAAGCAGAAACTCACAAGTTCAATGGATGCACGAATTGTGAAGGTGACATCAAAGAAGGGTTCCTATGTTAACATGTAACTTGGCCTGTTAGGATGTTTTGGAGTTAAATAGCTTTTTATTTCAGTGAATGTGACCTCCTAATGCTGCAAATACAACAAATGAGCATTTTCATTTCTTTCAAACATATCAAATATTTAGAAACTCTACTGTACCTAATAATTTGGAACAGTGCATTTAGAGGTTTTTTTTTTAATTTTGAAGGTTATACTGTTATCATTGGGAGGTTTCTTGAATAAAATTTGATGTATACTCTAATGGGTAATGACTTTTATTACACTGACTGTCATTTGCACCGACCATTTAGGAAAATCAAAGAAAAAGAACATTTGCATAATAATTTGGAACATGGTGTAGACTAGCTACTGAGGCTACTTTCACACTACGATTTTTAGGGAGCCGATGCTGTCCGATAAAATCGGACAGCATCGACTCCCTTCTGATGCCTGGAATCGGATGCCAAATAGGCATCCGATTCCGGCATTAAATCGTAGCCTCCGGGCTGAAAAAAAGAAAAAAAAAAAAGTTTATGCTCACCTTCCCCCGAGCCCCCGCCGTCTCCCGCCGTCTTCCTGCAGGCTCCCGGTGGCTCACGCAGGCTCCCGGTGTCTTCAGAGGTCTTCTTCATGTGTACAGGACCTGCGGTGATGTCACAGTCACGTGACACCAGGTTACGTGACACCAGTAGAACACCTCTGCAGATACCGGGAGACGGCGGGAGCCAACGGGAGCCTGCAGGAAGACGGCGGGAGACGCGGGGGCTCGGGGAGGTGAGCATAAACTTTTTTTTTTTTTTTTTTTTTAACCCCTGCGCTCCCAGTTTGGAGCAGTTTTACTGTACTGAGCATGCTCAGTACAGTAAAATCGGGTCCGAGGAGACATCAGATGTTTCCTCGGACCCGTCTCCATAGGGCCCCATGTTAAAGGGATCAGATCGGATCGGATGTGCACTAAATGCCATCCGATTTGGTCCGATCCGATTTTGTCCGATTTTTGCACCAAAAATAAAATCGTACAGAATCGGATCGGACCAAATCGGATGGAATTTAGTGCACATCCGATTCAGTCCGATGCCCATAGGGCTGCATGGGGCCAAATTCGGATCCGATGCTGTCCGATTTTGATCGGACAGCATCGGATTTGAAAAATCCGTAGTGTGAAACCAGCCTAACAATGCAATAATGATGATGACAAAATGAAAACATAATTTTTCAATAGGCCTGCATGAAAGTTGTCCTAAGTAATTACAACTTCATCTGGATCTTGAAAATTAGAGCCAATCAGCAAATTGAAGCATCATATTTGTTTTCAGCACCACAAAACTAGTTGCATTCAACTCTTTCCATCCAAATAATAAATTTGGCAGTAGAACAGTGTTATTGTGTTGGGCACAAAAGGAGGATACTGATACTTTGCAGGG
>JARQOC010000003.1:464484798-464704443 GCA_033576535.1 Allobates femoralis
TTTCACACTATAAAGAAGTAATGCACACTCTGGTGTTGCTTTTTTTCTTCTATTTATTCTCATAGATTGTTAGAGACTTTATCAAGGGCAGTTTCAGTAGAGTGTAAAGAACAGAAAACCAGATTGTAAAGGGTCAATAAGAGAATTATCTGAGAGTTAGTGGATTAGATGAGAGTCAACTAAATGTTCCAGACGTTTAGAGATAAAAAGAGAAATTAATCAGGTTGTCCCCTTTCAAGAAATTCGGTACATACATTTTGGTCTCTCCCAATAATGTAATGTGTGTTAAGTTTTGCAATATTACAGCCAGAACTTTGCTTCACAATAGGTTCATTTCTTTTATATTCCACTAGATGGAGCCATTGAATAAATCTAATAATAAAGTCACTAACTCCCAATTCATTCATGATTGCTGTTCTGCAGTTTTCTGGAGTAATTTGCATTCTTTTTAGTGGCTTTAGTATTTGCACCTTATTTTCTATACTATTTGAGTCACTTTTTAAGTTGTCTTACTTCTTTAAGGATATTTTCCCCTACAACTTTATTTATCCAGATGTTTTTGACAGATTCATGAAATGCTACTTTTACAAATGTTTTTTGGGCACATCTTACTCCAGTGTTTCCATGGAGTAGTTTCAAGAGGCGTGTTCTGTCCCTATCTGATTGCTGTAAATCTAAGCGCTCTAATTACCAGTCCCTTAGATAAAATTGTATGCGCGGTACTCACCCCATCAGGGGCAACAGACAGTTTCAACTTGTTAGCCAGTGCAGCTGTAATAAGACAGGAGAACACTATAGTTCCAAACCTTGTATTAGTCACAATAAACGATAAGTAAAAAGGAATAATCTGTACAGGGGGATACACATGTGTCTTCAGTAACAGCTTCTGCAGACTAACTGATGAAGAAGGGAGGGACCTCCTGTTCAGACACAACTAAGGGAAGAGAACAGGGACAAACTTCATACGACTACCTAGCAAACAACAGGAATTTCCTGATTGGAGGAAATACATACAATGCAAGAATAGGCATTACAGGTTGTTCCCATTCATGGGACACAACACTCCCCGACTGAAATCGTCCGATTTCACAAGTCCTGTGTGATGTAAGGAGTCGTCTCCGTCCTTCAAGTTATAAAACCTGTAATGAGAAGGGAGAAGAACACAAATGGAAACAATAATGCAATATTCAAGACCGTACTTGCAGTGAAACGTGGTCTTTAAATGCAAATGGGAAAAATTAAAAAAAAGAAAAATTAGTCCAAGTTCAACAAAACCCATCTTCGGATTGGGGAAGCTGCAACATGCCAACTCTTCCACCAACCCAACAATCCAACGGTAAAGTCCTAGTTCGAAAGAAAGTTTGCGAGTTCAGTTGGACACTGACAGTTCTGTGTCCTGGTACAACAGGGGTTAGAGAAGGTTGGTTCCCCGCCGTGATAGAATCCAACAGCAGAGTTTAGTTCACAGGACGTCCTCCTTTGGTAAAAGTAGCACAAGAGCAGTGTCCGGACGAAAGAAGAATCGGGCTGAACCGCCCTTCGTCACCTTGACTTCTATCTTCCGGGTCTTTCCATCGTCACTGGGTACAGCCTTGGTAATGAGTCCCATTGGCCAGTCATTCCGATGAGCCTCTTTGTCTTCAAGCAGGACGACGTCTCCTTCTCGTAGGTTAGGAGTTGACTCCTGGCATTTGTAACGGTTTTGAAGCAGATGCACGTACTCAGTCTTCCACCGATGCCAGAACACGTCGTACAGATGTTGTACCTGTTTCCATTGACGTCTGAAAATGTCCTTTTGGTTGAAGTCCCCAGGAGGAACAGGAACAGCTCCAATCTTCTGTGTAAGGAATGTAGCTGGAGTGAGAATCATTGGAGCGTCGGGATTGGATGATACAGGAACCAGAGGTCTGGCATTTATTATAGCGGACACCTCTGCGAGGAAAGAGACCAACACGTCGTGGGTAAGGGGAAGTTTGTGATTTAGTAGCATGGAATCGAGGATTCTTTGTGCAATTCCAATCATGCGCTCCCAGGATCCACCCATGTGTGATGAGTGTGGAGGGTTGAACACCCAGATGCAGCTGTTATCAGTCAAGAAGTTGTCTAGATGCAGTTCCTTGCAAGCTACTGTGAAGTTAGTTCGACAGTCGGACCGGAGTTGTTTAGCAGGCCCACGGATGGAGAAGGACCTTCTTTGGGCATTAATGAAGCAGGAAGAATCCATGGATTCGATTACCTCAATGTGAACTGTACGGATGCTGAGACAGGTAAATAAGACAGCCCATCGCTTACTGCTCGCAGCTCCTCCATGAGTTCTTCTTGTGGTAACTGACCACGGACCAAAGACATCTACACCGACATATGAGAATGGCTGATCAATACTTAGACGATCTGTTGGAAGATTCACCATTTGCTGGTGTTGATGTTTTCCTCTTAACCTTTGGCACGTAACGCATCTATGGAGCACTGAAGAGACGCATCTCTTCATCCCGACAATCCATAAACCGGCGGACCTGATGCTGTCTTCGGAAAGCTGTCTACCTTGATGCTGCACCTGCTTGTGATAGTGTCGGACCAATAAGGTAGCAACGTAGTGCCGACCTGGAATGATAATAGGGTTCTGTTCTTTGTTGTGTAGTTCAGATTTCCCTATCCGGCTTCTCTTCTAACGACAACTGAAGAGGACTTTGCAGAATAACAACGCGGGATTCGGTGTTGTTCTAGTGACTTCCGAGACTCCTTCCAAGCCTCCCATATTTGTTGTTTCTGGGATGACAGTGGAGCATCCCAATCCGTATTTTCGGCAGTAAGTTGTCTAAGCATGATTTTGCCTTGAACGGTGACAGGTACGACAAATCCGAGATGATCGTAGGTACTGTTTATCACGGATAGAACTCCTCGTTTAGTGAATGGTTTGTCGCAGGGTCATACTTGAAAGGTGAAAGCGTCACATTTGATGTCCCATAGCAGGCCAAGGCTGCGTTGCATGAGAGGGACGTCGGAACCCAAGTCGAGATCTCTCAAGTTCGTGGCGTAGTCTTCTGGTGGAAATGCTTCCATTACCTCTGGACTGTTGGATACAATCTTATGGAGTCTGAGATTTGATGAAGAAAGCATCTCCTGAGTTCTGGAAAGCAGGTTAATAGCTTCTTCGCTCGAGGATAAGGACTTGAGCCCATCGTCTATGTAGAAGTTCATTTTGACAAATTGGCGAGCCTCATGTCCATACTCTTTCTCACCTTCGCAGGCGGCCCGTCTCAGTCCATAGATTGCAACAGCCGGTGAAGGGCTGTTTCCGAAGACATGTACCCTCACCCGGTAGTCCATGACTTTGTTTTGGACATTGTTGTCCTTGTGCCATAGGAAGCTGAGATAGTTCCGGCTGTCTTCTTTCACAACGAAGCAGTGGAACATCTGCTGGATGTCAGCCATTATCGCCACGGGTTCTTGCCTGAAGCGAATGAACACTCCTATGAGACTGTTGTTCATGTTGGGTCCAGTAAGAAGTAAGTTGTTAAGGGAGACGCCTTCGTGCTGAGCGCTGGAGTCGAACACCACCCTGATCTGGTTGAGTTTATGAGCATGGTAGACCCCGAAGGATGGAAGGTACCAACATTCTTCTCTTTCATTCAGCGGTGGTGCTGGTTCAGCATGACCTCTGTCGAGTTATATTTAGCAAGAAATCGACAAAGTGTCTCTCCATCTCTGGTCTTCTTTTTAAAGTACGTTTCAGAGAGGAGAACCTTGTGGTTGCTTGTTGGCAGTTGTTTGGTAACCTTGGCCTTGGAGAGCGAAATGGTAATGGGCTACCCAACTGTTAGAGTCATCTTGAGAGAATTCTTTGTCCATAATTCTTAGAAATTCCTTGTCTTCTCTCGTTGGTGCCAACTTGTTGTCTTCACTTGTAGACTCAAACACAGTTGACCAGAAGTAGTCATCACAGAGATTGTTCGTGTCCACGCAGTCAGGCGATTGCTGTTGTCACCTGGTGTTGCTCAGTTTTTCTTTCACCCAGTAGTCATGCGGACATGGTTGAAAGCAGGTGCTGCGACCTTTCGGGAGGAGGAGGAGATCGCATCAGGTCTCTTCATTCTGCCTACGCAGACGTTTCCTATGATCACCTAGCCTAGGTCATAGAGCTGAGCGAACGGCTCGTCATGCGGCCCGTTGATTTGTTGGCACACCTTGTGTAGCTGGAGGATGTCTCTTCCAAGCAAGATCAGGACTTTTTCACTGTGGTCGAGAGCTGGAATCTTGCTGGCGATGGTTCTCAGGTGAGGATGGTGAAGAGCCGCCTCTGGTGTCGGAATCTCTTCCCTGTTAGCCGGTATCTGGTTGCATTCGATGAGTGTCGGTAGAGGTATCTCTGTGGTATTTTCAAGAGATGTTATCACGAAAACCAGTGGTCCTTCTTCCGCAAACTTCTGAGGTGCCACTGCAAGTGCCTAGTGTGTAGGGGTAGGTGTTTCCTTTTAAACCGAAAAAGTCAAAGAGTTCTGACCTGGCCAGTGACCTGTTGCTCTGGTCATCCAGGATGCTGTAGACCTTCACGGCCTCTTCCGGGTGGCCCTTGGGGTACACCTTTACCAGGCATATTTTCGCACAAGACTTGTCCCAGTGACCATCTCCACAGACTTCGGTGCACGAGGAGGATACTGTGAGATGGCTTGTTGCTTTGTCTGTACTCTCCCCGCCATGGTCTGTGGTGGGAGAATGCGTAGACGTTGATTCAGGTTGTGATGGATGGAGCGCTTGTACGTGGCCTTCACTGTCGCACTATATACACTTGATGGCGATGACACAATCCTTAGCAATGTGGTCAGTAGAGGCACAGCACCTGAAGTAGCACCTGAAGCACACTCCAAACTTCTTCAAGAGTTCCTTTCGCTCTTGAAGTGGTTTTCTTCCTGAAGCCGATGCACTTCTTCAGGGGATGCGGCAATTTGTGGATAAGACACTGGCGGTTTGGATTTCTACCTTCTCACTTACATTGGCTTTGTCTGGCGGTGATGTCGGTGAAGGCAGAACCTCAGTCTTTTTTGTGGATACTGGACCACTGCGTGAACTCTTGTACTTAGGAGATGATGCAGAGCCACTAGGTTCTTCATAACAGAAGCTGAGGTCGTTTTTGTACTCTGCAATCTCCTTGATGAAGTCACAGAAGGAGAATGGAGGGAAGGAGACTTGGTATTGTCTCTTGTAGTTTGACCCTCGTGTGGTCCAGTTTTCTTGGACATTGTAAGGAAAGTTGGCGACGATGGGTTTCACCCCATGAGCGGTGTCCAGGTAGCTAAGGCCAGGTAGATGTGTGTCTGTCTTGGCAAGCTGGAGCTCGGACAGCAGGTCGCTGAGTTCCTGGTACTTTAAAGCGTCCTTGCCGGATATTTTGGGAAAGTCATGTAGTTGTTTGAGCAGAACATCTTCGATAGCTTCAGGACTGCCAAACCCTTTCTCTAGTCTATCCCATGCAGTTGCGAGAACAGTCGTTAGATCGCTGACGTAAACGGATCTGAGCTTCTTGATTCTCTCTGTAGATCATGGGCCTAACCAGTAGTAGCAGATCCAGCTCTTCAGCAGCAGTAATGCCGAGATCACTGATTGCGGTTTTGAAGGTACACTTCCACCCTCTGTAGTTTTCGGGCTGGTCGTCGAACCTTGGGACACCGGTGTTGGTGAGTTCTCGGCGAATCATGTACCTCGCAAAGTCGGACATGTCTGCTCTTTCTGACCTTGGGGGTACGCTTGCTGGCTGAGCAATGCTATTAGTGTGGGCTGTAGCTTCTTGACTCAGGAATGTGGGAAGGTATGGAGTGGCATAGGCGTTTAGGCAAGTGACTGGTTTGGTGTGTACAGTTCCTGTTGTATGCGGCGTCGGAACTATGCAGTTGTCAGTAGTGCAGTGCCTTACCGACATGTTGGGTTGCATGTGGACATTGGCATACAGAGATTGCTGAGGTGCAGGGTCTGGCTGTGCACTGAAGTGTGAACATGGTTCAGATTTGAATGTCTGAGGCACATTGGACTGACCTGGCAAGCTGGAAGCTGCAGGAGGATCGGCGTCTTGATGCTCTGGAGAAGTGTTGTTGCTGACCAGAATGTTGGTGTCGATCGGTGGTTCGCTGGCTTGGCTCAACACGTAGTCTCTCAAGCGCTTTAGGGGGTCTTCCGTGTCGAGTTCATACAAACTGACGCTGCCTTCTTGGCTCCCATCCAGAGCTTGCTCAAAGACCTTTAGCCTGGCCATGGCTGCCGCATGTTCACATTCCTTCTGTAGGGCTTCTATCTCCGCCTTCTTTCGCGCAGACTCGGCTTCCATGCCTGCTTCTGGGTGAAGACAGCTAGGACTTTTGTTGTTTCTGCTTCAGCACACGCCTTTATAAGTTGCTCACTGAGGGTTGAGTACCTTGATGAGCCCGATTTGAGTGAGTGCCTTGAGCTCTTAACAGACCTGGATTTGTGAGATTCTACTTCTGAGATTTGTGCCATTTTTGCTTCAGTCTGGTTCACAATGTCGCGCACGGTGCAGTCTCGTGCAGCATCGAGCTGTTGGAAGTCCTGGAGTTCCTTTAGAGACTCAGACGTATTTACTTTCAGCAGGGTAAAGATGTATTTTTTGCAAGCGTCCTTGTAAGACTGGTATGCGGAGTACAGTTGTTCTAGGGCTCCCTCTGGTGGTAGCTCATGAGCACCTGGCACAGATAAAAGAGTCACTTGTTTTAACACTCTTTGCCAAAGTAGTGTTATGTGGATAAGCTGTTCACTTCTGGCTATTTCTTAGTTGTCTTTAACTCTCCATGTTGGTTTGGTTAACCGTTTAGGTCTTTCACTATGAGTAGACTGAGAGTCCATCATTTCTCCGTGTTGATTCAGGATGGGCAGTGAAGCTTTGCATCTCAACAAACGTGCACAGGATTGCAAGGGTGGGGGCTTTCTGATCCTGGTTGTCAGGGAGACAGATTAAAAAGTATCAGTTTTGTGCTCGGCAGAAGTCTGTGTGTGTTTATAGAGGATCACTTCTCAGGCAGGATTTATAACCTGTATACTGTTCTTAGTGACAAGTTATTCTCTTCACTGAGCTTATTTCTGTTTGCAGGCTCATGTAGACTGCTGTACAGTTATGCTGTGGCTTGTTATCAGTCCTAATTACGCAATCTTGTCTCTGGATTGCATGCAGTATACTGCTCCTGGTAACAGGTTCTTTTACTGATCGGGAGCTGTATACAATTCCCGGTCACAGTTATTCCTTTTTACTGTTCTGTCCCCATCTGATGGCTGTAAATCTAAGCGCTCTAATTACCAATCCCTTAGATAAAATTGTATGCTCTGTATTTAACGCATCAGGGGAAACAGACAGTTTCAACTCGATCACCAGTGCAGCTGTAGTAAGGCAGGAGAACACTGTAGTTTTCTTCCAAATCTTGTATTAGTCACAATAAACGATAGGTAAAAAGAAATAATCTGGACAGGGGGATACACATGTGTCTTCAGTAACAGCTTGTGCAGACTAACTGATGAAGAAGGGAGGGACATCCTGTACAGACACAACTAAGGGAATAGGACAGGGACAAACTTCATCAGACCACCTAGCAAACAACTGGAATTTCCTGGTTGGAGGATATATATACAATGCAAGAGTAGGCATTACAGGTTATTCCCATTCGTGGGACACAACAAGGCGTTTTTAAATTAGCGAATTTGTCACCAAAAATACAAATGCCACAAAAAACAAAAAAGAAAAGTGACTTCAATAGATCACAAATGATTAATTGAACCCAGTTTCTTTTGGCCTATTAAATATTTAAATATTTAGCATTGAGTTCACATTCATGCCCACATTTTTCCATCTTTTTCTTGGTCAATAAAATAACAGAAATGTAAATCCTTATATAGCATAGAGTAATAATTTTAAGGGGATAAAAATCTGCAGTATCTTAAATGACCTACCCAATGGTAGGTAATGGTACTTTTTTAGTAACTGAGCAAGGTAGATTATGAATCTGGTATACTTTTAAAGCACCTCAACACAGTTTTTTGTTTATTTTTCCACTGGAGTGATGCTTCTAATCTAAGTTCCCTGCATTTTCTCTTACACTTACCTGGTGCTGTCTTCACCTTCAATCGCCACCACTCCCGTTAATCTCCAGCAGTTTATGTACCAGTCTGATGTCTCTAGTGTTCCATGAAGTGAGCCAGTGGTCACTTTTCAATGCAAATCTGTGACAGCTTTATTCTAGCCCTTATAGACTTGCAGTGAGAGCTTGTGACCAATACCTCTGAGATTTGGCAGTCATAGGGTGCGGTCACAAGATGGCGCCAGGGGACCAGATCAGGTAAAGGGTGAAGACGTTGGAATGGGGGAAGGGAGCAAGTATAATACTAGGGTTAGGGATTTGACATTAGATTAGTAACACCACTACAGCCCTGGAACCGGGCTTTAAGGCTCTTCACAGGAGTCACAGGGGTCGAGACCCAGCTCCGTGACCCTGGCGGTGTCATTAAAAGTTTGGTGAGGGTGGCATTCTCTCTTAGGCAAGGTCATGTGGCGTGGAGTGTTCATTTGGGAAGGAATAACCAGACTTAGGGATACTTGTTTTTACGTGACGCCACCCGCAGGCTGCAGCTATAGATGACTGTCACTGCACGACAGTTTCTCTGGGGGCTGATGGTAGGGAGGCAACAGTGTTGTTAAGCCCTCTACGGGTAGGGCTGACACCTAGGGTAGCAGAAGGTACCTTAGTGCCTTGGTAGTTATGTTTCTAGTGCTCACCACGTGTCAAGAAAGTTCACATAAAGAGTGGGTTGCAGTCTTCAGGTCTTTTACTCAGTCACTATGCAATAGCTTGCTGAGCACTGGATTCTTGGAGGCAGGGATCCAGCTACTCCCAGGTAGTAGGACGGCACGTGCCCAGTACCCCTTCTCTTTCCTTCCTCTGTCGTCTCACACTGCGCTTGCTTCGCCCTCCTGCCTTGCGACTCGCCACACAGAGCTCTGAGCCAGTAGCTGTGGGTTTTTCTTAGGGTGAAGCTGAAGTATCTCCCCTTAACCCTCTCTTTACCACCTTTTCAGCCGATGTGTGCAGTTGTCGACTGTGTCACCATGGAAGTACCAATCTCCTGGTTGCTAGGTGAGCCTTGTCTGTCTTCTCCACTAGTCTTGGGGTCCCGGTGCCCCTTTCTGCGGCCTGGTCCCTCCATGGCCTGCACCTGACAATGGATACAAGCCCCACGGGTGGATTTTTCACTGCCCGTGCCTCTGGGACCCTCTCTTCCTCCTGTAGCAGCCTGGTTCTCTTTCTTTGCTATTCAGTCTAGCATCAGGACGAGCTCCCACTTGCTCTAGTCCTCTGAACACTTTTCTCAAGTTCTTTTCCTTCTGTGACAGGCTTTCTTTCTCTAGCTTCCTCCAACTCAACTCTAGCTGTTTCACTCTTCTTTGCTGTTCAACGGTTTTACTCCTTCTACTATTCAACTGTCTCTCCTGCTTTCTAGATCTTCCCTACTCTATTTATACCCTTTGTCACGTGTCCCACGTCATTTACCTGTGTGCTTTCTAATTTCACTCCTCCTAGGTGCTCCCTCTAAGTATTTCCTCTCCACCCATCCCCACTACCCTGGTTCCTTTTCCAGACAGGATCAGGGATGGTGCTCTCCGATAGGAACAATCTCACCCTAACCCTTACCTGGCCTAGTGTAGTGTACATGGCATCCTGGCACCAGTCTGTGCCCCTCTTACCCGAGAGTGGGATACTACACCCTAAAAGGAGTGCAGTATGTTTGTGGCGACTGGATCCGCAGGGGCACCACAGGTCTCTGTGCAGCAATGCATTTCAGCTGGATGTGTGTCTTTGGATGCTTATCCAGCTGATGCAGGCGCTTGAGTCAGGGGACTTCTGTTTTGGCTTCTAATCCTAGGGTGGTGTTCACCTCGCTTTTACCTTATGTCCGAACTCCCACAAAATGGGATTTGTGCATATGCGCTGAAGGGGCTATTGACAATAACACTGCATACAGAGTCACAGTTTTCAATCGTCTACACGAGGTGAGCAGCAAACCGTAAGGGACTGGCAAACCTGCTATCATATAGTCATTCATAATCATGAGATCTGTATAAAGGCGTTCAGAATGTTGGCCCCTCAGGATCCCCATGGCGACCAGAGAGCTTGGCCGGAAACAGCCATCTTATATATAAAACCCGAAGGCCACTTCCGGTCTATCCGCTCAACTTCCGTGACGGCCTGCGCCCTGTGACAAAGACCGGAATCGGAAGTAGCAGACCCACGAGCGGTGACCGCGTAGCGCTCACCGCGAGCCGCTGTCAAAATGGCACAGCGCCTCGCAGTGGGCGCTAAAGCGCCACCACTCGCCGTTATCCCGCCACCGGCCCTGCACACAGCCCCGTGTGCGCCCATCCACATCCGGCCCACAGCCCCCGCTGCCCCATCACCCCCCTGCCTGTCACCATAGCCATCCTCCACTGCCTTCCCCCCGCTGCCCCATCAGCCCCCTGCCTGTCACCATAGCCGCCCTCCACTGTCCGGTCACCCCCAGCCTATCACCACTGCCCCGCCGCTCACCGATCGCCCCCCTCCACTCTCCGGTCACCCCCCGCCTCTCAGCACAGACCCCCTCCACTGTCCGGCCACCCCCCCCCCCCCCCCTTACCACAGCTCCCTCCAGCCACACGCGATCTCTCTTCATCCTGCTTGAGGACCTTTGATGACGTCACGATGATGGGTGGAGTCACAGATCACATGACCGTGACGTCATCAAAGGTCCTGTCCCGATCTAACCTCCTCTGCCTATTCATCCCCCTGCGCTGCACACTGACCCACGATCTGACCCTGCTCTGCCCACCCACCCCCACTCTGACCACTGACCCACACTCTGCCCCTGACCCTGCCCACTCACCCCCACTCTGACCACTGACCCTCACTCTGCCCACTCACCCCCCAACTCTGCCCCCCTCACCCCCTCTCTGCCCCCCTCACCCCCACTCTGCACACTGACCCCCACTCTGTCCCTGCTCTACCCACTGACCCCCACTCTGACCACTGACCCCCACTCTGACCACTGACCCCCACTCTGACCACTGACCCCCTCTGCACACTGACCCCCACTCTGACCACTCACCCCCCTACTCTTCCCCCTGAACCCCTCTCTGCCCCCTCACCCCCTCTGCACACTGACCCTCTCTCTGACCCTGCTCTGCCCACTGACCCCCACTCTGACCACTGACCCCCACTCTGCCCACTCACTCCCAAACTCTGCCCACTCACCCCTCTCTGCCCACTCTGCCCACTCACCCCCAAACTCTGCCCACTCACCCCCTCTCTGCCCCCTCACCCACTCTGCCCACTCACCCTGCTCTGCCCACTCACCCCCACTCTCTGCCCACTCACCCCCACTATGCCCACTGACCATTCTCTGCCCACTCACCCTGCTCGGCCCATTGACCCCTCACACTGGCCACTCATCCTGCTCTGCCCACTCACCCCTCACTGCCCACTGACCCCTCACACTGACCCTGCTCTGCCCACTGACCATCCTCTCCCCACTGACCCCTCACTGACCCTGCTCTGCCCACTCGCCCTGCTCAGCCCACTGACCCCTCACACTGCCCACTGACCCTCCTCTGCACACTGAACATGCTCTGCCCACTGACCCCTCAATGCCCACTCACCCTGCTCTGCCCACTGACCCTGCTCTGCTCACTGACCACTCACACTGCCCACTCACCCTGCTCTGCCCACTGACCCCTCACACGCCCCACTGACCCTGCTCTGCTCACTGACCACTCACACTGCCCACTCACCCTGCTCTGCCCTCTCACCCCTCACACTGACCCTGCTCTGCCCACTGACCCCTCACACTGCCCACTGACCCCTCACACTGCCCACTCACACCTCACACTGCCCACTGAACATGCTATGCCCACTTACCCCTCACACTGCCCACTGACCATGCTTTGCCCACTGACCCCTCACACTGCCTACTGACCCTGCTCTGCTCATTTACTCCCGCTCTGCCCACTCACCCCTGCTTTTACCACTCACCCTGCCCACTGACCACCCTCTGTTCACTCACCCCCCGCTCTGCCCTTTCACCATGCCCACTGACCCCTGCTCTGCCAACTGACCGTGCCCACTCACCCATGCTCTACCCACTGACCCTTCTCTGCCCACTCACTGTACCCACTGACCCCTGCTCTGCCCACTGACTGTGCCCAATAACCCTTGCTATGCCCACTAAACCCTGCTCTGCCCACTCACCCCCGCTCTGCCCGCTGACCCCTGCTCTGCTCACTGACTGTGCCCACTCACCCCTGCTCTGCCCACTCACCCCTGCTCTGCCCACTGATTTTTCCCACTAACCCCTGCTGTGCCTACTGACTGTGCCCACTGACCCCTGCTCTGCCCAATCACTCTGCCCACTAACCCCTGCTCTGACCACTGACCCCCGCTATTACCCTGCTCTGACCACTGACGCCCCAATCCTGCTCACTGACCCTGCTCTGCCCATTCACCCACCACTCTGCCCACTCACCCCCGCTCTGCCCACTGACCCTGCTCTGCCTACTTACCCCCCCCCCTCTGGCTACTGACCATGCCCACTGACCCCAGCTCTGCCCACAGACCCCAGCTCTGCCTACTGACCCTGCTCTGACTACTGATTATGCCCACTCACCCCTGCTCTGCCCAATGACTCTGCCCACTAACCCCTGCTCTTCCCACTCATCCCCCACTCTGCCCACTGACCCCGCTTTGCCCACTCACCCCCAGCAGATCGGTTTCCCAGCCAACGACAGGTCCTGTCCAGCCACCTACAAGACGGGTGAAGCGAGCCGCTGCAAGGTAAGTATCCTCACTGAGGTTTTTTTTATTTTTATTATCACCATGAAGGAGCGGGGCGGGGGGGTGTGCAGCCCCAGAGGGAGGGGGGCCACAGAGACTGGAGGCCCAGAGGGACGGGTGCCGCGCGGAGCGGAGGGGGTCAGGAGGAGCGCCTCCATCCTGCCCCCCCATCCATCCTGCCCCCCTATCCATCCTGCCCCCCCTATCCATCCTGCCCCCCCTATCCATCCTGCCCCCCCCTATCCATCCTGCCCCCCCCTATCCATCCTGCCCACCCCTATCCATCCTGCCCCCCCCCCATCCATCCTGCCACCCCCCATCCATCCTGCCACCCCCTATCCATCCTGACACCCCCAACACCATCCTGACACCCCCAACACCATCCCGCACCCCCATCACCATTCTCACCCCCCGCCAACATCCTGCCCCGCCGCCTACATCCTCCACCCTCCCCCACCACCATCCTGCCCTGCCGTCTCCATCCTGCCCTGCCGTCTCCATCCTGCCCTGCCGTCTCCATCCTGTCCCCCCTTCCCGCTACATCCTGACCCGCTCGCTCCATCCTGCCCCACTCGCTCCATTCTGCCCCCCCAACACAATCCTGCCCCCCCTCCCCTCCTCAGCTGATCGCTTGCCCAGGCAACTACATGTCCTAAAGGCCTGTAGGACCTACAAGGCGGAGGTGGAGCGAGCCGCCGGACAGGTGAGTATCCTCACTGAGGATTTTTTTATTTTTACTGTGGACGACCGGGGGCCAGGAGGAGTGGGGGACCGCGGTCACCGCAGTATTGCCATATACCATAGTGCTGCTATACATGTGCTATAATGTACAGCCATATACCATAGTGTTGCTATACATGTACTCTAATGTACCGCCATATACCATAGTGCTGCTATACATATGCTCTAATTACCACCATATACCATCGTACTGCTATATATATATCTTATATATAAAACCCGAAGGCCACTTCCCGCCAATCCGCTCAACTTCCGTGATGGCCTGCGCCCTGTGTCAAAGGCCGGAACCGGAAGTACCAGACTCACGAGCGGTGAGCCGCTGTCAAAATGCCACAGCGCCTCGCGGTGGGCGCTAAAGCGCCACCGCTCCCCCTTATCCCGCCACCGTCCCTGCACAGAGCCCCGTCTGCGCCCACCCACATCCGGCCCACAGCCCTGCAGCTCACCGCCCACTCTCCATCAGGGACCGCCATCCCGCCACTGGCTCCGCACACAGCCTGGTGTGCGCCCACCAACATGCGGGAACCGGCCCGGACCGGCCCACACTCCGGTGTGCGGCCTCCGCCGCCACCGCTCCCAGTCCTGCCGCTCTCTCCACACACCCGGTGACTCTCCTCCATCACGGAGCTAGCCCCGCCCGCACTCCGGGGCCGCCCTCCGGAACCGCCGACAGCCCAGTGAGTGTTCAGCCCTCCAGCCTCCGTTCTCCTCTGCCCCCCCAGCCTCCGCTCTCCTCTGCCCCCCAGCCTCCGCTCTCCTCTGCCCCCCAGCCTCCGCTCTCCTCTGCCCCCCAGCCTCCGCTTTCCTCTGCCCCCCAGCCTCCGCTCTCCTCTGCCCCCCAGCCTCCGCTCTCCTCTGCCCCCCAGCCTCCGCCCCCTCCCTCCTCTGACCCCTCCCTCCTCTAACCCCTCCAGTTTCTGCCTCCTCCGTCCTCTGCCTCCTCCGTCCTCTGCCCCCTCCAGCCTCTGCCCCCTCCAGCCTGTGCTGCACTCACTGCTGACCACTGAGCCACCGCACTTTCTGCTGACCACTGAGCCACCGCACTCTCTGCTGACCACTCAGCCACCGCACTCTCTGCTGACCACTCAGCCACCGCACTCTCTGCTGACCACTCAGCCACCGCACTCACTGCTGACCACTGAGCCACCCCACTCACTGCTGACCACTGAGCCACCCCACTCACTGCTGACCACTGAGCCCACCCCACTCACTGCTGACCACTGAGCCAGCCCACTCACTGCTGACCACTGAGCCAGCCCACTCACTGCTGACCACTGAGCCAGCCCACTCACTGCTGACCACTGAGCCAGCCCACTCACTGCTGACCACTGAGCCAGCCCACTCACTGCTGACCACTGAGCCAGCCCACTCACTGCTGACCACTGAGCCACCCCACTCACTGCTGACCACTGAGCCAGCCCACTCACTGCTGACCACTGAGCCACCGCACTCACTGCTGACCACTGAGCCACCGCACTCACTGCTGACCACTGAGCCACCGCACTCACTGCTGACCACTGAGCCACCGCACTCACTGCTGACCACTGAGCCACCGTATACTCTGCTAACCACTGAGCCGCCTGTATACACACAATTAATTTCACAGCACTCCCCTATTACTAAATAAACTCTATATAGATTCTAGACTACCCGATTCTTTAGAATCGGGCCACCATCTAGTGTCATCATATGACTGAAACAGAGTAGGAATAAACAAGCGAATGCGTGAGAACCCTAAACATGTAATATGGTGCAGGTCAGCACGGGCGCATGAGGATCCTGAGAGGCTCTGCCGTCCAGATGCCTTTATTCACACCAGTATTTAATCACTGTAATTAATTGTATATATAAAATGTTCACATGATACATATGGGCATTCCCTGACCTACTGTTTGTATTACATGTTGCTACTTCCCTGGGGAATATTTGGTTAAGGCTGGCTTCACACCATGTTTTTGGGGATCCAGGTCTATTCGTTTAGAAATGGTATTCATTTTTGCCTCCCATATATCTCTATGGGCACAGATTGGTCATATATAGCCATCCGTTTGTGTGAATTCAGTCAGTGATCCGTTTGTGTCCTGTTTTTTCCCGCATTGGACAAAAGCAGACAGAAACAAATCTGGCTCGGTCCGGAGCACATAACATGTGAGTCGTTGGTGCCAGATCCGGGGAAAAAAAGGATTGTTTCCCAGGTCCAGTTTTAGGTACTGAGCATGCTTAAAACAAATGCACTGGTCCTCCCAGGCCAATTTCTGTTCAAGATCTCTCTCTCTCTCTCTTTCTTTTTCCAGAACTGAAATTGCCATTATTTCCTATTGCTGCACCGATTGCCATGCACTAAAAAGGATCATTCAAAAAACAGAATCCGGGAGCATAATTGCCATCCGTTTACACAAATCCATGCCTATCCGTGTGGTCCTTCAAAAAACAGGATCCACACAGATAGACAAAAAACATGATGTGAAGGGGGCCTAACACCTTGCATGTCTGCTTCAGACTCACGAGCCCTGTTTGATAAACAGCACCAATACTGCCTTAATGGTGGGTTTACACACACCAATCATTGTGTCCAATATCTGAACAGATCTCTGGTTGCAGTGAAATCATGGACACATTGTATCATTTGTACACAGCCACAAAATGGAACTATGTGTCCATTTTTTCACTGCAACCAGAGATCTGTTCAGATATTGGACACAATGATTGGTGTGTGTAAACCCACCATAACCTTTCTATTAATTGCATTGTCTGATGAAATTTTCATCTTTCACTCAGACTCAGTGCATTATGTCTACCTTCTATTCTGTCTCCATTGTGAATCTTTATTAGTATCCTGCATAGGTATTTCACCATGCTGTGGTGTTCCCCTTTTTTGGGGCTTTTTTATCAGAACTATTTGATTTATAATGCTTTTTTTTTTTTTTTTGAACCATCATTTTTATTGAAAGTTTTCACATGTAATTAACATAAGGAACAAATAAACAGAGACAATGTATAACTTCGCACAATAATGACAGAGCATGAGAATTAGATAGTGCAGCTAGATCTGAATATTAATAGACATATAAGTCAGTCAGATCTGGCGTTCTGCTCGCTATACAAAAGAGTGAAAATACAATATTAAATTATACTACTCTATCATATGCCATAATAAAAAAGTTCTAAGAAAGTTCTAAGAAACAATAGAACATTATAAAACCTTCCCCCCCCACCACCCTTTTTGAATTGCCTAAGCCCTAACCGCTAGAATCGGCAGTTGTTGAAGTATATCTACATCCATCAATCTCACGTACCACATCTCAACTTTCCCAAAGTACCTTTTAGGTCTTCCAGCAAATTCCACTATAATGCTTTTTGAATAACTGTTGCGCGGTGCACAACAGAGGCACATATTTGTATCTATGGGGGACCTGCACCTACTTTACAGAAGTTCTGGAATTTAGTTTCTGAAACGATTTCTAAAGTTTTAAATTCACAAACTCAAATGTCACCAGAAATTGCTTTACTAAACTTCCCGCTACACCCGAGTAACAAAATCGCGACAGGCTTAGCAAGCAACACAATTGCAGCAGGCAAGAGCCTGATCCCTACTCTATGGCCCACTACGTCGATTCCCATACTATCTCAGCTGTATTGCAAGGTGGATCAGCTCTGTCACGTGGCTGAACTGGTAGCGGTGGTGAATCACTCAATGCTTTCATTCCAAGAAACTTGGCAGCCATGGATTAATTTCCGTCATGCCGCAAATACATTTCGGTAATTGCTTCTTAGGCGGCCGTCACACGGACAGATATCTTTAGCGATATTGTAAGCGATCACGTGCACGTGCAATCGCTTACAATATCGCTCACATCGCTGGTGAGATGTCACACAGACAGACTCACCAGCGATGTGGAGCAGCGATCTCGCTCGTTACTATGGTACACATCGGGTAACTAGGCGCCGCGCGTCGCTTAGTTACCCGACGTGTACCATAGTTACCATCTCCCAGCATAGGCGCGGTCGCTGGGAGATGGATCATCGTGGTGTTATACACCACGATGATGCAGATCGTTGCATCGTTCATCGCTAGATCTGAGAACCGAACCTCAGATCAGCGATGTCACGATCAAGCGATTTACCATCGTAAATCGCTTGATTACATGCAACGATATCTTGCCCGATATCGCTTAAGCGATAAAAAAGGAGATCGCTTAAACGATATCTGGCAAGATATCTCAGCGTGTGACGGCCCCCTTAGACATACATGAGATTCTGCGAACCCTCAGGTTCTAACCTCCCCCATCTCTCTAACCCATCTTTTATCCTTCATGTTTCCATACTTCTCTCCCCTTCTCCTCTACCCCTCTACAGTCGTTACTCTTTTCACGCACCATTTCCTCTTACATATAACCTCCACCTCCTTCAGTTTAGATCCCGCTGTTAACATAAATAGTTCTATTGACTTTCCAAATTATTTGCGTTTATATTTGGGAACTGTGCATGGACTTTTTAGTCATCAGAGCGCGACAGACAAGGATACTATTCATGATTTTATTCAGAAATCAAGCAGACTCTTGGCCTCTTGTAAGCCAAGCAACCGACTTACGGATTCCTGAGATTCGATCAGTGCTGACTCACTCATAGACCACGCAGTTGCCTCACCCGTTCTTTTTTGCGCAAACCATGCCTTCTTTGCATATCTTGCAGTGTGCCATGTATTTCTGGGGTCTCAAACTCGGCTGGGTTGGTGGGCCGTACATAGAAAAAAATTGATATTGTGGGGCCGCATTGCTTATAGGACTAACTGACATTTTTAGTAATATCAGAATTTTTTGCTCAATGTAGTAATGTCCAAATCCTGATCCCCTCCTTGTAGTAATGTCCCCATCTTGCTCCCTTTCTTTTTGTAATGTCCCCATACTGGTCCCCATCCTGGTCCCCCTGTTGTACTAATATCCCCATCCTGATCCCCTTCTGTAGTAATGTCCCCCATGCTGATCCCCTTTTGTAGTGATGTCACCATCCTGGCCCCCATAATGTAGTTATGTCCCCCATGCTGATCCCCTTTTGTAGTGATGTCCCCATCCTGGCCCCCACAGTGTATTACTGTCCCCCATGCTGATGCCCTTTTGTAGTGATGTCCCCCATTCTGGTCCCCTTTTGTAGTAATGTCCCCCATGCTGGTCCCCTTTTGTAGTAATGTCCCCATCCTGGCCCCCATAGTGTACTAATGTCCCCATGCTGGTCCCCTTTTGTAGCAATGTCCCCCATGCTGATCTTCTCTTGTAGTGATATCCCCCATCCTGGCCCCCATAGTGTAGTAATGTCTCCATCCTGCTCCCCATATTGTGGTAATGTCCCCATCCTGGTCCCCTTTTGTAGTGATGTCACCATCCTCACCCCATAGTGCAGTAATGTCCCCCATGCTGGACCCCTTTTGTAGTGATGTTCCCAACCTGGTCTACCTTTTTTTACACATACACACATTCACTCACACACACACATTCACTCACAATCACACCCACACCCACTAACACTCACACATTAACTCACAGACACTCACACTGACAGACCCTCACACTGAGACACTCACACTGACTTACCCTCACACTGACAGACCCTCACTCTGACACTCACACTTTGACACTCACACTCACAGAGATTCCCAGGGACAATGTGTTGTTGGTCCGTGCTGCCACAGAAAACTCGTAATCGAAGGCTTCAAATTATAACACCTTTATTAGATTCAGCCAACGCGTTTCAGAGCCTGCAATGCGCCTTCATCAGGGAGTGAGGAGCATAGCAGGCTCTGAAACGCGTCGGATGGATCTAATAAAGGTGTTATAATTTGAAGCCTTCGATTACAAGTTTTCTGTGGTAGCGCAGACCAACACACATTGTCCCTGGGAATCTCTGGATTACTGACCACATTGCACGTGGAAGTGTGGGTCCAGCAGCAGCCACCATTTTGCTTATTATACTGCTTGTGTGTCACACTACTTTACATGCTGAGCATTGATACTTACGGCTTCAAAGCCACTGAGCTGTTTAAAAGATAAGACCCTATCTGCGCTTGCTTCTATTTACAGTGTTACTCACACTCACAGACAGTCACATTAACTCTTACACACACACACACACACACACACACATTCACTCACTCACACACACTCACATTACCTCACACACACTCACTAACTCACACACACACATTAACACACACACTCTTTTGTAATCCTAACCATGCTGGCGCCGGTCCAGCGCATGGGGCAGCCGTGGTCCCCACTGTATTATTACTTCCTACCACTTCACTGACAAACTCTGCCGTTTGCTCTGCCGCTCTGCAAGTTCAATGAAAGCCGTCAGCCAATGAGAGGCCCGCAGGTGACGTCAGCATATGACGTCACCTGCGGGCCTCTCATTGGCTAGCGGCTTGCATTGAACTTGTAGAACGAGCTGCAGAGTTTGTCAGTGAAGCAGCCGAAAGTAATAATACAGCAAGGACTGCGGCAGCCCCATGCACTGGACCGCCGCTGGCATGGTTAATTGTCCACGGTGCCGCGGGCCACACAGTGAAGCCCCGGGGGCCACGTGTTTGAGACCCCTGATGTAATCATTCTTATATGTTAAAGGGTTATTACATATCAAGTGATCCAAATATGTTTTTTTTTTTCCCTGACGTCTTTAGATTTTATTTTTTTTTTTTCTATATGAAGTACAACTTTAGTTTATAACAAATTAAAAGTTTTGAATTTTTTTCTTAATTAGTTAATTTTTTACAGCTTTTTAAAGTTTTAAAAAAGCGCGAATTTTGGCCTGGTATGGCTTTACATTTTTTTTATCATATCTCGGGCTAGAAATAACGGGGTTAAACACATGCAGTGTTTTTTGAAACATTCAGAGAGTGAGTAAATCACTGCTTGAAATATTTTTGGATCTTTGCAATAATCACAGCATTTATCACTATTTATATAAAAAATAAATATGCTATCGTTTTCACTAGGGATTAAAAAAACGAATGCAGATATAGTGAAAACTTAGTAGAAAAAAGCTGCCAAAACTGCAGCGTTTATCCACAGACAGAAAAGGTTGTGTGTGCTCTAGCCCTAATACTCACTTTATAGTAGCACATTTATATCTCTAGTGTACTGTAAATCTTTATTTTTATTAACCATCTTTCTTACTTAATATTAACTGTATTTTTCTCACAGAGCAATGGGTGCTGCATCTCAAGGAACAGAATTTTATATTATATACTGTTTCATTCCCTTTAAAAAACTGGGACACACAACAAGAAAAAATCTTAGGCCGGTCCAAGATTGGATGTTTGATATAAATCCATCATTCAATGCAGCATGAAAATTTGCGACAGTTATAGAAAGCAACTTGCAAAAGAGAAACATACTCTGCAGGCACAACATTGTGAAGAACCTGTAACTTCCAACACAGAGGATGGGTAGGGTCACATTGCTAAGCTAAATTGCATTCACCGCATCCGGATCCGGATGCGGTGAACGCAATGCCGGGCACACACATTTGTTACAAAAATGTGTGCAGAATACCGGACTGCGGTTACCGGATGGCTCAGGATGTGTAATCCTGAGCCATCCGGTAACTGCAGAGTTTGCGGTTCCCGGCTATTGGCGGGATCCGCAACCTTAATAAAGAGTAAAATTGTTGATCTAAATGACTTTTTAAGGTCTGTAGGGGGGCTTAGACCCCCCTACAGACCGGCCGCCCACTTCTATAGTGTACTTCAGCTATATCTCACGGGGCACGGGCTCCCCGGAGCAAAGTGCCCCCCCCCCGTATCACTATACAGGGGTGCCTACACCCCTCTATTACAATGATGCTTTAATGATGTCCAAAAATGCAGTACAAAAAGGAATTTAGCAATCGCAATGTAAGTTTATACTTACATGCTGTTGTAGGCAGAGTCCCGAGAAAACCATGGGCGGGGCTGTGTGCAGCAGCCTCCGCCCACTCCTTATTGATGGCCGCCCCCTCTGGCCGTAATCCAGTGTTGTGAGGGCGGGCACGTCGTTAAAGGGGCGTGGCTAGCTATTTGCCGCGGTTAGCCACGCCCCTTTAACGACGTGCCCGCCCTCACAACACTGGATTACGGCCAGAGGGGGCGGCCATCAAGAAGGAGTGGGCGGAGGCTGCTGCACACAGCCCCGCCCATGGTTTTCTCGGGACTCTGCCTACAACAGCATGTAAGTATAAACTTACATTGCGATTGCTAAAATCCTTTCTGTACTGCATTTTTGGACATCATTAAAGCATCATTGTAATAGAGGGTGTGTAGGCACCCCTGTATAGTGATACGGGGGGGGGGCACTTTGCTCCGGGGAGCCCGTGCCCCGTGAGATATAGCTGAAGTACACTATAGAAGTGGGCGGCCGGTCTGTAGGGGGGTCTAAGCCCCCCTACAGACCTTAAAAAGTCATTTAGATCAACAATTTTACTCTTTATTAAGGTTGCGGATCCCGCCAATAGCCGGGAACCGCAAGCTATGCAGTTACCGGATGGCTCAGGGATTACACATCCTGAGCCATCCGGTGACCGCAGTGCGGCCCGGTAAACGCTGCGAAAACTGCTGCCTGCATGATTTTAAACGCAGGCAGCAGTGCCGGATCCGGCCACCGGATGGCTTGTGAAGCCATCCGGTTTTTGCATAGGCTTCCATCAGGAGCCTTTCCTGGTCTGGTTTTGAGCTTTTTTAAAGCTCAAAACCGGATCAGGATTTTAAACAAAAAACGCCAATGTGACCCTACCCGATTTTATAAATCCTGATTTAACAATAGAGTATTTGATTAAATCACTTTCTAACATCAAAGATAATTAAGATAATGAGGTGGGAGAGCCATCTTTTTTCTCAAAATGGTACGGGCTTTCATTTGATATGTCACAAGACTATGTTTCTTAATATTTTTTTAATAATATGTATACTGTACTTTGCAGCACAAAGTGGTCTGAGCTGTGGAGCATTAGTAACGGTTTTATAGATTCCTATTATCTTGTCAGATTGTGTATGTAATAGACATTCAGTGAGTCATAGACCAGCTCATTATGTTGATGAGCCTTTATGAATATGCAGATTATTAACAAAATATAACAACATTATTAACAAAATATTAAGAAACATATTCTTGTCACATATGAAATGAAAGCCCATACTGTTCTGAGAAAAATGATGCCTCTTCCACATCATTATCTTAATTCTAGCCCGAGATATGATAAAAAATGTAATGCCATACCAGGCCAAAATTTGCGCCTTTTTAAAACTTTAAAAATCTGTAAAAATTAACTGATGAAGAAAAAAATGCAAAACTTTTAATTTGTAATTAACTAAAGTTGTACTTCATATAGAATTTTTTTTAATAAAATCTAAAGACATCAAGTAGATAAATATTCATATTTGGATCACTTGATATGGAATGACCCATTGACGCTATAATAGTTAAATATTTTAAAATATGATCCCATCGCGATCCCAACTTGAATTTTGGTACAGATGTGGCTAGGAGCATAGCGTACACGTGCATTTTTGGGAATTTTTAAATTATACTTGGAAATGCGTTTTAAAATTTTGTGTTTGCTTTCGCATGGTAAAATATTAACAAAGATCCTCTTGTGACATATCTGGTGAAACCTGTACAATTCTGAGTAGAATGGGGTTTATTTTGTTCTCTATCTTATTTCTAGCCTGAGTTATGAGGAGAAATGTAAAGGCAGGCAACACCGCAATTTGCACTTTTTCCAAACTTTGAAAATCAATAAAAAATAAAAAATAAATGTTTACTATTTTTTTATCTTCACACTTTGCATTGTCTGACATGCCATTATCAAATAACAAAATCTCAAAATAAATAAAAATATAGAGGGAATAATCATTGGGTCACTTGACATGGAATGGCCCTATAATGTTACTGTCATTACTTGTTCAATAAACAAAACATTGAAAAGAAAGAATAGCTGTTGCTTTTCTTGTTCAAAGTTTTTATTGGTTTTACAAGATAAAGGATTGTGTTACAACCATATAACATTACAATCAATTTGACAGATTTACAAAGAAGTTTTGTTCTTTTTAACAGCTGTTGCTTTTCTATTGCTTAATCTCAATATGGAATCTATTACATTATGAACATTTTGGTGTGTGGTCAGGTTTGGTTAGGCTGGCTTTACACCTCGGTTTTTGCCCATCCGTGTTGATCCTGTAGTTTGCAGGACCAGACGGACCGGCAGGGATGTGTGCAACCAGATAGCAAGTATGCAACCATATTCAGATTTTCACAGGATTCGTTTTCCTCATAGAAAAACTGCTGCAAGAAGGGAATCCAAAGAAAATAATGTACATGTCAGTCCGGAGAGAGAGAGAACGAGAGAGAGAGAGATTTCTGAAATAAATGGGCTGGGAGAAGCAATGAACCTGTTCTGAGCATGCTCAGTGAGTAAAACCAGATCTGGGTAACGATTCTGTTTTTTCCAGGATCTGGCACCATAGACCTCCCTTATATGTGCACCAGATCGCGCCAGATTCGTTTCTTTCTGGTTTTGTCCGGTGCGCCCAAAAACGGTGCTGTCTCCAATTTTGGGGACGGTAAAAAACAGGTCCAAAAGGAATCCTAGACTGAATTCACTAAAACGGATGGCCATATATGACCAATCCAGCACCGTAGGGATGCATTGGAGGCAAAAATGGATCCTGTTTTGTCCTTTTCAAAACAGACCGAACAGGATGCCAAAAAACGTGGTGTAAAGCCAGCCTTATCAGGGAAGTTCTCTGAATCATGTATATATAGATTTTTAAAAGTTTTTATGATTATATGCTGTTTTGTATTAACTTGATGATTGTCTTGTTATACTAATGGTGTGTACCATTTGTCTAGTGCATTTACTCCCTTCTTTTCTGTTTCAATGTTTTACTAGTTAGTAGCATCCCTTTATTTGTAGCTGTGCACCCTTTTCCATTAACATTGGCTGCTAGACTAGCCATGTATGATTTTCTTTGAAATACTGCGCAAGTAGAAATATACATTGTTAGACTCGGTTAGGGACCATAGCTGGAGATTAAACTAGTCCAACTCTGTCCCTGGCTGGCACTCTTCAGGGCTGCTAGAGATGATTGCAGGTCTCTTCCTATATTACACAAGATGTGAAGACCTATGAATCATCTGCTGAAGCCTTGCAGGAATGCAGGGGGGCACCAGACTAGTCTCATCTCTGTCTATGGTCACCGAAGCATCTCAAAAGAAAAATCTGCTAGGTTGTGATTCTGTCGGCCTGCAGTTTGGGTACCTAAAATGCCTAAGGCTGGCTTCAGACTGCGTGTCTGATCCGATCCGTGGCTGTCCGCTTGAGGCAGACAGCCGCGGACCGGATCAGCACACAGGACTGGGGGGCTATTATGCCCTCCGATCCTGTGTGCAGCCGCACGCAGCTCCCGATGCTAATAGGTGAGGACCGCGGGCACCGCGGTCCTGCCCTGTCAGCTGGTTCAGCTGCGTGCGGCTGCACACAGGATCGGAGGGCATAATAGCCCCCCGTCCTGTGTGCTGATCCGGTCCGCGGCTGTCTGCCTCAAGCGGACAGCTACGGATCGGATCTCAGACGCAGTCTGAAGCCAGCCTGAGAGGTTCCTTAGGCTGGTTTCACACTGCGGTCAGATCAGGTCAGGTTCGATCAGGTTTTGTGTTTCAAAACCAGGAGTGACTGCAAAACTCAGAACAGGTGTCAATCTTTCAATTATAGGCCATGTTCACACACAATTTGCGTTTTTTTTAGCACTCCTAAAACCACTTGCGTTTTTTTAAGAGTGCCAAAAAATGTACCTTGTGTGTGTGAAAGCTTTCAAAACGCTTTTGCAATTAGTAATTTTTTCACCAAACACCCAAATAAGCAAAAACGCATGGCAGAAAAATTTGTGTATTTGATGTAGGAATTTTTTTTCCGTTTTACTGCCCACCAAGGTGGGGGGGGGGTGCTATCATAAAAATTTTTCAAAAACCTGCTGGGACGTTTCCAAAAAACGCTGGCGTTAACGCATGTGTCTATATGTGACCAGCGTTAACGCTTGCGTTTCCCATTGGGTCCCACATTTTTTGGACTGGGGGAAAAAAACGCAAGTGGGGCTGAAAAACGCATGTACACTCAAATGTACCCTGCGTTAACGCACCTGCGTTTTTTTTAACAGCCCAAAAAATGCAGGGATGGGCAAAAAAACGCATGTGTGTGAGCATGGCCATAGTTTGTCTCTGCAAGTTCCTCTCCTGGTTCCTCTCCTGGTTTTGGCACACAAACCTGATCGAACCTGATCAGTGAAAAAACGCAGTGTGAAACCAGCCTAAGGCTGGGGTCACAGTTGACATGAGTTTTTTTTAGTGATTTAACAAAACTCATGCGTTTTTTCATGTCAGCATGAGTTTTTTAAGGTGTGTGATAGCTCCCTGCGTTTTTGGCTGCGTTTTTAAATCTGCACCAAAAAATAGTGCATGTACTATTTTTTGGTGCGTTTTGAAAAACGCATGCATTTTTGTAGAAAACGCATGCGTTTTTATAACATGGGCCCCTATGGAAAACGCATGCAAAAACGCATGTACAATTAGTACCATTTAGTGCCATTCAAAAACGCATGCGTTTTCATAGGAGCCCATGTTAAAAAAACGCTTGCTTTTTTTTTAAACATGGGCTCCTATGGAAAACGCATGCGTCTTTGAATGGCACTAATTGTACATGCGTTTTTGCATGCGTTTCCCATAAGGCCCCATATTAAAAAACGCATGCGTTTTTGGAAATGCACCAAAAATGCATTGTACAGTCACACATGCGTTTTTGCTATTAGGGCATGCGTTTTTTAACATGGGGCCTATGGGTGCGTTTTGTACATGCGTTTTTGAAAACGCAGGTCTCCCAAAACGCTTGTGAAAAATGCAACTGTGACCCTAGCCTAAGTCTTACTGCAGCTCTTGGGAATGATTCAATATAACAATATGGCCCTTGGACCAAAGTCGTTAATTCCTGATTTAGAGGAACAAATTGGAAGTAGATGGGCCCCACTGATTATTATTGAGTCTGTCTTGGTCTTGTTATGAGTCTGTTTTTAGAATGGAAGATAAATGGCACCATGCCAAAAGTTTTATTATGTTTTAAGATTGGCATGTGATAGAGACCAAAGAGGAACCATGGGGTCCCTCAGCTTGTGTTGGTATCAGTTATGAAACATATTCATTTTACATGAGGTCTGTTTGTTTGACGATGCTGAAGTTTCACCCCGAATAAGAAACTGAACGAATAAGAAACCAACTTCAGCATCGTGTTTGTCTGTTATGCTAAGTGGAAATGTGTGAACGGACATGTTAACTAAGCTTATTATAACAAAAAAAGGGTTTGGGTTTTGGAAAACTGGACAAAATGAAAAACAAAAATGGCACGAAACAGCCGCAGTAACGTGTGAGGTGAAAATCTTGTAAGAGCTTGTTCACACCATCGTATTTTCGGTCCGACTCTGTGGAAAAAATGATAGCCCTGAGCCCAATATTACTCCATGAGGCAGTGCAGGTGGCTGACTGTATTCACTGACTGAATCTGTGTGGAAAGAATCACAGCATACTCCATTTTCCAATGGAGACTCGCCGATTCAAGTCTATGGGTGCGAGAGAAAAAGCAGATGAAACATTATGGCATCTGCTTTCTACAAATACATTGCAATTCTGTAACATAGGAAAATGTAAATGGTCCTGCTGTAATGATTAATAACAAATGAATTGCAAGGGAGGATAAAATCAGCCCACTTTTCTGGAGGAAACTGTGAATGATAGATGGGGTCCTGTGAGGGAAAAGTGAGCTGTTGTCTCAGGGGACCACCATGTGCAGCAGCTCCATATAGTACATAGCATAGGGCGGGCGCTTTTATACTGTGGTACACCCTGTCCTCCACATGAGTGTCGTCCTCTATTCCTGTACACTGTCCTGAGTGTGTGGAGATAACACCGCTCGGGGATGCTGCGCCTCCACAGTCACCTGAGAAGCCGCCCACAGGCAGTGCCCGGAGCCCGGCGGCTGACGTCACGTGATTGGCAGTGCCCTCCGGAGCCCGGACTGTGCACTCTGCAGCCTGCACCTCGCCAGGGCAGCAGCTCCTCACAGGACTCCGGGAAGGACCAGCCCGTGCCCGCTCCTCTCCTCAGCACTTCCTCTGGGTAAGAAGAAGTTCTCCTCTCATACAAGTTGTGTATTGTAGGCTGCATTGCCGCTCCGTGCAGAGCCAGGACCATATCTGGGCAAAATATTCGATTGTCACCAAAGGGGAACTGCTGGATTCCCCTCTATAAATAGACAGTGATCCGTAGGGATGGAGACAATGCACACATGCCCTGCCTGAGATCATCATCCTATTACTACAGCAGCTGGCATTCTGCATCACAGTGGGCACCTGGGTATCAGTGGAAGAGTAGCTTAGGTTTTAGCCTAGTTCTTTCTGTTCTTCTAATACAATTGGGTTCTAGAGTAAATCTGCCACAAACTTTGAGCCAACACAAAGGCTCTGTTCACACAATGCTAAAAGACAAGGGTGTAACTACAACAGGTGCTGGGGTTGCAATTGGGGCATCACTACACTAGGTGCAGGAGGTGGTTGCAATCGGGGTGTAACTACAGTAGGTGCAGGAGTTGCAATTGGGGCATAACTACAATGGGTGCCGGGGTTGATATCGGGGCATCACTACAATAGGTGCAGGAGGTGGTTGCAATCGGGGTGTAACTACAGTAGGTGCAAGGGTTGCAATTGGGGCATAACTACAATGGGTGCAGGGGGTTGCAATCGAGGTGTAACTACAGTAGGTGCAGGGGTTGCAATCAGGGCATAACTACAATAGGTGCAGGGGTTGCAATCAGGGTGTAACTACAATAGGTGCAGGGGTCGCAATCGCACCCGGGCCTTGGAGCCTCGGGGGCCCCAAAAGTCCCTTTGGCCTATAGAAAAAGACATGCTAATAAAGATTTGCAATAATTGGGGACCCAGGTGGAGCTTTCGCATCGGGTCAAATGAGCTTTAAGTTACGCCACTGCTAAATAAAAACAAAACTGGAAAAAAATGACAGCTTTCAGGCCAATGTTTTTTCATACAGCAGAGTGGATGACATTCTTACAATGTCCCCTAGTAGCCCTAGTAGTGTCAAAGCAGGCACTAGTCTATATATTTTGGATGAAACTCATTTATTCATTTCTTTAATCGGAACCATATAGATCATGTGTATAGCGTCCAATTTTTACAGATCCATTGCCTTTATTAACATAGAAACCTGTTTGTGGTCTTGTAAATTTTGTTCCCTGCTGATGTGTAACCAGATGCCATGCAGATTACATACAAGTGAAAAATTATTTTTTTCTAGGTGTAGTTTTATGTAACTGAGCTTGTGAGTGACATCATCACTTTAATCTCGATTCATAATTTGTGTTTTCTCTTAAATTATCTTTTTTTGTATTGTAGTATTCATTACGTTTATTTTGCTGTCAGTTCTTCAAAACGGTGCATGTGGTTCATAAGATTTGCACAAAGTTAAAATAGCGCTTTAGCTTTTTTGTGACTTTTTGGTGCAAAATAAAGCAACAGGTGCATCTCAATAAATTAGAATATCATCAAAAAGTTAATTTATCTCAGCAATTCAATACATAAAGTGAAATATATATTATATAGAGGCATAACAAACAGTGATCTTTTTCAACTGTTTATCTCTGTTAATGTTGATGATTATAGCTTACAGCAACTGAAAACCCAAAGGACATTATCTCAGAAAATTAAAGCAGGAAGGATGTAGGGTTAAACACCACACTGCCGTATTCCACAAGACATCAAAGGGTGAATATACAGTTGTGGCCAAAAGTATTGACACCCCTGCAATTCTGTCAGATAATACTCAGTTTCTTCCTGAAAATGATTGCAATCACAAATTCTTTGGTATTATTATCTTCATTTAATTTGTCTTCAATGAAAAAACACAAAAGAGAATGAAGCAAAAAGCAAAACATTGATCATTTCACACAAAACTCCAAAAATGGGCCAGACAAAAGTATTGGCACCCTCAGCCTAATACTTGCTTCCACAACCTTTAGCCAAAATAACTGCCTTCCACCGCTTCCGGTAACCATCAATGAGTTTCTTACAATGCTCTGCTGGAATTTTAGACCATTCTTCTTTGGCAAACTGCTTCAGGTCCCTGATATTTGAAGGGTGCCTTCTCCAAACTGCCATTTTTAGATCTCTCCACAGGTGTTCTATGGGATTCAGGTCTAGACTCATTGCTGGCCACCTTAGAAGTCTCCAGTGCTTTCTCTCAAACCATTTTCTAGTGCTTTTTGAAGTGTGTTTTGGGTCATTGTCCTGCTGGAAGACCCATGACCTCTGAGGGAGACCCAGCTTTCTCACACTGGGCCCTACATTATGCTGCAAAATTTGTTGGTAGTCTTCAGACTTCATAATGCCATGCACACGGTCAAGCAGTCCAGTGCCAGAGGCAGCAAAGCAACCCCAAGCCATCAGGGAACCTCCGCCATGTTTGACTGTAGGGACCGTGTTCTTTTCTTTGAATGCCTCTTTTATTTCTCCTGTAAACTCTATGTTGATGCCTTTGCCCAAAAAGCTCTTTCTTTTGTCTCATCTGACCAGAGAACATTCTTCCAAAACGTTTTAGGCTTTCTCAGATACGTTTTGGCAAACTCCAGCCTGGCTTTTTTATGTCTCGGGGTAAGAAGTGGGGTCTTCCTGGGTATCCTACCTTACAGTCCCTTTTCATTCAGACGCCGACGGATAGTACGGGTTGACACTGTTGTACCCTCGGACTGCAGGGCAGCTTGAACTTGTTTGGATGTTTGTTGAAGTTCTTTATCCACCATCCACACAATGGATATCTTAGCGTGTAAACCTACCCTTAGACACTCAGCTCATGCTCTCTGCAGAGCCTTAGGGTGGGTTTACACGCTCAGATTTCTGAAACGATATCGTTTAAACATCAAGGCCATGTTACACACACAGATATCTGTTCAGATATTGGTCACAGATCTCTGGTTGCAGTGAAATCATGGACACATTGTTCCATTTTGTGGCTGTGTACAAAGTGGAGCAATGTGTCCATGATTTCACTTCAACCAGAGATCTATGACCAATATCTGAACAGATATCTGTGTGTGTAACGTGGCCTTCACGATTTTGACATCGTTCAAACTACCGCATATACTCGTGTATAAGCCGACCCGTGTATAAGCCGACCCCCCTACTTTTGCCCCCAAAAACTGGGAAAACTTATTGACTCGCGTATAAGCCGAGGGTGGACTCCAGCACGGTATACAACCCCCAGCAGTGAGGTATACAGCAGCCTCCCCAGTGGTAGTATATAGCAGCAGCCCCAGTGGTATATACAGCAGCAGCCCCAGTGGTAGTATACAGCAGCCCCAGAGGTATATGCAGCCCCAGAGGTATATACAGCCCCAGAGGTATATGCAGCCCCATATGCAGCCCCAGAGGTATATGCAGCCCCAGAGGTATATACAGCCCCTGAGGTATATACAGCCCCAGGGGTATATGCAGCCCCATATACAGCCCCAGAGGTATATGCAGCCCCAGAGGTATATACAGCCCCATATGCAGCCCCAGGAGGTATATGCAGCCCCATAAACAGCCCCAGAGGTATATGCAGCCCCATATGCAGCCCCAGAGGAATATACCACCCCAGAGGTATATGCAGCCCCATATGCAGCCCCAGAGGTATATACAGCCCCAGAGGTATATGCAGCCCCATATGCAGCCCCAGAGGTATATACAGCCCCAGAGGTATATGCAGCCCCATATGCAGCCACAGAGGTATATACAGCCCCATATGCAGCCCCAGGAGGTATATGCAGCCCCATATGCAGCCCCAGAGGTATATGCAGCCCCAGAGGTATATAAAGCCCCATATGCAGCCCCAGGAGGTATATGCAGCCCCATATGCAGCCCCAGAGGTATATACAGCCCCATATGCAGCCCCAGGAGGTATATGCAGCCCCAGAAGTATATACAGCCCCATATGCAGCCCCAGGAGGTATATGCAGCCCCATATGCAGCCCCAGAGGTATATACAGCCCCAGGAGGTATATGCAGCCCCAGAAGTATATACAGCCCCATATGCAGCCCCAGGAGGTATATGCAGCCCCAGAGGTATATACAGCCCCATATGCAGCCCCAGGAGGTATATGCAGCCCCAGGAGGTATATGCAGCCCCAGGAAGTATATGCAGCCCGCCCCCATCTATATACAGGCCCCCACCGCCGCAATCCTGTAAAGGAAGAGATTAGTATACTTATCCCTCCGCTGTCCCGCTGCCGCCGCCATCACGCTCCTCCATCTTCATCCAGCGTCTTCCGTCTTCTTTCAGCTTCCTCCTCTGTCGCGCCGGCAATGACGTCATTGCCTGCGACCATCGGAGGAGCCCGGAAGAAGACGGAAGACGCTGGATGAAGATGGAGGAGCAGCGGCGGGACAGCGGCAGCAGGACAGCGGAGGGATAAGTATACTAATCTCTTCCTTTACAGGATTGCGGCGGGGGGGCCTGTATATAGATGGGGGCACTGTATACATTGTATACAGTATACAGTGACTCGCGTATAAGGCGAGGGGGTAACTTTTCAGCCAAATTTTTGGGCTGAAAAACTCGGCTTATACGCGAGTATATACGGTATATCATTTTTGCATCGTAACGTGTAAACATTGGATATCCGAAAGAAAAATCGTTAGATCGTTCATCACAAATTTGAGGTCCTGAGCTCAAATCTATTGTTCATCGTCAAATTAACGCTGCAGCAAACTGCAGCATTGGACAGTGTGACAATATGATAAATGATCTCCTTTAGATTTCTCCTATTCCTACCACTTTATGAGATCGTTCACTAAGATCTGCGGATCGACGCTGGCGCAATGCCAAATTAGAGATCGTTAACGAGATCCATGTGTGTGACATCGCACGAACGATTTCGAAACGATAGCGCTCACGTGACTTTTCTAAAGATATCGTTTCAGATATCTGAGCGTGTAAACCTACCGTCACACGCGGCAATTTTGCTAGCAATTTCACTTGCAATTTGCTGGTTGCAGTGAAATCATGGACACATTGTTACATTTGTACACGGCAACAAAATAGAACAATGTGTCCATGATTTCACTGCAACCAGCAAATTGCCAGTGAAATTGTTAGCAAAATTGCCGCGTGTGACGGTACCTTTAGACGAGTGTCATTAGCATAACGCATCTGATGCACTTGCATCGCATGCCATTAAGCTAATGTGACCCAGGCCTTAGAGGATTTCTCATGGGGGCAATCACATACCGTACTTCAATTGTGACAATCTGTGTGTCACAATTTAAACCCCATCAGGGGCTTACACATCGTCCTAAACACAGAGACATACACAGTAGCTCCATCTCTGCACAGAAGATCTATGTTGGAAGAAATTCACAATCCAAGCCAGAGTAAAAAAAATGAGGCTCTGACTGTCTAAGGGCCCTTTCGCATCAGCGTTTTTTTCAAATCGCGGCAGATGCGGTGAAAGAACCGCATCTGCCGCGATTACCGCATACCGGCTGCACTTGCGGCGCGGTTGCGGTAAACGCCATGCAAAGTATAGGCGTACTTGCGGCAAGTGCGGTTTTGCACTTGCGGCAGGTGCGGCCGCGAAAAAAAACGCGGCTGACCGCACCTGCCGCAAGTACGCCTATTCTTTGCATGCCGTTTACCGCAACTGCGCCGCAAGTGCAGCCGGTATGCGGTAATCGCAAAAAACGCTGATGTGAAAGGGCCCTAAAGCTGCTCAGAAAACAGCCCCCACAGTGCATAACCTACAGCCACGTTCTGCCACCTAGTGGCCATCCAGGGCAACAACACCCTTGAAAGATGAGATAATCATCCAATTCATCTTGATAAGGGCCACGTCACACACACAGATATCTGTGCAGATATTGTTTGCAGATCTCTGGTTGCAATGAAATCATGGACATATTGTTCCATTTTGTAGCAGTATACAAATGGAGCCATATGTCCATGATTTCACTGCAACCAGAGATCTGCAAACAATATCTGCACAGATATCTGTGTGTGTGACGTGGCCCTAACACTAATATCCTATAAGATGGAATTAGCAATTTCCGGATCCTGCGCCAGCGTGGAGATGGCAGCGTAAATCTCTCCTGACGTCGATAAGCCACAGACCGACAAAAAAAAAAGCCAGCCGGCAGACATCTGACACACCACTGGACACCGCTCACACGATGGACATCTGTGGAATCATGGATCGGTGGCTCCAAAGCACGGGCGGGAAGGAGGACAGAGCGGCGGGAGACTTAAGAATGGCGGGAGACCTAAGAATGGCTGCATGAGCTGGCAAGATGGCGGCATCGCAGGGCACACGGAAGAAAATCACAGTGCCAAACGATCCACAGAACCAGCGGAGGTCAGAACGCTGGGGCCCCGGGGATACTGATGCACCCCCAGGCTATGGGGTACTCGGGAGCCAGGCCGGTGCTGTCTCTCTGGGGTATCATGGTAGTCGTGACCCAGTTCCATGGCCTGGGATCAGTCCAAAAAGGGGATATTTACAAGGATGATTTGTTGTGACGGCACCCGGGGTATGTGGTTAATAGAACTACCGCTGCGGTATCACTGCTGGGGACGGTGACTTGGAGCAGCGTGGATGGTAAGCCCTCCTCGGGTAGGGCTGAGAGTCCCCAGTGCAGGTGTAGTGGTGATGATGGAGGGGCCTGCTGAGGGATCGTACTGGGTTCAAGTCACTTACTTCAAAGCTGCAGCTCCTCCAGCCAATGTGCAGGGCTGACAGGCTGTGGCTCCTCAGGTGGGACTTTTCTGCCACGCTGCAAGTAAACAGTCTCAGGCAAGTGTGAGCTTACTGGGTACTTTACTTGATGTTTCCACAGCAGTTTCACATTTCACACAAGTTACACTTAAACACTTCAGCACTGCTCCGGGCTACTCAAACTGTGCAGCTCAGGTAGCTTTTCTGTGTTGCTCCCTCAAAGTCCTCTCATGCCCTTCTCTCAGTATTATTGTAGTACCTCACCCACGGGTTCGGTCTGGTCGTCACGGACTCACGGATGAATATATTTCCCTTACAGTCAGTCACCAGTCCTAGTATGATGGCTGTGTTCCCACTCCGTGGTGGAAAGTTGGCTGCAGCACATAAAGTCTCTGTCCCACACTGGTGTGTCTCGTGATTAGGGTATAGAATGCTCGGTCATTTCTTCAGAGCCGGTTCTCTGGTGTCAGCCTAGCCCTCCAGTGTCCCAGGTTCAGAAATTTGGGCACACCAGGCTCCTTCTTTCAGTCACTGTGCTAAGGGTACCTCCCCGCAGCACGGATCTATCAGGCTCTCTCTATTCACTCTCCTGTTCTTCAACTAACTTCTGTCTCTTCCTACTCCTGCTTACTGTCTCTCCACTTCTCCTCACTACCCCTGTGTGTTCCTGGGTTTTATTTAGGTCTCCCCACCCACTTTGTCAGTGTCCTCCTACGTTCCACCCACTGTGCTACACCCACTATCTCTTGCCCAACCTAGAGTCCTAGGCGTAGGGTCGGTGTTTGTTTGGTGTGGGTGTGTTTTCAACCACCTTGCTTACCTGGCTGCACTTCCCTCTTGTGGCCACCTGGTCGCAGGGGCGCCACACAACAACTCTGCCCAAAAAACATCTGGGGACCCAAATACAGACCCCTACCCATCCACAGAATTCAGGTCTATGGCAAAGGAGGTGACAAAGTATCTGGCCAGTGACATTAAAAAGGTGGTAAAGGAAGCAGTAAGAGAGGCCTTGGAAGAGCTCCAGGAGATTTCTGCGCAACATGCGAGCAAACTGGACTACCTAGAACAACTAGTGTCAGACCTGGAAGATAAGCTGGCCACAATGGAACACGCCCAGAGCAGCCCATTGGTCACACCCAAGCTATTAGACAAGGCGGGCCGCTCCGCACCAGATACACCCATCACCAGTGAAGACGCCCCCCAGAGGGTCCAGCCTCAACTGCAACACATAAAAAGATGCAACAAAACACTAGAGATGAAAATGTGAGGTGTTAGTAGGTATTTTGGGCCAAAATAATGTAAGCTCGTAACCCACCATCAAGGGCCCTCACGCTTACGAGTCCTAACCATATGCGTGACCATATGTTTGCTTAATGGGTAAACCACCAAACATTTAAAGATTCACCGAAGTATGACATAAAATTTAAAAAATCTAATAGCTTGGGCGTGACCAATAGGCTGCTCTGACACTGTGTATCACATAGACCTATGTGGCTGAAGCCCTATGGTAACCTTATATCTTTAAATACCACCAGTTTCCTCCCTGTCAGCATGGCCGGTCGCAGATGCCACAATCGCCCCCATGCTCTAGGTTGTAGGGGACTGAGCACCGTTGTTCAGACGCATGTGTTGCCTCTCGGAGGAGCCAACAGCCACCTGCTAGGTGTAATGGGTATTAGAAGTGGCAAAATTTTGGTGCGTTTTTTTTAAATTTATGTTCTACAATGGAACACTATCACAGAAGCAGTCCAGCTGGATGAGAGGTAAAATGGATGACCTGGAAAATAGGTAAAGGAGGAACAATCTCAGAATCATGGACCTCCCAGAATCGATACTGCCCCAACAACTAGATGATATATGCAAGCTGGACCTCCCTAAGACTTTGGAACTCCAAGGCCAGTACAAGGTAGAAACTGTCACACAGAGCGGGCCCGCCAAACTGGGGGATACGCGACAGCCATATTACCAATGGGCGAGATAACACACTCCAAGAGGCCCAGACAAGTTATTGCCAAATACCTTGACTTTAAAGAAAAGGAGAAAATACTATGCCTCTTTAGGAACAGGAGGCAGTCACTGATGCTCAGAGGCCACAAGACGGTCCTCTTCAGGGACTTCGCTGCAGAAGTGACCAAGAATCACAAGGCATTTGGCAAAGTGTGCAGCATCCTATTCAGACGCAACATTCAATTCCAGCTCCTTTATCCAGCAACAAACCCAGGCCCAGACGGATCATTCAAATTCTGGAAAGACCCCAAGGAGGCTCTGCGTGCTTTCACAACCAGCCCGCAGAGAGGATCCCCAAGGAACCGTGACGCAAAGCAGGAATACGAGCACCAGCCTGGGCAAAGATCGAACACACCGGTGCGACGGTCCACTACTAGAGAGGTAAATGCATCCCCACAAGCCGAGGAGACCGACACCCCACCAGTGCTGGATCAGATGACATCTACAAAGGATGACATCTACATAGGATCAGCAAGACTAATGTGCTACGCAAAGATGCACATCGCTGAACCTGATATCCTGAACGGGGAGTGCCCCCCCCCCATATCATTACATTTTCTTTCTTTTTTTTTTTTTATTTCATTTTTCATTTTCTAATATTTCTCCCCTATTTTTTTCTTTTTGATTATTATCTTTTAAGTTTTAATATTTATCCCCCCCCCCCCTTTTTATATATTTTTTATGTTTTACTATTTATCCCCTATTTTTTTTTTCTGTTTTGTGCGCTGTCCATTCTTCGATGGCTTCTACACACCTTGGCTACGGTGACCTGCCACAGTGTTCCGTACATATCAGTGTGTAAACCAATAGGAACGCGCCAGGGAAAGATGGAGTGCGAGGGGAGGAGACTGCATAGTCGGAGACTTGGGGGCCTTCGAAAGGGGGGCTACAAACGAGAGGACAAACCTCCAAATGAGACTTTGTTATTGATTTGTCCTTTTAACATTTCTGGCAATTGACTCACTTTCTTAGAAGGCGAATAGGCAGGAGCGAAAGGGTTGCTTTTACTTTTTTACTGGAAAAAATGAAAGTCGCTATAAATGCGATGGTTGGCAGGGGGAGGGAGGGAATGGGACAAAGGACGGGCTGTTGGGGCTCTGATACATGTTCAGTGATTTGCGTTGTATAATGTTATGAATGAGAATACTGCTCCACATCTGAAACCACCACCCAGGGTACACCCTGTGCCAAAACATAATGATAATTGGGACCCGGAGTCACCACTTTTGCCACACACTACATGTAATGATCTGACTGCAGGTTGGCCACTTAACAAGAACCATGATTAAAATAATGTCATGGACCGTGAAGGGCCTGAGGTGTCGAAACGATATTGCGACGTGTAACGGTACCCTTAACATTGTAGTGAATAGGGGAAGTTGCAAACAAGATCGTAGTTGTGCCATCACACAGCACGATCATGCCACATCACATATGCAATATCGTACGGTTGAAGGGCTTGCACAATCTTCTTGCAATATCGTACCTACGATGTTTTCGAGTCGCATTGCCGATTTACACGACACAACGCACGAACGATATCAACTGCAACCACCGTTCCACGTGACTTTTTGTAAATGTTGCATTGCGATATCGCGACGTGTAATGGTACCCTAATGCTCGGTCCCTGGGTTGTTCATACCCAGCGCAGAAAAGTGAGGACTACAGCCTAGTTGCGTTGCCTGCCGATATCTCCCTGTGTGACATCTATTATGCGATCTTAGACAAGTGCCAAAAACGTGCGCGCTCCTGTGAAATTGTATGCGATATCGGGCCGATATTGCGACGTGTAACGGTACCCTGAGACTTTCCCGTACTACAGCACAGAGATTATGTGAGTGACAGTAAGGGTACCGTTACACATCACAATATCGTTCCGATATTGCATACAATTTCCCGGGAGCGCGCACGTTTTTGGCACTTGTCCAAGATCGCATAGGAGATGTCACACAGGGAGATATCGGCAGGCAACGCAACTAGGCTGTTGTCCTCAACTTTTGTGTGCTGGGTATAAGCAACCCAGGGACCGAGCATTAACATGGTAGTGAATAGGGGAAGTTGCAAACAAGATTTCTCATCTTTAAAGATCGTAGTTGCGCTGTCACACAGCACGATCATGCCACATCGCATATACATTATCGTACGGTTGAAGTGCTTGCACAATCTTCTTGCAATATCGTACCTACGATTTTTTTGAGTCGCATTGCCCTGTTACATGACACAACGCACCAACGATATCAACTGCAACCACCGTACCACGTGACTTTTTGTCAATGTTGCATTGCGATATTGCGACGTGTAATGGTACCCTAAATGCAGTGATATTAATGGAATATACCTGTCATCAACATGTTAGCATGACTAATACCATTCAATATATTCAGTGGTAAAAGGGAATTCACAATTCACTGATGTATTCATAACCTAGTAAATGTAGGCAGGACTATCTAAAAAGGACAACCAGATCTGTAATAAAAGGTTCAGAAAGGTGCAGATTACCCAATAATACTATAAATATATCATCGTTTAGGTAGCTTCTTAAGGTACCGTTACACGACACGACGTTGCAGCGATGTCGGCTGCGATATCATGGGAGCACGCATGTTTTTGGCATTATGCCAAGATCGCTTTGGAGATGTCACACGTAGAGATATCGTAGGCGACGCACCTCTGATTTTGCAAGCAACTTTCGCTCGCTGTTTATGCACAAACCAGCGAGCGATACTTATCAATGTAGTGAATAGGGAAATCGCTGTTAACATCGTTATTGCCGTGTCACACAGAGCAATGCTGTGAATATAATTAAATTTCATTTTTGTACCTCCATGCTTTATACATGCTGCCGTGTGTCGGTCATGCTATCTCTGATATACACTGTTGTACTGAATTAGCCATATATGATACATCTGATTACCGTTGTATAATTTACCACCCGTATATTATACAGGTTTTTGATTCATCTACTGTATTTATTTGTATCATCCTACTTTTAGCCTAACACTGACATGGTCAGTCATCTTCATATCGTTGGACGTACTTTGAACATTATTTTTACTTGTCACATATTGTTATTCTAGTACACTGTCCTTGTGTTCATATAACTGGTGTATCCCATATAGCATTGTATATTATTTACAGGATTTCTATTTTACCACGTGTACTCTGCATGTTGTATGGTTGAGTATATTACTGCTCACTCGCTATATATTGTTATAACAACTGTTCTTCTCTTCCGGGTATAGTTATCATATATCACTTTCACCCTATCATTGTATTCCATCTCCCTATAAACAGGTTAGGGTATGTGCACACTGGCCGGGTTATGGTCAGTTTAGATGTGTAAACCGCCGGTCGGTTTACATAAATTTCATGTAAATTTATGTTAATCCAAACCGGCGTTTGGATTAACATAGAAACCTATGTAAACCGACACCCGGTGTGCAGACACCGGCGGTTTACACATGCTCATCCGTTGCTAACCCGCTGGGTTCCCAGCGGGTTAGCAAAGAATGAGCATGTTCTATAAACCGGCCGGTTCTGCAGCGGCTGCAAGCAGAATCATGTACTGCTTCCAGCCGCTGCAGAACCGCTGGCGCTAACCCGCTGGCCACCCGCCCGGCACCCGCCGCACATACCCGCCAGGAAGCCGTTGGACGGCTCCGGAGCTTCCTGGCGGGTCCGCCCAGCCGCCGCCGACCAACCCGCCGGCCAGTGTGCACCTACCCTTATTGTGTCAACTGGCTTATATTGACTACATATTTGGGTGAGGTTTTTGGCTCTGTACAAGCAATCCTTGCTTATTATGTTTTGGTCAGCAACCCCAGACTTTGGTTTTAATGTTTTTTTAATTGTACTTGTCCGCATATATGTCTAATAAATTACTTGTTATACTTTTTGTACTTTGTGTGCTCCCACTCCATATGTCGCATCTTTTTCTTATTTGGCCACACAGAGCAATGCTAGCAGATCGCTTGAGCGACATCGCCAGGTTTTTGAACATGTTCAAAAACCTGGCAACTCTGTTCAAGCAACTTATTATAGTTGAATCGTCCAGTTGCACGGCACGACACACATTTGCGATATCAACTGCAACAGCGATGAACTTTTGACTTTTGATGACTTTTGAGCAGGTGATATTGTGTTGTGTAAAGGTACCTATAGGGTACCTTTACACGCCGCTACAACAGGATGGATACAACCCGCTACAGGCTACAAATGTAGCTTGTAGCGCCAATATAGCCCGTAGTAGCGGCGTGTGAAGACGGGACGTGACAGCCGGCAACAGATACATCTGTTTCCGAGCACTGCTCGAAAACAGATGGCTACAAAGCCGATTGCAGCGAGCTGTATCGGCGTGTAAAGAAGCTACAGAAGGGAACTCTGGACACCCGGCGATGTAGCTGCAATGTAGCTAAGGCGTGACCCAGGCTCCGTGTTACCGCGCCCCATCTGCGATCATTGGTGGAAGATGCTGCGTTACGATTGGCCCTTGCCTCACAGCCCTCCATCTTGGATGAGCTGTCCCTTTAGCACTACACATACGCGCCGTATGCACGATCATATATTAGTACAATTACGCGGACACAGACTTGACGAAAGAAAATTAGCAAATGCCTCATGATCTTCATACAGTGTGCACATTCTCTCAACACATGATAACGAATAATGCTGGACACAGCGCACAAGTGTGTGTTACGTACCGCTCTGGCTTATTGTACAGCAGCTGCCGTAGAAGTGTTCCTTGTGTGGCACTGCGCACAGCGCGCACACAGATGCACACAAACCCATACCACATCGAAAGTTATTACTCAGCACACAGATCATAGTCGTATTGTACGCACTGCACTGTGGGTCTTCTGTATTAGGTGCCGCATAAGTGTGTCGTCCGTGTCACTGCGCGTTAGGCTACTTAAAAAGGTGCGTCACCCCGACAGCGGCCGTAATGACGTCATGACGTTGGTTTCATTTTCACTCTGCCTGCAAGGTGCCAGCCCCGCCTCTGCACACACCATAGCAGTCATGGCAGCCGGTCACCGCACTGCAACTTGGGGGATGGCGGAGCTGATCATCCTGATTGATCAGTGTGACCGTCAGGACTATTGGGGCCACCATCACCACCGGCACCCCAGGCTGCGCAATCGGCGCACCGTTCGGCGGATCCAGCGGTCCCTGATCTGCCAACTGGGGGTAGAGAGGACAGTAAAAGCGATCCAAAAAAAGATCGCTGACTTAAAACACAAGTGCCCGGGTCGCATACTGGACATCCGTGCCAGGATTGCCAGGCTGCGTGGTGAGTAATTGTTTGTCCAAAACACACACCGCCACATGTGCATGGCCCACAATACACAAAAATGGTAGGATACATATGACAAGGGACAGTGTGGCCTACACAATCAAACACATCTTCACAGTGTTGTGGTCCTCCAGTCAGCGCAAACAATGTTTCCCACGCACAGTATATGCATACAACATGAGTGTATGCATCCAGCATCACCTGGTTGATTCTAAGTTAGGCCTCAAATACATAGCCACACAAGCTACCGTATATGTAGGAGAACAATGTGTTGTTACGAATTTATAAAGTTTTTTGTATTTTTATGAAAATATAGATGCTGATTCGTCATCTGAAGAAGGGCACCATGCCCCACCCCCAGGTGGCCCATCCACAACACCGCCACATCAGGCTGAAGTGCCACCCTTGGCCCCAAGCTCAACACCTTCCCCAGGGCCTCAGGAGCCAGACCTGCCCTCACCTACCGGGACAGAGGACCTGGAGGAGCTGTCAGCACCTGCAAGCCCGCTGGAGTGTGACGAGCTGTCCTCATCTGGTTGGCTGGAGGAGGACGAGATCACCTCCCCACAGGAGGCCGAGGAGCTGGAAGCACCTGCCGGCCCAGAGGAGGGTTTGCCCCGTAGCCCAGGACCCCTTTTGCCCCCAAACCACGTAATGTGGCCACGGAGCCCCAGCCCGGGAGTAACACCACCTCCCACTGTCTCGAGCTCAGTGGCGAGTCCTGGGGTGACCATGTCCCCACACAGTGACTATGGTGGTAAGTGTGTTATGTTGCCACATACACCCTGCACACTGTTACTAAAATTTTATCTTGGACAACAAGATTATTCAAAACATAGTTAAGAATGTTGTTTAACCATTTCTGCAGATGGTGAACGTGCGGGTGCATCAGGATGGAACTTGAGCCCATCTCTCTCCCCGTCTGATGGTGATGTGGAGTTGGAGGAACAGGGTAAGGGGATGCTTGTGGCCAGTCCTGACTAGCCATCACCAGCGACTGCTGTGTACTAAAGTGTGTGTTTACTCCCAATACAGATGCCCCTACCATGGAGGCATTCATCCTTGCCCATCAGGCGTTTGTCGGCCGCATGACCAGGGCTTTACAGCGTGGCCTGCAGGACCTTGCCCGGCTGGGTGAAATGCTTGAGGGCCTACGGCCAGAACATGGCTCACAGCCATGAAGTTCATGGCTGCAATTTTTCCGGCCAAACATGGCCCCAAAAACAGTTGTCCTAGTTGGACCCAAAAATTTTCAAACCTCGTCCTTGTTGGCTTTCAAATGTCATAATTTGTTTTTATTTTTTGCCCCCCTTGGGCTCTTTTCTTATAGTGTCCCACATTGGGACCATCACGAGTGTGGACTGCCTAGCCCTTTGCCTTCTTTACCTATACTGTCCCACATTGGGACCATCACGAGTGTGGACTGCCTAGCCCTTTGCCTTCTTTACCTATACTGTCCCACATTAGGACCATCATGAGTGTGGACTGCCTAGCCCTTTGCCTTCTTTACCTATACTGTCCCACATTGGGACCATCACGAGTGTGGACTGCCAAGCCCTTTGCCTTCTTCACCTATACTGTCCCACATTGGGGCCATTACGAGTGTGGACTGCCTAGCCCTATCTGGGCTAAGCATTCTGTGTATTGTGCCAAATGGCTGTCACACATGTATGTTTTCAATACAATGCTGGTTTAAGTGTTTTGTACGCTCCTTCATGTGACATTAATAATATTTGGTGCCTAAACCTGACCATGAGGTAACTATGTCAGCCACATCACCACATCCCTTTGTGAAAGTGCAAACACATTACAAAGGAACCGATGGTGGTCCTGCTCTGAGGGCATTGGGCTATATTGTGTGGCTTAGGAAAACCTATATTGGGCCCACTACCATTCACCCACGCTCACCCCCACAATCCTTAACCCAAAATAAATACACAATTGTGTCCTAAAATTTTTTTTAATCCAGCCAGAAATCATAACAAACATAAACAAATCATATGCTGTAATTCAGCCAACGTAATTTTGTAAAATAAAAAAAAAACCGAAGAAACAAAATCAACAAGGAGATTTCTCCATATTCAATAGTCCAGACTGCCAATTATGTGCATTGGCTACTAGTGTCCTACTTCTTCATCCTCTGTCGGCTCTGACAATGACGGCTCCCCCTCCTCTCATGGCAGCCCCGACCTGCCCGAGAGCGTCTTGATCTACGACGACGTGTTGGGGGGGGATTGGGTGACTGTGGCGGGGCCGGTCTTCTCACGGGCCGGGATGGGGCCGATGGGGAAAGGGGCCACAAGTTATGTGGCATAGGGGGGGGGATGTGGCATCCCCATTGAAGGGCCCCATCCTCGGCAGCATCAGCGGCAGTGTTGAAGACCCGCTGAAGGATCTGTTTTTGGAGCGGCTCCATCCTTTGCAACCTGTCGCTCATGTAGAGGGCGTAGCTAGAGATGTGGGTCCGCAGTTCGCTTAACAGCACGCGTCGGGCCCAGGTGCCCAGCTCCGTCTTAGGTGGTGCTGGACGTCTGCGGCGACGGATCCCGGAGCTGGGACCTGGGCCTGGACCCACATCACTCGCCGCGCCCTCCTGCTCAGCCCCAGATGTCATTGGCTGAGCATCATCAGCGACAGATTGCTCCGCAATGGAGCCGTCCTCTTCAGGGGCCTGGGGGGGGAGAAAAAAAAAACCTCATTAGTGAAGGCAATATCCACTCAGTACATTGTCCACAGGAATCAATATACCACTCCCACACACAAAAAGCCAACAAACCAAGATCTGAAAGGAAGAAAAAACCAGAAAACCACCAAAGGTTAAAGACCACAAGACCAGTACTTCTCCTGTACACTCACCTCTACCATTCCAGGTACTCAGCTCAATACAGAATTAGGTGTTAGTCACAGAGCCGTAACCCAATTAGTACATGTCACCACAACACCTTGATACTGGGGGCTGTCCTGGCCAAAGACAGATATTGCCCACCTTGCCGTTTGGACTCCTAATATGATGAAAATCCACCCCACATTCAACTACCTATAACCCACTTGCACCAGAGCCAACACACATGTGTGGCAGCACCATTTACTTGATGGTACTATGTGGCTCTTTAAAATTCAAACCACTATCAATTTTGAAACCCTTAAATAAGTAACCTAAACATAACAATATGTTGTGGAAGATGCAACATTGGAATACGGCTCTCTGCTTAGAATTTACAGCCTACAAATTCCTGGAAGGAGGGCAGATTTATTGACAGTCAAAGGTTTCCCACACCAAGGATGAAAATATGACAAAATGGTTGGTGTAAAGGATTTAGACAAGCACACATGTGAAGGAAACATTGTGGGCCACCACTGTAACACAATTACCCACCTCCTGTGGCGCAGATAGTGATTCAGCCGGGCCTACATGGGACGCAGCAACGGGGCAGTTGGTCGTCGTTGCACGCAGCTAGCCTCGCCCAGGATGAAGGTGAAGAGTGGATAGTACCATAGGGTAGGTAATGGTACCTCCTCAGCTCCAGCCCCTGAGCGACGGCGCTGGTAATCAGTGTGAGCCCGCATGAACGACGCCCGCATGTTCTTAATTTTTAGTGCCACCATATGCTTGTCCCACCTCCTGCCTACCCTTGGCTCCATCCGATTGGCTAGAGCCACAAGAGGCCTGTAGGCCTCGGCCCTCGCTGCCTGATTTTTATATTCAGGCAGCGAGCTGCGCCACAAACACTTGTGCCGCAGATACTCCGTGAGAAGCTGGGTGTCGAACTCCACAGTACCCCTCGGCATCTGCCGATGACAAAACACACCAAAAACAGACAGTCACTACACAAGACATACCGAACTTTAAAACCTTTTTGAAAACATAAACATGCTCATAAAGTTGGAACATGGAGAATATATGCTGCTATTTGGTTGACTTCTACTTTGCGCGTGTGTGGGGCATTTTCTCAATGTCACAACGCTCCAAAGTCGAACACATGAGTCCAGACATTAACAATCTCCGGATATCTGTGTCCACCTACACATGTTTATGTACAAGCTTTAATACCCCAATGTACCTATTTCAACACACCTCTACACGGTGTGTGCGTACATACCTCTAGGCCAACATGTGAGCAAACACATTGTGTGCAAGCTAGTACCTGGTGCACTGTCCCAAATGGTTAAGGTTAACCATATGGGAAAGGAGGGCTGGGTGTGTGCCAACACTGCACATACTACATCTAATGGCCACACACATGATCATGTAGGTGTTCCAACAGCCATGGGACAACACTTTTAACACATGTACCAAACATCCCTGAATGAACGGGTCAATAATTCCACCCATCTAAATGGTGATGTGAAGTACTGGCAAAAAACACACCTTTATCTGGTGGCATCGAAAATAACATCAAGGTGCAATCTATACTTACACAATGCAAGTAGAGGCACTACATGGCTATTGCCCTACAGAGAATAACGTAGCCATATGTATTAATACAGGGCAAAAATTACATGCCGTATCAAACATGCCCATACACACATTGCCTAAGAGGCCTGTGACAGAAGCATCTGCGTTCATTACTATTTCATTGAAACCTCTAAGGAGAAGGCTTACCGTCAGAGCAACAGAAGTCAAACAGGACACCAGTAGCTCAATGCACATCGACGTCTGGACAAGGTGTAGTGGCCATTGGCCTGGCTTTATAGTCCGCTAAACCAATCACAGCGGACACAATTACGCACATCGTGATGGGACACCTGGGTGCGGAATTAACTGCCGCTAATTGGTGGAGATCGCTGAATCGTGATAGGTTGGCGGCCCTTGAAAAGCTGCGCATTCCGGCAAACATTACGCTTGCTGGCCAGACCCATTAAGTAAGTATTTGTGGACACACATGAACTTTGCGGTGGGTGGGGTGCATATGTTGATGTTATTGTCGAGCGCAGAAGACTGCTTGAGCTAACTATATAGGGGTTTGTATTGTTGGGGACGATATAGTGTACTGTGTTGAATTTGAGTAGGCATTTTCTCTGGGGCTTCACATTGTTGTAGAGATACATTGCTGTGTTTGTTTCCAGACACCATACAGGAGAATGGCTGCAGGACTGTAGACAGAAATGTGTTACTCATGTCGACTGGATCGATTTCTGCATACTGGTTGTGGCCAATGGAGACTGGGTCCAACGGGGATAGGATCACACATGGCTTTTAGGTGTGGCACTCCAGACATAGCACAGATGTGTAGCAAAAATAACACCAGCAAAAACATATGTAACCATGGTTAACCATCCTCACTCATGTGCAATGTTGTTTGGTTCATGTAGGCTTACTCAACCTGACATATCGTGGTACGCAAGATTTATTTTAAGGTTGTTTTTTTTTATCCAATTTTAATTATGGTCTGTCTAATGGATTCTGGCACATTTTTGAGCAACATTATTGGTGACACATGTCCCTTTCTAACTCACCTAGGTGCAAATGTTTGACTTTGAGACCCTCCGATTGAAGTTGATGTATAGGAGGCCACTATCATTGGCCGTGTTCCATTTTGTTTGGGGTGACTACTGGGTGTTTGCCGTCCCTTGCTTCAGGGATGTGTTTTGGGCCCACACGAGAGATCCCATCCACTTGGCTATAGTGTGTCATCGAAAAGAGGTGTGGCTTGCTTAACCTGCTGACATGCCCACATATTGTTCTATGTACTCATGTTGTGTATTCTCATCTACAGGTGCTGATATTGAGGATGCAGAATATCCATGACCGCAATGTTATCGTGGCTCTTGCATTGGTGGAAGAGCAAATGTGGCTTCAGGATCGGTATGAAAGGTTGATGAGGCGCAGACAGCGGCGGTTGTGGACCCGGGATTGGCTTCGCAGGCGGGAAACCCGGGGCCACATGCAGCTGTTGCGGGAGCTGGAGCTTAACAGTCCTGATGATTACCGAAACTATCTCCGTATGTCCGAGGACTGTTTCACCTTCCTATTGGAGCGTGTTGGGCCAATGATAGCGCGTCAGGACACTATAATGCGACCATCAGTATCAGCTGCTGAGCGGTTGGCTATCACTTTGCGGTTCCTGGCTACAGGGCAGTCCATGACATCCCTCACATACTGTTCACGTGTCTCCCTGCCCCTGCTGAGCTGCCTGATCCCTGAAACGTGTTGGGCCATCTGGAGAGCTCTGCAGCCATCCTACATGAAAATGCCTCTAACCGCCGCAGAATGGCTGGAAGTAGCCCGAGGCTTTGAAACCCGGTGGAACTTCCCCAACTGTGGCGGGGCATTGGATGGTAAGCACGTGAGGATTACCAAACCTGCCAACTCTGGCTCTTTGTTTTTCAATTACAAAGGGTATTGTAGTATAATCCTCATGGCTGTAGTGGATGCGCACTATGAGTTCCTCTACGTGGATGTTGGAATGAACGGTCGCAACTCAGATGGGGGGGTGTTTGCACGCAGCTCCTTGGCAACACTACTAGGGAGTGGTGGGCTAAACTTACCCTAAAATGAGGACACGACCGAACATCTCAACTTTGCGTTTGTGGCGGATGAAGCATTCCCACTTCAGGAACACCTACTGCGGCCATATCCCCAGAGGGCCCTTACTTCTGAGAGACGCATTTTCAACTACCGGCTATCCCGGGCCCGCCGAGTAGTTGAAAATGCGTTTGGGATAATGGCGAATAGATTCCGGATTTTTCATACGCCTATGCATATGAAACCGGAGTCTATTGACGCGGTAGTGGTGGCCTGCTGTGTGCTGCACAACTTCCTGCGTCGTAGGGATAGAGCATCATATATGCCAGGAGGTTATATAGATAATGCAGACGCTACAACAGGGGAGCTCCGTCCAGGGTCTTGGCGTGATGAGGGCCATGTGATTGTGCCACTCCAGCCGCAGAGCCATGGCCGCACTCGGCAGGAGGCCATGGACAGTAGAGAAGCTTACTGCTCCTACTTCAATGGGTCTGGTGCAGTGAGCTGGCAGAACCAGGCCATGTAGTGTGGCTGGCTCTGGGAGATGGATTTGAGGTTGCAATGGAGGTGACAGCAGGTTAGCTGCACCCCTTTTCTTTTTTGTTTACCATTTTCTGGATCTTTGGTTTCATTATGTGCATAAGGTTTCGTTAGTTAGTTAGTTAGTTTAGGTATGTTTTTTTTTTTTGTGTTGCTGCACAGGTTTCAATGTGTGGTCAATTTGTTATCCCTTTAATGTGGTTCAAGAATGTGACATGCACTTTAATTGTCCATTGTTTTTACTTTCTGTTTTTTTTTTCTTTCCAATCCAAGGTCACGATTAATGCATTTTATTAAAAAATTTTATGTTGGATCCAAAATAATCTGTGTGAGCCTGATTACTTGGTGGAGGAGGGCAATGTGGTGAAGGTTTTGGTGGGGGCCAGGGATGTCATAGACACCTATTGGCTGGGATTGTGCAGACAATATGTGTGGGTAGCTATGTTTTTTTACAAGTCTTTTGCCCAACAGTGTTTGTGGCCATTGTGCGTACATGAGCCTTTATTTTGTTGTAGGCAGAGGGTCCCCTGCACACAGCACATTGATGCAGGACATATTCTTCTCAGGTGTTTTCAAAGACAATGTCACACAGATCTTTGACATGTCGCCTTGGGAGCTGTTCCACTACATTCACATCTGTAAGCAGATATATAAACACCATTGAGCTTGTATTCACACATAGTTAGCCAGAGTTGACACAGATACAATTTCAACAGAAAACGCACATACTGTGTGTCGCACAAACGCACCTTAGCGCAATCGCCTCACGCCGCAGTCACAAGCGCTGATCGTGCGTGACAAGGCAAACACTTCTACTACGCACACATAGCCCAGAACCGATACTTTTATACACACGGGGTATGTGACTGGCCACCGCTCCAGCGTGACGCATTACCATCGATTTCGATGCATTCGCCATGCTCCGCCATGTCACAACCGCTTATTCCGTGCCGCACTCCGATCACTAGTACGTCACGTCTCGCCCATCCGCCCTTTCCGTCGTGCCCAATCACAACTCCGTAGTGTTGGCCAATGGTTGTGGTTTGGGCGCGGCGTACAGGACTGTGGCACGCCTATTTGTTTTACGTCCTGCCTTTGTTCCTCCCAGATCACTCTGTGGTGGCGGCGTGTAAAGCTGGTAGGCTGAGCTACAGATGGCTACTTGAGACACCCGGCGATGTAGCTAGTTACAGATGTAGCGTAGCGTAGCGCACCTTGTGGCGGCGTCTGAAGAGGGTGCGTTTCCCGTTTGTAACCGTTTGGGCGTGCTCGTGCACGTGAAGTAGCGGATTGTATCCATCCTGTTGTAGCGGCGTGTAAAGGTACCCTAAGAGCTGGAATTATCCAAGAAGACATTTTTTTCTGGATTTCCTGTAAGATATCATAATGATGAACATTACATTTACACTCTTCCCATCCTGGACTAGCTAAATGCAGAGGGCAACAAATTACATAATGATTTCAAGCTGATAAAAAAAACACCCAATATAAAGGTACCGTTACACGGGGCTACATCACTGCGAAGTCGGAAGCGATGCCGCGGGTGTGCGCTCGCTTCCGACATCGCTGCATTACCTGTCACACAGGCAGATGTTGCCTGTGACGCTGCGGCGATGTTGCCGCCGCTATCGCTCGCTGGGCTGGAAACAACCCAGCGAGCGATATGCTTCCTTGCTGCAAATAGGCAGCATTGCTGGTAGCATCCCTATTGCGGCGGAAAGGCCCCGTTACACAGCACGACATTGTTATGATGTTGGCTGTGATCTCGTGGACGCGCGGTCGTTTTTTAGATCAATTCAACATCGCTGGTGAGCTGTCACACGTCTAGATATCGTGGATAACTCACCAACGATGTTGTGAGCAGGTATCGTTCGCAAACCCCGCAAACGATCCCTGCTCATTGCTGTGAATGGGCGAAGTCATCCGTGACATCGTTATCGCGGTGTCACACAGTACGGTGCAGCAGGTTAGTTGAGTTGAAATCGTCAGGTTTTTGAACATGTTCATAAACCTGTCAACTCAACTTGACTAATTATCGTAGTTGAATCGTTCGGCTAAACGCAACGACGCACTAAGGCCTTGTTCACACATACCATCATTTTTTGCATTCTCTGCGTTTTTTAGCTGTTAATAAAAAACGCACATGCGTTAACGCATGATGCACTTAAGTGTAGCTGCGTTTTTTTAACAACACATGCATTTTTTTTTCACCATTCCAAAAAACACTGCATGCAGCGTTCTTTGGGTGCTGTAAAAAAAACGCATGCTTTTTTTTAACATGGGGCCCTATGGGAAACGCATGCGTTAACGCATATGCATTTTTAATGAAAAAATGACCAAAAACTTGCCAAAAACGTTCAGGACATCAGGGGACACTATTTGGCACTCTTAGAAAAACGGATCCATTTTTCTAACAGCAAAAAAAAATGGATTGGTATGTGTGAACAAGGCCTATCAATGTTGTTTCAACATCGTTTCAAACATCACTTTTGAGCGATGTTGTGCACGATGTTGAGCCTTGTAACGGAGCCTTTACACAGCAGTTAGCCGCCAAATCGCTGGTTGCAAGTTGTCAAGTTTTTCAACATGTTGAAAAACCTGACAACTTGCAACCAGCGATTTATCGCGCTGTCACACAGCACAATGCTCCAGCAATGTTGCTGCAAGTAAAGTTCACGAACCCGCAGCATCGCTTCTGACATCGCAACGATGTAGTCCCGTGTAATGGTACCTTTAGACATTATTATGCACAGCAATTAGTGTTAGCAGCAGTGGTGGGTATATATTGCTGTGTAGTACATGAGTGAAAGCACTGTTGTAATGAAAAGCACCTTTAAAATAGTCATTATTTGAAGGATGAAACTTTTTTATATACATTTTAAGGTACCTTCACACACAGCAATTTTGCTAGGCATTTTCACTGGCAATTTGCTGATTGCAGTGAAATCATGGATACATTGTTTCATTTGGACACAGCAACAAAATAGAACAATGTGTCCATGATTTCACTGCAACCAGCAAATTGCCAGTGAAATTGCCTAGCAATATTGCTGTGTGTGAAGGTACCTTTAGGTACAATGTACAAGTTCATAATTTTTTTTTGCAGCAAGCATTGTCAACATTTTTTAAGTGGCAAACTATTGGGTTATTCCCACCTCAGCATTTCTTAGACCCGGTTCACATCACGATTTTGGAGCTTCCGAGTGTATCCGTTTCAAAACAGATACACTCGGATCCAAAATCGGCTCCCATGTGTTCCTATGGGGCTCGGATCGGATCGGATGTGTGCCTTTTGACATTCAATTTTGGCACCATCCAATCCTGTCCGATTTCAGCACGGACACAAAAACACAGACTGCTGCGTTTTTGTGTCCGAGAATGAAATTGGACAGCCTCGGATCAGATTCCGGAGGGGAGAGCACAGGGGGGAGGACGAGGCAAAGCATAAAGGAGAGGGAGAGCATAGATAGAAGAGGGACAGATAGGGACAGATCGAGAAAAAGCAGGGACAGACAGGGACAGGCAGGGAGAAGAGGATCCACACGGATCCTGCACAGACACAGATCGGATGGCTATTTGCCATCCGAGTGCAGGAATCTGTGTGGATCCGTGCCTGTCCGTGGAATCCTCCTTTCAACTCGGATCCCACGGACAGGCACAAAATCGTGATGTGAACCGGGCCTTAAGGATACATGCGACACTGCTTTTTCGGTGCAGAAATGTTCTGCAGCAAAAACGCTGCAAGACTGCACCCCTATGGCAGGAAAACGCACCACAAAATGCATGCTTTTTTGGTGTGTGTGTGCAGTGTTTTAGGTGCAGATTATAGTAGAAAAACACATGACCGCAGTCAGTGGCAGCGAATGGCTACAAAAACGCATCAAAAAATTGATATGCTCATTCTTTTGTCTTGACCATAATCTGCACCAAAACTGCATGGAAAAAATAAGCATTGTGGGCACAACACTTCAGAATTTTCATAGACTTTGCTCGGGTAAGGATAGGTGTGTAGTTTTATAACAAAAGGTGACAAAAAAACGCTCAAAAACTTAGGATGGTTGGTGTGCGTTTTGCTAAATTCGGGTTTTAGGCGTTTTTACCGCTAAAAACGCATAAAAAACGCTAGTGTTTTTGCCCCCATTGATTTCAATGGGAACGCATGTAAAAACGCATGTAAAACGCATGTGCATTTTCATGTAAAACGCATGTGCGTTTTCAAAAACGCAAAACGCATGTGTTTTTGCCAACACTGCCCAAAACATTGGGGAAGACGTTTTGAGCTGCGTTGGTAAAAACGCATGCGTTTTTGAAAACTCACATGCGTTTTTAATGCGTTTTTACATGCGTTCCGATTGAAATCAATGGGGGCAAAAATGCTAGCGTTTTTATATGCGTTTTTAGCGGTAAAAATGCAAATTAAGCAAAACGAACACCATCCTTAGATGTGGAACAGGTCTTATAAAAAAGCAGCCTCAGCACACATTCTTAATGGGAACCTGACAGGCCGGTTTCACATCATGGCATGCATCAGGTCTGGGGCTGTCCGATGTGAATTGGACAGCCCCGGACCTAATCTAGACACAGAACCGGAGGGCCAAATATGCCCTCCAGTCCGGTGTCCAGCCTGATTCTTCTTATAGCAGCCGTAGCTGCTGATAATTCAAGATCGCGGCTAGTGGGGAGTTAGCCCCTATCATGAATTGTCAGCAGGGGACAGCTCAATGGTGCTGAAGCTCAGCGCCGGCCGGCAGCGAGGAGGGGACAATGGAACCTGGAGCCGCCTTTCCAGTCGCCTGACTGATTGACGTGCAGTAAGTTGAAAGTCATTTTTCTTAAGGTACCGTCACACGCCACAATCTCGCCTGGCGATATGTGGCGATATAACGTGCGTACTCACGTTTTTCATGCCCACCTCAGATCGCAGATGGCGGTGTCACACACCGCAATTTCGCCCTGAGGCTAAGGTGATGTGTCGCTCCGGAAATCGCCTCACCTACAGCGGAACCAATCTTGCCTCATTCCATCACCGCAATCTCAAAGGCAATGTGGGCATACATGTTCAGCGCGGCAAGAAGATAGGCGTGCCACAGTGGTTTACACCGCGCCCTTACACGCTCATTGGACAACACAACTGCGTTACGATTGGTCAGCTTGCTCTGGAAGGCTGGCTAATACATGACGCCATTGTCTTATCGGAGTTTGTCACAAATACACGTTTGTGTCGTCAATTGTGGCTCCTACAACACACTTTCGAGGCGCCAAAGTGTCACACAGGAGTGGTCTTGTGCAGTACAGTGGATTACACTAAGAATGGCTAGGTGTGCGTCTGTAGGTGATGGAGGTAAGATACAAACAACACTATGGACATATGTGCCTGCATTGGTCCACGCCATGGCAGAGTTGCCATGGCTGAACTATGTTTGTGCACACATGTTTGCGTGTGTGTACTGAAGTGTACCTACATCCCCCACAAACACCATTGTATTCTCCATGTGTGTGGACACGTTCCCATGTGGCCAAACACATAATAATGGACATGTACACACAGTCACGGCATACAGTGTGGGCCAAAGGGCTGGACCTGTGTACTGGACTTTAGCAGACAATGCTGCAAGGACCCATCAATACCATTTAACGTATCACATACCTCTGTGCACAGCATAAAGCTATGTGCAATTGCCATGTATTGAAAAGTAACAACAGACACAGGTAGTTTGGTTCTGTTTTTTTTTAGTGGTACTTTTTGTGCACAAAAAAAAGAATTATAACAACACACACAAAACATTTACAACAGAAGTGTCAACATCACACAAATAAATAGAAAATGATGATAAAGAATGGCCATACCCAAACATTTCAGAGTACAGACAAAAAAAAACAACTAATTAACTAATGTTTAAGCACCCAAAATAAACAAAACACCACCATAATCCTCCTGGTGCAGCCACCCTGGTGACTCCACCCTCCTCCTGATGTTGCTGCCTCACAACACCAGCCACCCTACACCTGCTGGTGCTGCCAGGCCACTGCCCCAGGGCCATTAAAGTAGGAGCAGTATGCGTCTCTGTTGCTCCTGGCATCCTGCTGACTCAGACCGTGGCTCAGCGGCTGGAGTCGCGCCACACCATGGTCGGCAATCCCCGAGATGGAGCTCCCCTGTTGTGGGGTCCACAGAATCCACATAACTTGCCGGCGTGTATGATGACCGATCCGTACGACACAGGAAGTTATGCAGCACACAGCAGGCCAGCACTACCACATCGATGGATTCCAGTTTCATATGCAAAGGCGTATGAAACACGCGGAATCTATTGGCCATGATCTCGAACTCATTTTCAACCACACGGCGAGCCCAGGATAGCCGGAGATTGAAAATGCGCTGCTCAGAAGTAACTGTCCTCTGGGGACATGGCCGTAGTAGGTGAGCCTGAAGTGGGAAGGCTTCATCCCCCACAAACGCAAAGTTTAGATGACTGGTCGTGACATCACTTGAGGGCAAGTTCAGAGCACCTCTCCTTAGGTCTTCGGCCAAGGAGCTGTGTGCAAACACACCCCCATCTGAGACACGGCCGTTCATGCCAACGTCCACGTGTAGGAACTCATAGTGAGCATCCATAAGGACCACGCTAAAATATCCTTTATAATTAAAATACAAGGACCCCGTGTTGAGGGTTGCATGATCCTCACGTGCTTACCATCCAATGCACCTCCGCAGTTTGGAAATTGCCATCGATCGACAAAACCTCTGGCAACATCCATCCATCCTGCGGGGGTTGTTGGTAACTGCATGTAGGATGGCAGCAGACAACTCACGATGGCCTCACATGTCTCGGGTATCAGGCGGTTCAGCAGTGGCCGTGAGACTGCTGCAGAGTATTGCAGGACTGTCCTCGAACGACCTGTTGCCAGGAACCTCAAAGTTACAGCCAAACGATACTCAGGTGGCACAGCTCGACGCATCAAAGTGTCCTGTCGGGCTATCAATGGCTTTATGCGTTCCAAGAGGAATGTGAAAGAGTCCTTGGACATACAGAGATAGTTCCTGAAATCATGCGGACTACTATCCTCCAGCTGATGCAGCAGGCGCATGTGACTCAGGTTGTCCCGTTGCCAAAGCCAATCCCTAACCCACACACTCCGTGCTCTGCGAGCCCGCAACCTCTCAGCTCTCTCCTCCAGCCACAAGTCCTCTTCCACCAAGGCAAGAGCCACGATAACATCTCCATCAGGGTCCATGATGATCTCACGTACTAACCCCTGTAAAAGGAACAAAAAAAGCTTAGCATCAAAAGAACACGTTATCAGGCATCAAAAATAACCATTACCTCCTTCCCTCCCTACACATCTCCTAGCCAGTTACCCACATCCTAGCAGACTCTGCTCATATGGCCACCCACATAGATATTTTGCACCATTGAACGGTCACAAACACTACATTGCCTCACAACACCTGTTATCACTACACCCATGGGCCTCCTCCACAACTTTATCTCCATCATCCAAATTGTGACATTATTACCATACCCCATATAGCTGCCCATAATGTATATTTACTACCACAAGGCCTAGGAAAATACAAAGCTCAACCACACAGACAGATGCTTGTTAACAATTAAATACAAGAACATGCTAAACGTACCAGAGCCATGTGCTACTGACAAATCATCTCACGCAGCTGACAATCACATATTCATCATGTCCAACACACATCCCTGTTGTCTTGATAAGGCCGGATCTTCACAGGCAGACATTCCCAAGCCACATAGGCCACTCCACATCTCAGTATCGCCAGTACTATGTGCCCACATTTCATATGTTCCACTAAACTAACCACAGAGGCCTCCTTGGTACATGATCCTGTATGGCAAAGGCAAAATGGATTGTCAATGAGGAGGGTGTTTTGTGGCAAGGAAAGCCATCCATCCATTTTGCGGCACACAATAGATCAATCAAACACATCATCATTACAAACTACATACACCAGGACTTGGGCATCTGCTACAGTACACAAGAACGATCCGTAATACAAAGATGTAGCAAACGCTATACACAGCCATATCACAAATCATGTGTGAACATCAGTACTTACTTAATGACTCTGGGCAGCAAACGTGCTGTAGCTTGGTCGTTAGCGGTTTTTATGTGGTAACTATCCAATCATAGGGCATCTGCGTCATCTAATTCACGTAGCTGCCTGGGCATTGACACGTGCGACTACTGATTAGACGCCTGTGCTGCTTTGTGATTGCTCATGTTGTGTTGAAAATGTGGCCAGCTGTTCCGCCACCCATGCTCCTACTTCAATGTGCATTGTTCTATTAGCGTCTTATCACCAGAACTCTGTTGGACAGACAGTAAGTCGGTGGATATGCTATTGTGCTTCTCATGTATGGTATCTTATTTTCGGCTTCCGAGCCATATTTTGCGAGATGTATGGGCGGGTTATGTACAGCTTCATGTAGCGTCATGTAGATGTGTGGTTTCCAACACCTACGCATCGTTAACCCCCTCTGTGTCCTGTTTCACACATAATGATCCTTGCCACCAATGACATGACAATGTGTCATACAGCACTACATCGTTCCATAAATATGTGCTGAGGTCATTCCTGTGTCTAAATTTTGTGTGGTACGCCATGTGTGCCATTTCAACATGATACAGCTTTGTAACTTTGCCTGCCCAGTCCCAAACCACATATGCCCCGTGTCATGTGCAGCATGTCACATCTGTGTACACATATAAAGGCCATTAATGCTTCCGCATACACAAGCTAACTGCCAGACCACCTGTCATTGCTAGTGCTGGACATGGATTGGTCACAAAGAGTAGGGTGTGACCTGATATTTACATGGGTTTTGGTAACACACTATTTTGTTTTTTGGCAGACGGCTGAGAGTCCTGATTTTGTGCGTGAACTCCTACCCATGTACCAGGACCATGAATGGCTGTGGCAGGTTGTGTTGCCCGACTACAAGAACAGGGCGGCGAGGGCTGTGGCCTACAGACACTTTGTCAAGCTGGCAAACCGGCCCGACCAAAGTAAGATCTGGACGGTGCCTATGGTTATGGAAAAAAATCAAGCGGCTGCGCACCGTGTTCACCAAAGAACATAAGAAGGTGCTGACGGTTCGGTCCGGGGCTGGAGCTGAGGAGGTCCCTAAGCTACATCTGTGGTATTATGACCTCCTCACCTTCACCCTGGTCCAGGAGGCTTATCACCCAACACGGTGCAGCAGCCGCCTTGCCCAACCATCTTTGGCCACAAGCCCAGTGCCTGCCCCGTGACAGGAGGTGCGCAATTGTTGTTTTGCTACCTAGGTCCACACCTTGGTGGTTGCACTGATGTGTGGGTTGGTGGACATGTAGAAGGCACAATCGTGTTGGACTTTCACCATTCTGTGTGTTCTGCTTGTGTGTTGGCTCGTGGCTGTTGGCACAGATTGTGCTGTGTTATGTTGGGGCACTTGGCATATCAATTTGGAGCCTCAGGTGAGTACTGGTTTACTTCTTTCTTCATCTTTGTTTCCAACCCTGCTACTGTTGATTTTGGTGTTTGGCATGCTCAGATATATGCCATCTGGTGCTGGGTGGTTGGTTGTGGTAATTGATGTCAGTACATTGCTACTCTTGTTAACTTTTTTTTTTTTTCCGGAAATATATCTTCATTAAGTTTTCAGTATGTTAAACATTACAAACAATGTTATCAGCCAACATAATGTTAGGTCTCACAACAACAGATAAGGCTGCATAATGTATCATACGTGTAGCAGGACCCTTTAGTGCCTTCAGACATAGCACACAACCACATCTATCGGTCCGCCACCAATCTAAATGTTGAGGTTTATAGCTTCCCCTATCTACGCAGATAGTGGGAGGGGGCCTCATCTCTCTAAGATTGCAAAGTATTCACTGATCTCAGGGAGACCAGTCCAAGAAAACACTGCGGGCAGCTGGCTAAAGCGCTCAAACACAGTGAATTCCTAGGCACATTGTCATCTCTCTAAGGCGGTCGTCACACTCATCAATATCGTGTTCGATATTGTTAGCGATCACGTGCACGCGCGATCGCTAACGATATCGCTCACATCGCTGGTGAGCTGTCACACAGACAGACTCACCAGCGATGTGGAGCCGCGAGATCGCTGGTAACTATGGTACACATCGGGTTACTAGGCGCCGCGCTTAGTAACCCGACGTTTACCATAGATACCATCTACCAGCATAGGCTGTGCCGCTGGGAGATCGTTCATCGTGGTGTCACACACCACGATGAAGCAGATTGATCAAGCGATGATCGCTTGATATGAGCTCCGGCTCTCATATCTGCGATGTACAAACGATATCGCTTAAGCGATCAAAAAGCAGATCGCTTAAACGATATCGTGCAGGAAATTGTAGCGTGTGACGGCCGCCTAAGAGGCTTGTGGTTATATAAAAGCTGAAAAAACAAAGAACAAAAAAAACACCAATTATATACAGGGCATTATATTCTCAGAAAAGTTCTACAACTGTCCAGGGGTACGGAGTAGGGTTCATTAGGTAAGAAGAACAGACAAGAGCTAGAATTTTAAAAGTGAAGATAAGAAAAAAAAGAGAAAAGAACATGTAAAGATGAAAGAAAGAAAGAAAGACAGAAAGAAAGACAGAAAGAAAAGCTGTAAGCGTCAGCAACTGGCCGGGACCCACGGGGGTACGGTTCATTTTTCAATTGAACAGGTCACGGAATTAGGGCCATCGCCGAACAGTATCCATTCTGTCCAAACAAGCGAATAATCCCGTTGGGTCTGTAAATAGTCAGCCGAAATCTCATTTCTACGGATCAGTTCCATTTCAGAGTACCACTCCAGAATGGAAGGAGGATCCTGATTCTTCCAATGTCGAGGGATCACGTTACGAGCCGCTGCCAAACAAAACCGAAGGATACCCTTCCTCTGATACTTCCAAGAACCAGGGAGCAGGGAGAGTAAGGCCATTTCGGGAGTGCCTACCAGGTTCCCACCCATAACTAGTTCGTAATTACAGAATACTTTAGACCAAAATACCTGGATTGAGGGGCAGCTCCACCAGATATGTAGCATGGTGCCTATCTCGGCTTCACATCTCCAACAAAGGGGCGAGGCGTCAGAAGAGAACCTGTGCAGCCTGTCTGGGGTGAGATACCATCTGTAACGGAGTTTAAGGCTTTTTTCCATAGCCTCGCATGAACCAGACGTTTTATGTGCCATAAGGAAACTCTTCTCCCAATCCGTCTCAGGAATCACTCTACCCAGTTCCTTTTCCCAATCCCTCCGATAACCATGGGTTCCGGTGTCTACAGATTTGGACAGTATGCCATAAATGGCAGAGATCCCTCTTGGAGGTGCCGCGTCTGCAGTAAAAACTGCTTCCAGAGTGGATAGCATCAAACAGGGGACCCTTTGGATCTCTAGGGAGCTCAAGAAGGACCTCAGTTGTAGGTATTCCCACCATTTCAACTTAATATGTGGTGTTGTAGCCTGGAGAGCACTTAGTGGGGGGTACTCTCCATTAACTAGAACTTGTCTAACTCGAGTGTCATCCTCCGCCTTCCATCCCAGGAGATTCCGACTGGACATCCCAGGGGGGAACACCGGGTTGCAAAAAATCGGGGTCAAAGGGCTGGCAAACTTTTCTTCAGCCAGCTCTCTTCGAGCTGAATGCCAGGCTCTAAGTGTCTCGGTAGTAAGGAAAGACAGTTGACCAATAGAGTTCAAGGCTCTCGTCGGAATCCACTGCAGATACTTAATTGGAATCGCGACCTCGTCTTGTTCAATTCGAACCCATTGTTTGGAGGCTGCCTTATAATACCAATCTAGCAATCGTACTAAAATGGCCGACATACAGTATCTGCGAATGTCTGGAAGGCCTGCACCTCCTCCTTCCCTGGGGGAGGACAGGATCTGCATACTGACTCTCGACCTCCTGCCGTTCCACAGGAAACGAGAAATTGCTGACCTGAGGTTACGGAAAAACGCCCCAGGTGGCCATATAAGTAAGGCCTGGAAAACATAGAGGAATCTCGGCAGGATGTCCATCGTCACAACATGGATCCTTCCCAGCCACGACAATCGCAGGGGTCTATAAGACTCCAACATGGACCCCACTTTACCTAGAATAGCCTGATGATTCAAGCGGAACACGTCAGACAAGTCAGCCGGGAGGCTCACTCCCAGATATACTACATGGCCCGTGCACCAACCGAAGGGGAGGCCTTTTGCTAGGGAAGCCGCTTCAGACGAGGGCAGGGATACATTCAACGCCTCAGTCTTCGCATAACTGACCTTGAAATTGCTAAGGCTTCCGAACGTCTCAAATTCGTGTAGCAGTGCAGGGAAGGTCACCGACGGGCGAGTAACGAAAAGAAGAACGTCATCGGCAAAAAGCGCCGCCTTATGCTGGACGTCTCCCACCACCATCCCATGAATGTCTCGGTTATCTCGTCTTATCTATAGTCTTGGCCAGATGCTCCATGACAATGACATATAGCAGAGGGGACAACGGACAACCCTGTCTAGTTCCGTTTTTCACGAGAAATTACCCTGATAAGCCTCCATTTATCCGTACCCTTGCTTAGGGATGGGAGTACAAGGAGTGCACTCCATTCAAAAATCTATCACCCAAGCCGATATGCGTTAGGGCCTCCCACAAAAATCCCCAGTGGACCCTGTCAAAGGCCTTCTCTGCGTCGATGGAAAGCAGACAGAGAGGGGACTTACACATCCTAGCCTTTTCAATCAAGAGACATGAGCGAAGGATGTTGTCCCGCGCCTCTCTACCTTTAACAAAGCCCACCTGATCAAGGTGAACGATAGATGGGAGTCTCTCGGAGAGCCTATCGGCCAAAATCTTGGCAAACAGCTTGACGTCTACATTAATTAGAGAAATGGGTCGGTAACTCATTGCCTCTGATAGATCCTTCCCTGGTTTAGGTATCACACAGATATGCGCCTCAAGGGCTTGCGGAGGGAAGGTCTCTCCCCCAAATACGGCTATAAAAGAAGAGAGCATATGAGGCAGCAGATCACCAAGCATAGTCCTGTAAAATATAGGCGTGAAGCCGTCCGGTCCCGCACTCTTAGATGTCGGAGTATCCTTAATTGCCTCCGTGAGTTCCTCCACCGATACGTCCACCTCAAGGGACGAAACATCATCTCCAGACAAGGTCGGTATCCCAACTTTGGAAATATATGACCGAATTTTGTGGCGTAAAGCATCAGGGTCCATATCGTCAAATTTTCCTCGAAGACCATAAAGGTCTGTATAGAACATCTGGAAGGCCCGCGAGATATCCTCAGTGCTGTGCACCAATATACCCGTGGAGTTTTTAATAGCCGGAATATATGTGGGACCCGACTTCGGATGTAACAGCCTTGCTAAGGGTCTTCCACAAGAGTTAGTTTTCTTGTAAAAAATCCTTTTGTTTTCTCTTTTTGCCTTTCAAATCTAACATCGAGCAGGTTTCTAAGCTCGTTTCTGGCAGTGGTCAGTTCAATGAGCTCCCTTCGATCCCCAGAAGCCTTGTGTCTGGACTCCAGGAGGCCTATCTGCTGTAATAGTTGGGAAATTTGTTCAGATCGAAGGTGTTTCAGTCTGGAACCATGTTTAATTAACGTACCTCTAAGGATACATTTGAGGGCCTCCCATTTGACGGATGGGGAAGTGGAGTCCTGCTCATGCGTCTGTGAAAACAACTCTATATCAGATTTCAAATCTTCCATACATTTGGCATCTTTCAGAAGGTGACCATTCAGTCTCCAGGTCCATTCCTTCTTAGCCAGTCCTGGCATCGCCACGGATAAAAAAATAGGACTATGGTCCGAATAAACTATATTGCCAATGGAGGCGACAGGATTCCATGACAAGACACCATGGCTGACAAGAAACAAGTCGATTTGACTGTACAATCGATGGACCCCCGAGAAAAAAGAAAAAATAGTCTCGTCCCTTAGGATTGAGGATCCTCCAAACATCCACTAATTGTAGCTTACAGAGGAATCTCTGGAGCGCCTGCACCCATTTAGGTGGAGCCATCCCTCTACCAGACGTGGAATCAACGGCCGGGTCAAATACAAAATTAAAGTCACCTCCGATTATGACCTGACCCTCGGCAAAGTCTGCTAATTTCAATAAGAGGGCTCTACAAACTCTCGTTTGCTCCCTGTTGGGAAGGTACCAGTTGACCAAGGTTATACGGGTTCCCGCTATCATTAGTTTAAGGAAGATATATCTTCCGTTGGAATCGATTATCGAGTCAAGCAGCGTGCCTCGGGATTTGTGCTGTGAAAACAGGAAGAAAACTGTTTCCCTCCTATGTGGGGTACATGGCCCTCTTTAAAGTGTGTCTCCTGGAGTAGGACCACCTGGACCCCTCGTTTGTGCATATCTTGCAGGACCTGATGTCTCTTTTGGGGCGTATTGAATCCCCTGACGTTTAGAGACCCAATCACCAAGGACCACATATTCAACATGTCGTCAGCGGCCTCAACCCCCCGGGGATCCGCCACCACCACCCACGCACAACCTGGATCTTAGAAAAAAAGAGAAAAGAGATGATAGAAAAGGAGAGATAAAAAAGAGAGAGAGAAACCCTGGACGGGTAATTATAACACCTCGCAGGTTAATAGGGTATATTCTATAAAGAAGTATCGTAATCTAAATATGAGTACGAAATCCCCTTGGGGAGTACCTTTCCAGGAGGAAGAAAAGTGTGAGTACGTCAATATTCAAGGAAGGTACTCTATTAGAAGTAAATACGTCAGTATATAACACAATACAATCCGAGGAGTATATAGTCCCCTCGGTCTCAAACCTTAAAATAACACATAACATAGTAGCATTTAACCAGCCTGGGAGTAAGTAACCGGACAATATTAAGTCGAGGTTAGGAGGTTCCATCAGAACGCACATCGCAATGCAATAAGGGGGACATCCGTCGCCCCTTGGACTAGGATATTTAACGCTGAAAAAGAAGAGGTGGGTGGGGGGGGGAAAGGGGTATGGGGGGGAGGGGAAGCGGAAGCGAAAAGGGTGAGGGAAAATTTTCTGAAGTTCGCTGACTGGATGAAGACTGGGGCTCCCATCATAGGAGCTAACAGGTCAAAAAAAAAATTATCAAGCAAGACAAAATCCTGAAAAAAAACCAACAGTCAGGGAGTGTTCAGTAGAATGGAATACAAAACCCTGGATACCAATACAGTCAGCCCTCTTCATCACGCTCTCTAATGGCGGTCCTCTGTCTCCTCCGAGCTCTTCCTCTTCCACTGCCTCTACGCCTTTGGGTGCGTTGTGCCCGTGGGTCTGCCAAATATATGCCCTCGGGAGCGGGGGACGGCCAATCAGGGAACAAGAGGCCAGGGTCGGCTAAGTCGAGGGCCTGCAAGAATTCCTGAAGCTCTCTAGGGTGGGATAAAAATGCCATTTGGTTCCCACATGGGACTTGAAGGCGGAACGGATAGCCCCAGGAATACGGAAGATTGTGGTGCCTTAAAAGATCCAGGAGGGGTCGCAGGGCTCTCCTCTTCTGGAGGGTTTTCCTGGACAAGTCTGCCATTAGTTGTATAGTACATCCCAGGAAAGTGATCTCCTCGCTTCGTCGTGCCTTATTGAGGATTTCGTCTTTAACACGGTACCTATGAAGGCGGCAAATAACATCACGGGGGAATGCTCCTTCAGCCGGGAGGGGGCCCAGTGACCTGTGGGCCCTATCAAACTCGATAGTGGAGTCCTCAGGCATGTTCCTTATAGAATTGAATAGGTTCTGGAGGGTGTGCCCCAGGTCCCATGATGCTACAGATTCCGGGAGACCCCTCACCCGGATGTTCTGTCTTCTTTCCCGGTTTTCCAGGTTCTCCATAGAATCCAGAAAAATCTCCTGTTGGGACCTCTGGAACACCACAATGTCCTCCAGTTTCTTGACACGTATATTTAGGGCTTCCATATTGGCATCAGACTGAGATATTCTGTCTGACATTCCTCTAACTTCTCCCCGTATCTCCCTAGTTTCAGCTTTAAATGAAGCCTCCATTTTTGAGAGCTCTTCTCGAGTAGGCATATTTAGAATACGGACCCTGAACATGTCCCAAACGTCGCCTCCAGGAGCAGGAGTGTCCCTGCATATATCAGCTTGAAGCACACTTGAGCCTGGGCCGACAGGGGTCATACCTTTAGCTATGAGACCAACGGGGGGACCACTCAGGTGAGGGGATTGTGATGTCTCAGTTATAGTCCCCATGGAGCCAGGGGTTTGAGGGACTTGCGGCCAGTATAGCGCCCCCATAGGTTGTGGCCATCCCTGGTATTGCAGATTGGCACCGTGGCTGTACGGGGATGGAGGCAGGTATGGGCTCAGTCCTGGGCTGGAGGACTGATCAGGCTGTCCCAGAGCCCTGGTGCTCTGAACCCCACTCCTTACCGCTGCCCCTGGAGCTGGAATCCACTGTGTCCCTCCGACCTTTTCCAGGATCCTCTGTTCACATGCAGCAGATTCAGGCTGGACGGTGCTGGGAGGGCTCCCTGTACTGCTGTCTCCAGGAGGTGTCATCAGCTGCTGTGGGGCTTCAGATTTCCCTGGCTGTGCGGTGTTATCGCTCACAGTGCGGCGAGAGCAGGCAGGCTCAGTATTCAGCTCCACACTCCCAGGCAGGCACCCTCCTCCCCCCTCCTCAGGCGCGGCTTCCTCCAGCAGAGGAGCAGGCTCAGCCATCTTGTGAGACACTGCAGCTAAAGGGGGCCTGCTGGAACTGCGGAGATTCCGCTTAATACCGACAGTTTTTGAGCGGGAGGGTCCCGGGATCGCTCCTGTGCGGTTGCTCCTTCTCCTCACAGACATGAGGTGGTTCTCTCTCCAGGCTGGGATGCCGATATTAGCCTAGTAAAGAGACCGAGGGGACAGAGCTCGTGGACTAGCGTCTGTCTCCCTCCATGGCCAGGACACGCCCCCTTGTTAACTTTTTTTTTCAATGTTTGGTTTACAGGCCCCTCGTGAGTCTGGCTCCAGTGCAGAGGATCCACCCGCTGGCCAGGCTCCACCCTCATCATCTTTGGTGGAGCAGGTGCCTGATCCCAGTGGTGGGGGGCCGTGCCCAGGGCACAGCTCAGGCATACAACGGCGTCGCACACCTGCCCCACCCAACACTGAAATGGGTACCTGGGCAAAACGGGTCCTATTGGACAGAGAGAGGACCACCGCCACTTCAATCGGGCACATGGCCAGTGAATGGGTGTGCCGCATGGAACCAGCACAACGTGCCATTGCCGAGAGGGCCATAATTCGGGTCCTGGAAGCGGGCGTGGATGGGGCACTGAGATGGGGTGGTTACATCGCCATCCCCAAGAAAACACCCCCAGTGCCCCCTGCGCCCCAACAACCCATGGCTAGAGGTCGCCAAATCAGGATCCCCCACTTCCCCCATGAAGACTCCAGCACAGAAGGGTCCCCAATGTGTGGGAGTACGGGGATGAGGGGGAGGAGCCATTTTCTGATCCAGCAGAGGACGAAGAAGCAAGACGCTACACTACATTGCGTACTGGACTTTTTTTTTAATCTAAAACCAAGTGTGTTTTTATTTTTATTTTGGGGTAATAAACCTGACTATTATTTGCCATACCTACGTCCACATGTCAGATTCAGCAGTATGGTTGTGTGTGTCGTGTGTTGTGGGTGTAATGGTGATGTTTGTGTGGCACAAGGAGAGGCCTCATGTCCACAATAAGATAGTTGTGTCATTGTAGCAGACAGGAGCCTATACCTAGGTGACATGTGTGAGTATTGAGAGATTTTGAGTATTCTGTGGCCGACATTGGCGAGTATGTTTGTGTCTGTGTGTTTGGTAATGTGGGTGTGATATTGGAGACATTGATGTCAATTGCGGCTTCATCCGTGTTGAAATGGTACAGTATGGTCAGGTCTTTATCATGTCACACTGTACACCTGTACACGCAAATTCATTAGCCATGTGTTGTGTTTAAAAATGTCACCTCCCAAAGGTGTCCCTGTGTGTGCTGAGACAAGGGATCACACAGTATTTTGGTTTGCACTCACATTTATTGTTTCCAAATCTTTTTTGTAAATGATGTTTTTTTCAGATTAGTTGTAGGCAAACCGTACTACCCACTTTCCCAATGTGGGATACTATAAGAAAAAAGACCAACGGGGCCTAAAAAAGAAGGGTGCCAACATGTCAACACAAACAAACAACATGCCCAACATGGACAACTACATACAAGGGCCATTGGCCACATTATTGGGGGCGATATGCAGGAGTAGGGGCAATGGCGGACTGGGCTGCCTGGAAGCACAGTATCATCGCACCCAACCTGTCCAGATGTTGCTGTCCTTCTCGGTGGGCACGGTTCATGTGCTGCTGTGCCTCACTGTGTGCTTGCAGCAGGTCGTCAATAGTTGGTACCCCTGTATGGGAAATAAGGACATTAGTCAGTGACATGTGTAGGTGTGGGTGGGTGGTCAGGATTTCACTTACGTAGCATATCCCCATCCCGTTTTCCATCTTGAGGAGATGGTGATGCGCTGACAGCCCAGCCTGCAGCGCGATTACTTGCCCCTTGACAAAGAAAGGAAAACAAAAAACATCATGACTCACATACTGATGTCAGGGACACACACCAGCATGTATATTACAAAGCTTGTAGCCTATTGCCAATACTTACCACCAATCACAACTCCAGCAGGCTCAATGTCACTGTGTGGAGACCACAACACAGCAGGGCTGGCCCGGGAGCTGGAGATGCTTGGGGGGGGGTTCCACCTGGGCTTGGGGTATGGACTTGGCAGCCTAGGACCGGGCGTCCTGGTCCCACGTGTCCTGGGCGGGCTGCTCCCGAGGGTGGGGTCCCTGGTGGTGAGGGACTTCCTGGGCCCTCTGGGGAAGGTGAGGGTGGGGTCCCTGGTGGTGAGGGACTTCCTGGGCCCTCCAGGGAAGGGGGGGGGGGCCCTGGTGGTGTAGGGGACTGTCGGCCCTCCTCAAACGGGGAGTCCTCCTCATCTGTAATATCAAAAAAGACAAGACACTGATTTTAAATAAGGAACACAACATAGGGCAAACACGTACCGTGTGTGTATCAATGTCATTAGGGCGTGAAGCCTAGCCTAAAAGGTTTGGGTCTGGAGCGACCCTATGGTTAGGGGCCAGTCTGTTTTTGGACTTGACCACAACACCAGTGACCACATACTTGGGATGTAAAACATCCTTGGATTAGCAGAGGATGGATTTTTACACAAAACACAAGAGCAGACAGTAAGCATCTGGTGGTGCCACTATGGGGGCAAACACATAGCAGTCAGCTTGTAGTCACTTTTCTGGATTGTGATCAATGTCTTGTGAAATGCTATGTATCAGACTGCGCACATATGTGCTGCCAGGTGTGATGTGGCCCTTCAAATTTGCATTAATATGTTGTGGTCAACTTTGCTGTCATTACACACCTATGTTCGGCCACACACAGGTCAAGGACCACTATAGCCATCAGCATTAAAAAAACATATGAGTGTATTCTGCAATTTCATGTTCCAGTGTGACCAACATGCAGATGCACATTGGTGACAGGTCCACATGCTGGTTTATGTCACACTATGTGCCATGGCACAATACCACATGATGGTTGGGTAGTGTTTGGAGTAGGATGATTGGCATGTGTGTGTTTGGCATTGCCACATATTCACCACACAGCCTGGCAATCCGGGCACGAATGTCCACAATCCGCCCTGGGGACTTGTGCTTCAGGTCTGCCACCTTTTTCTGGATTTGCTTGCGGGTCCTCTCCACACCCGCTTCTCCGAAGCAGGGCCTGCTGGATTGCCGCAACAGTGAGGCAATTTCATGGCAATTTCACCGGGGCGACACATCACCTTTCAGATCTCCAGGCGAGATTGCAGCGTGTGACAGTACCTTTACTCTTTACAGGTCGGATTTACAACAGAGAGGGATGGTTAGGGAGCACCTAGGAAGGTGTAGGGGCAGCTAGTGATAGGTCAGAGGGCTACTTACAGGCGACAAGTTCCCTTTAAGTGGAAGAGGAATATTCCACCCTTGCTCAACGAAAGGAGGCGATACAGAAACAGGCGAGACAGGCTGTCAATAGTGGCCAGTTTTTGCTCTTAAGGTACCGTCACACGCGGCAATATTGCTTGCAATTTCACTGGCAATTTGCTGGTTGCAGTGAAATCATGGACACATTGTTCTTTTTTGTTGCCGAGTACAAATGGAACAATGTGTCCATGATTTCACTGCAACCAGCACATTGCCAGTGAAACTGCAAGCAATATTGCCACGTGTGATGGTACCTTTACTCTTGCTCTTGTTCATTGTTGTATAGTAGCAGCATAGTGGATGGAATTTCTAGAAATCCCATACCCACTATGCTTCTCCTGATCGCAGTGTGTTTTCAGCTGCAGTGTGGGTTTCCAGACTTCCGCATTTCCGCAGCATGTTAATTTCATGCTGCGGAGTTTGAAGGGAGAACCATCGGGAGCACCAAGGAGAAGCCGCCCTTGCACTGAACACAGATAGTGAGTACAGGGCGACTGCGGTCTCCCTGTGTTCACCCGTGGGTCCGGAGGCACTGCTTCCAACACGCAGTGCCTCCAAATGGTGAGCACACAGCGTCATATTCTGTTCACTACTGTGCTGAGTATTCTGAGTTAGAGAACCATTGTAGCTCAGCGATCACAGCTGTTGGAATAACCCTCTAATGCCATAAAATCTAAAACGACAACATGTACATGACTGGAACTCACACAGCTATTTTTGTGTAACAATGTCAACAATTCACATTTGCTGAATGAATCTAAATATTTCTATGGCTGTTTATCAGCTCCTTTTCAATCATTTCTAAATAACATAGTCTTAAAGGGAATCTGTCAGCAGGTTTTTCCTATGTAAGCTGAGAACAGCATGCTGCAAGGGTTAAAAACAAAAAGGAACTGTGCTTCTCTTATCAGGCTCTATGCAATTGCTTATGAGTCGGTTGACAGGGAAGGGGGTACTTGGATACCAGGACAGGGGGGGGGGGTTACTTCGGTGGGGATCACGGCTGGTCTGTTCCCGGTTCTGTGCCCTGGACCCTCAGTGAAGGGGAGGGGGTGATGATGATGGGGGATTTGTAACGTGACGCGATCTGTGGTACCTGGTAATAGGGTTACCAGCACTGTGGACGGCCACTGAAGTGATGGGAATGCAGCTTTGGTAGTACAGCTCCCCACAGGTGGAGCTTTAGCTCAGGGCAGCGGGGTGGATGAGGGGGGGTCGTAGTCCTCACCTCTGTGATGCTGTAGAGGCCCTCTTTGCAACGGCTGAAAGGAGAACAAACACCAGATCAGCTCAAACAGTTCTTTACTTGCACCAGGTGAAATCGGTACATGGTACAGTCTGATTTAACGGGGTTGGTAGCCACGGATTCTGGAAGCTTTTTACAGGGTCTGTCAGAGGTGTTCTTCTAATGGCTTTCTTGGTCTCTACTCCCAGTGGCTCTTGGCTCACTGCTCTCAACCACACTAAAGAGCCTGTTCGCCGGTCCCCAGGTCTGTTACTAGAAGTTACTTCTGGCCCTTTCCGGTACGGACGGGAGCTGTGTAAGGCGAACCTTCCTGCCACCGGTATTTAATCCTTTTTCCTATTAGTGTCCTGGACTCAATTTGGGACAGAGGTGGGGATTTAGTCCTGTGATGCTGTGTCTCCTACTTATTAGGCCCACAGCCTGCCGGTCTGCGGTCAGGGATAAACTGTGACTAACCGCCTCGGCTCCGGTGTGCCAGCTGGCTCCGACCAGTCCTGGAGTGGTCCCTCTCGTCGTCTGGGTCACCTCTCGTCGTCTGGGTCAACTCTCTTCTCAGAGGTGCCCTCCTGTCACGGCCGCAGGGTCCCCTGTGTCCGTCCTCTCTCTCTTTCTAACACCGTCTGACTGACTAGTTTCCAACTGTCACTCTAAGTCTCCCGCTCTCTAGGCTCCACCCCCTGGGACCTACTGAATATACGGTCCCTTGTACTAAGGTGTCCTGTTGTGTGGGTGATGGGTGCAGACTGTGTCGTTTCCTCCATATCCGTGACTACGGAGGCACTACACCTTCTGTTTGCGGTGCAGTACCTCCCTGTGGCGCCTTGCCATATATTACCCTGTGATTACCATTACAGGACTAGAAAGTCAAGCACACTGCTGTCCGATGGATTCCCTGCTTTGATTGACACCTCAGTCAATGCATAATATCTATTGAGAACCTGGTGTGGGCAGGGAAAGCTATTTAAGCTCTGCTGTGTTTCTAAAACTAATACCTTTGCTAGTGTCAGAATGGCTTCAGCCAGTGATCGTCATTTCCAGAACTGCGGGGATCGCCCGACTTCAAGCTGCGCTTGGCCCATGTTCTGTGGAGCACATTACGTCAGCTCATCTGTGATCACTTTTTAGGTGCATCGAACCACGGTTTCGGAAATTACGCATTCAGCATCATAGCCGGAATGCAAAAGATGGCTACTAGGCAGGCTGGGGGGCGCACAACTTCATTTCAATATCACGCCCATGCGGCGAGAGGGACCAAAAGAGGACGCCCAGGGAGGCTAGTAATGGTAGCCCCCCCGTTCATTAACGTACGACCCAGTAAGTTTTAAAAACATTTTATTAAACACTCACAGCTCACATTTAGCACAGAAAGGGATAGTTAGAGTACTAATAGGAAGGTGCAGGGATAGGTAGTGATAGCCAGGGGCGCTTTATCTAGGTGACAGGTTCACTTTAAACGCCAATGCGAGCGAGGCCTAAGGATGAAATGTTCATAATGGCCAATACCAAACTACTGTCAGTCAAAAATGTTTTATCAGGTTGGATGTTTTTGACAATGGTCGGCTAATACACTCATGGCACAATCAACCAAATGTGGCAGATCACCACTTTACACAAGCTCAATATATTTTTACTAAACTCATTCTACGCACGGTTGTCGAGCATTTTTATTGCCATTTTTTTTTTTATTTTATTGAAGCATTAACTGAAAACAAAATGTATTTCTTGTTCAAAAACTTCTCTGTAAGGCTGCTTTCACATAACGATTTTTTGCCTTTCCGATGCTGTCCGAAAAAAATCGGACAGCATCGGACCGATTTTCGGACCCCATGTATCCCTATGGGGATCGGACCGAATCGGATGTGCACTAAATGCCATCCGATTTGGTCCGATCCGATTCTGTCCGATTTTATTATCGGTGCTAAAATCGGAGCATGCTCCGATTTTAGCACCGAAAATAAAATCTGACAGATTCGGATCGGACCAAATCGGATGGCATTTAGTGCACATCCGATCCGACCCGATCCCTATAACATGGGGCCCTATGGAGAAGGGTCCGAGAAAACATCTATGTTTCCTCGGACCCCGATTTACTGTACTGAGCATGCTCAGTACAGTAAAACTGCTCCTAACTGGGAGCACAAGTGTTAAAAAAAAAAAATAAAGTTTATTCTCACCTCCCCCCGAGCCCCCGCCGTCTTCCGCCATCTTCTGCCATCTTCTTCTAGGCTCCCGGTGGCTCCCGCAGGCTCCGGTGTCAGCAGAGCGCTCCCTCTGCTGTTCAGGACCTGCGGTGATGTCACAGTCACGTGACCGCGGCTTCACCATGGTGAACCCGCGGTCACGTGACTGTGACATCACCGCAGGTCCTGTGTACAGCAGAGGTACACCTCTGCTGACACCGGCAGCCTGCGGGAGCCACCGGGAGCCTAGAAGAAGATGGCAGAAGATGGCGGAAGACGGCGGGGGCTCGGGGGGAGGTGAGAATAACCTTTATTTATTTTTTTTTTTTTTTGCAGCCCGGCGCCGATTTTATGCCGGAATCGGGTGCCTATTTGGCACCCGATTCCAGGCATCAGAAGGGAGCCGATGCTGTCCGATTTATATCGGACAGCATCGGCTCCCTTCAGATCGTAATGTGAAAGTAGCCTTAACCACATTTTTGCTGTAATCTCTGTGATCTTTCTTAAAGTTGCCTTGATGGCACAGGACTTTGAGAGTCAGGTTATTTTTTATCTATTCCTTCCCCGGCTGCTTTCCTCCCCTTTATTTTAAGGGAATCTTTAAGGTCAAAAATCCCTATGTAACTGATATCATTTTCTAATTCCTCTGGGGAAGCTCTTTCTATTTATGTATTTCTTATATTTGTAATTTCCCCTATCCTCTGTAAGGCTGGTTTCACACTTGCGTATGAAACCGCAGCGTACCGGACGCAGCCAAACGCATGCGCACTTTATTCCTATGTTTAACATGGGAGCGCATAGTACCTGCATTTGACTGCGTTCAGTTGCGGTTGTGTTCGGATGCGCATAATTTATGCGCCCTCGGAACGCAACATGTTGCATTTTTTGTGCGTTCGCAGGAGCTTGTTTTATCTGCAAGCTCCCGCAAGCGCACAAACAATGCATGGGAGTCAATGGATCTGCAGTGTCCTCCGCATGACAGCGCAGGAGAACGCTGCGGATCACATTGAAATCTCTCCCGGTGGTCGCCGCTGATCTCCAGGGACATCAGCCGCTGCCACTGGGAAATCAGCTGGAGCAGCCGCTGATCTCGTCTCCTGGTCACCGCTAATCTCCCAGCGGTGTCGGCAGGGAGAAACAGCTGATCTGACAGCTGTTTAAATCTCCGGCGCCGACATCTCCTCTTCCGTGTCCACGTGGGAGATTTAAACAGCTGTCAGATCAGCCTCCCAGCCGCCACGACAGCTGATTGGCTGGCTGGGCTGCATACTGATGTGAACACATGCGGAGATTCTCCACTGTGTTCACATCAGTATGGCTGCGTTTGCGTCTGCATGCCCTCCGCATGCAGACACAAACGCAATTGTGAAACCAGCCTTAAGCTGCAAAAAAAGAGATTAATTCCATCTGTCAATCACAGTGAGTGATCACTTAATTCTCTGCTGTTCACTCCCCAAGAAATGAATATTCATATAGTGACATCACTGCCTACTCTGCACTGCCCGCTTATGTAAGCTCACAACCAAAGCAGTCTAAATCACTCACATTGGGGCCTATGTATCTGGTTGTGTATGCGGCTTTCCAGGCACAGTGCAGAGGAGAAAGGAGGGGGAGGTGTGTGTTCTTAGCACTTGCACCTCTGACATCTTCATTGTGTGTATCTGAGGCATATGTATAGTTTGTGCGCTCTGAGATATTTCTTGGTGTTTACATAAACATTTGATCATTTGTTCAGCAGATGCACACATTACATGGTGCAGAAAAACCGATGTTCATATAAACAGATAGAAATCTCTTAGACTACTTTCATATCAGCATATTATTTGCAATTCTGGCAGATAAGGCAAACTTGAACTTTTATGTGATTGTAGACACCGGAGCTAACGTTTATATGGGTGAAGTACACCTACTGCTCTTCCTAATTAGCTTGTGCTTATTACACCTTATTATATTAGCTACTATATTTCAAGTTAGACGGTTAAGTTAGCTCAGCGCTTAATCTTATTTTGCATTAATAACGGACAATGCACTATTAGCACGTTTAACCCTGTATCTGGATGTTTATTTATAGCAAAAGGTATATCAGTTTGAACACAGTAAAAAAACTCTTGACGTGCTCTGGTAGAGGGTGTTTCTCCTTGTTAAGTCGGCTCCTTTCAGGGTGGCTCTCTACATGTTGGTGTAGTGCTCCATAGTGGTGGTATCACTTGTGGATATACATAAAATTTGAAAAATCTGTCCTTCTGTTTAGAGGTCTGGATGGCTATTTGCCTCTTACCAGCTGTTGGATGGTGGTGCTTATACAGCTATTCTCTACTCTCTCAGGTTAATCTAAAGGCCACTTTAGGCTGGTTTCACATTACGGGTTTTTCAGATCCGATGCTGTCCGATCAAAACCGATTCCAGGCATTAGAAGGGAGCCGATGCTGTCCGAATTTATCGGACAGCATCGGCTCCCTTCAAAATCGTAATGTGAAGGTAGCCTTACACACAGATATCTGTGTCCAACTTCTGAACAGATCTATGGTTGCAGTGAAATCATGGACACATTGTTACATTTGTACACAGCCACAAAATGGAACAATGTGTCCATGATTTCACTGCAACCAGAGATCTGTTCAGAAGTTGGACACAGATAACTGTGTGTGTAAAGTGGCCTTTATGGTTACACCTATAATGGTGAAAGGTTTCTTATTAGAAGCCCTTTACAATACTCTGAAACCCTTATTTAATATATAGTTTATATTTACCGTATATACTCGTGTATAAGCCGACCCGAGTATAAGCCAAGGCCCCTAATTTTACCCTCCAAAACTAGGGAAAATTATTGACTCGAGTATAAGCCTAGGGGGGAAAATGAAGCAGACTCATCACGGTATACATCCCCTCTCATCATGATAAATGGCCCCCCATTACTGGTATATAATCCCCCATCACTGGTATATAGGACCTCCATCACTGGTATACAGTTCTCCCCATCAGAGGTTACAAACCCCATCAGTGTAATACAGCCCCCCGTCAATGGTATATACAGGCCCCCCTCAGTGGTATATACAGGCCCGCCATTAGTGGTATATACAGGCCCCCCCTCAGTGGTATATACAGGCCCGCCATTAGTGGTATATACAGGCCCCCCATCAGAGGTTACAGCCCCCCTCAGTGGTATATACAGGCCCCCCCTCAGTGGTATATACAGGCCCCCCATCAGTGATATATACAGGCCCCTCCATCAGTGGTATATACAGGCCTCCCATCAGTGGTATATACAGGCCCGCCATTTGTGGTATATACAGGCTCGCCCAGTGGTATATACAAGCCCCCCATCAGTGGTATATACAGACCCTCTTCAGTGGTATATACAGGCCCCCCTCAGTGGTATATACAGGCCCCCCCATCAGAGGTTACAGCCCCCCTCAGTGGTATATACAGGCCCCCTTCAGTGGTATATACAGGCCCCCTTCAGTGGTATATACAGGCCCCCTTCAGTAGCATATACAGGCCCCCCAGTGGTATATACAGGCCCCCTTCAGTGGTATATACAGGCCCCCCGAGTGGTATATACAGGCACCACCCCAGTGGTATATACAGGCACCCTCCCCTGTGGTATATACAGGTGCCCCCCCTTGTGGTATATACATGCGCCCCCCCGTGATATATACAGGACCCCGTTGCTGCCGCACACCTGTAAAAGAATAGTTCTCATACTTATCCTCCTCGCTGTCACAGCACGCGCATCCTCCGCTCTCCTTCCTGCTTGTACCCGGCGTCCATCCATGTGACCGCGCACAAGCAATGACTTCATTACAGGTGCGCGGTCACATGGATGGACGCCGGGTACGAGCAGGAAGAAGAGCGGAGGATGCGCGCGCGGTGACAGCGAGGAGGATAAATATGAAAGCTATTCTTTTACAGGTGTGCGGCAGCAACGGGGGGCCTGTATATACCACAGGGGGGGGCAGAGCTGTATATACCACTGGGGGGGGAGCGCTGACATAGTGCAGTGTAATATGCACCGCTCCCCCTGCCGCTGATGGACAGGGGGATGCAGTGCATATTGCATTGCACTAATGAGCGGGGTCACATGACCGCCCGCTCCTATCACAGCCTCCCCCACCTCCTCCAGCACCCAAAAACCGCCCCCCCCCCACACTCTGAGCCGTCACTGACTTGAGTATAAACCGAGGGGGGCACTTTTCAGCACAATTTTTGTGCTGAAAAACTCGGCTTATACTCGAGTATATACGGTACCTCTGGTTCTCCCTTTGAAGTTTCTACGAACAGAGGATGTCGGTCAACCTTGTATCTGTTGAATATTTTTTTTTTAAATCAATAAATTTTTATTGAGAAGAAAACAAGTAACAAGAAAATGCGTACATCTGTACAATTGACCAAAAAGACCGCGATAAGTCAGCATCTTGTAATATATGAATAGAAAGTCACGGATAATACAAATTCTATAAGGGGAGGGGGGAGGAAGGATTTAGGAAAGCAGGGAGGGGACAGGATAGGGAAGGGAGGGAGGGGGGGGGAGGGGTAATCAGATTGTGCTTGATGTTTAAAACTATCATATGAAAATAACAGGTTAAACGTGGGTATTAGAAACAGTTAACAGTGTTGTGAGACGAGGAGATCCATGGATCCCACCAAGTTAGGACTTTAGATCTGCGGGTAATGTCATGAGAGAGAGCAAGTTCGTATTGCAGGTGGGTGTTCAGAGAGTCCAACAGATCTTTGAGGTTGGGAGATCGAGCAGATTTCCAGCATCTGGCCACGCAGAGCCTAGCTGCGATGAGAGTGTTTGCAGTGATAGGTCGGACTGGAGCAGGAATGTCATCAAGACCAATACCCAATAGAGCGAGAGATGGGGTTAGTTGAGTGGCAATATTTGACAAAGATGTTAAAAGTGTGTTGACTTGCCTCCAAAAAGACTGCATTAGAGGGCAAAACCACCACATGTGAGCAGAAGAGCCCACTCCACCACAAGATCTCCAGCACATTTGAGCAGATGAAGAGGAGTCCTGTCTATCTGTTGAATATATCCTCCTAAATTTGAACTTTTAAACTTCAAACCCGGCAAAAAAACCAAGCTGACACACTTGCGACAGGATTGCTGCAAGTCTGCGTTCTGTATAATGCATTTCCTATAGAACTTGTGGACATGTGTGGCACTTGCATTTTTGCTGATAGCTGCGGTTTTAAATTTGCCACAAGTGCCGCATTTACCAGATCGCGGCAAGAACGCAAGTGCCACCATGTCCACAAGTCCTATAGGAAATGCATTAGGTAGAACGCAGTCTTCCTGCAATATTGCAGGATGCATTTTTTGCGAAAATACCAGAATTCTGCCACATTTGCAAAACTACAGATGTGAAAGCACCCTTAAGCGGCCGTCACACGCTAAGATATCGCGAAAGATATCGCTTGAACGCGCCAGATTTAATATCGCGTGAACGATGTCTGTGCGTGTGACGGCAATATACGATGAGCGAGAATTGATGAAATCGCAAAATCGTGATCTGAGCTCCGGAGCTCAGATCTTGCGATGAGCGATTTCACGATCTGTTTCATCGTGGTGTATAACACCACGATGAACGATCTCCCAGCGGCAGAGCCTATGCTGGGAGATGGTAACTATGGTACACGTCGGGTTACTATGCGACGCGCGGCGCCTAGTAACCCGATGTGTACCATAGTAACCAGCGATCTCGCTGGCCCACATCGCTGGTGAGTCTGTCTGTGTGACATCTCACCAGCGATGTGAGCGATATTGTAAGCGATCGCGCGTGCACATGATCGCTAACAATATCGCTAGTGATATCTTAGCGTGTGACGGCCGCTTTACAGACAGCACACAGTGTAGCACAAAACAGCTTCCCCTCAGAAGGAGCCTGCAGAAGCCTAAGATTTTAAGTGACTCACTTCAGCACAGAACACAGAGGGGAGGGACAGAATACCAGTTTGGATAGGCATGGTTATTTAAATAAAACTTACATACTGTGTGTGGACTACTCAGGAGTGAAAGTAATGCAGTGCAGGAGCTGCCTGCAGGGTGTGAAGGTGCTTATAGCAAGAAAACTACAGAGGGTACAATAATAATTTTTTCATTTTTTTAAAAAGGTCTGTCCAGGCACTATCCAAGGGTACTATTAGCATCATACTGAAAAATGACCTGACAGAGTCCCTTTATATTTTGCACCGTGGTCGCTGCCATTACACCTATGGATGGCGCGTGTGCAATACTATAATTATAATCACATTGTAGCTAAATCCTTCAATAAAATAGCGCCAGAGTCCGCGCATGCACATACTGCAATCTACGCCACGATTTTCTTGAAGACACAGTCTCTGCAAATATCATCTGAAACAAACGTGACTTTAGGAGAGACAGTGTCTTCGATAAAATGGCGATGGAGTTCGCAGTATGCGCAAGCGCTGACTCCATCAGAGCTTAGCTTTCACTTTACTTCAGCAGTTGCTATAGGCTACCAAAATGATCTTACTGTGAAGGCCACTTTACACACCAACTTATCTGTCCAACGTCTGAACAACTTACTGGTTGCAGTGAAATCATGGACACATTGCTCCATTTTGTAGCTGTGTACAAATGTAACAATGTGTCCATGATTTCACTGCAACCAGTAAGTTGGTCAGAAGTTGGACAGATAAGTTGGTGTGTGTAAAGTGGTCCTGAGGCAATTTTCGTAAATGAGGCCCCGATTACTTCTGCACTGGCTAATCTTTTTTTTTTTTTAAATAGGCTCTTTGGCCAATGAAACAGTTCAATCCTGGCTTTGGACAGAAGGACGCATTCAGCATAATATTATAGATTATTGGTTAAGCTTGATAATTTGGTATAAATTGCCCATAGTATAGTATAGTTATTACAAAATAGCAAGATGAAAACAGCCGCACTCAGCGGTGATGGACCTTTTCTTTTTATTCAACATCCAAATCCATAATAATTGAAAACGCTGAGCAGGGAGGGGAGTGCAGGGGAGGCGGATGACGGTTCACCATTTCGCGGTCGTGCACCGCTTCTACGGGTCCTCTACAGCGTCTGTCGTCATGTCCGGGATTAAATTACACCCGGGCATGACGTCACTACCACCCGTAGTAAAAAATACTGTGATAAACATTAAAATACATATTCTTAGTTATAAACTAACATATAGTGGAGCGCAACATTTGTAAAGACAACCACATCTATATTATTGACAATATTGCTCACAATACCAAGCAATTATAAAGAGCATCGCAAATGAGCAGAAGTCAGCTGTCACAAGTATTGCGTAACCTAGGCAACTACAGTACATAATGTAAGAGACGAGCATCTCTCCCAGGTCCTACCGTATTATACCCAGTATATACGTCCTGCTGATACAGAGATCAAGAGCTTTATTATCCTGAGCCATCACATTCTTTGTCATTATTGGAATTAATCAGTACCGAAAGAAACTCGGTCTGTATCAAATATACCAACTAATTTATTATTCATTTAAACTTTTCACTCTTTTATACTCGCACCGATCAGAAAAATACCGCTAGGTCGTTCTTCTCATTGAGCCCCAAAGGGCCACACGCTTTAGTCTCAATTATCCATCTACTTTCCTTTCTAAGCAATAATTTATGTGTGTCTCCACCTCTAGTGGACGGCACAATATGCTCCAGACCTACAAAAGTCAAAACGTCAGCATTCCCCCCATGTACCTCGTTAACATGCTGTATTAACCTGGGGCTTCCAAGCCCTGTTTGTATTGATTTATGATGTTCTTTAAACCTTTTACATAGTTCCCTTATTGTCTTTCCGATATAGTACCGTTGACAAGGGCAAAAAATTGCGTAGACAACCCAGGAGGTTTTGCAATTTATAAAAGAGGTTACCATATGCAATCTGTCTCCTATTTTTATTGGATTGTCTATCTCGTGGTTTTGGCAGAATTTGCAGTTTCTGCATTTATAATTCCCTTTAGGTCTTCTTATGTCTAGCCATGTTTTTTCTTTTTTTGAGATAGTTATATTCCTAACCATTAGATCCTTAAGGTTTTTGCATCTTCTATATGAGATGATTGGCTGGCGTAATCCGACCAAGCTTAGATCTCTATCTCTTTCTAACACGTGCCAGAACGTTTTTATTGCCCTGAAATTTTCTGATACATCGGGCCATATTTAAGGGAAAAGACAAAACGCTTCTTTTGGTTCTCTACCTTCCTTTCCACGTGATGTGTCCTTTTTAATGCTTTATTTTTAGTTTCTTTTATCAGACTATCTGGATACCCTCTATCCTTAAAGTTTTTTTCTAGATTTGTCAGTTGTTCTTCACAGATCTCTGGATTTTTGTTCATTCTCTTAAAGGGAACCTGTCACCTAATCTATGGCCCCTAAACAATCACTACCTGCCGCTACAGACCCTAACTGGCTCCCTAACCTTCCCTTCCTGACCTAATAGGGCTTTATAGAAGATGAATAAAAGACTTTAGAAACTTACAGTTTTTATGGCAGTGGGGCATTCTTGTCAGGAGGGCGGTGTCCCCAGAGCCACGCTTCCCCCGCCTCACACCCTTCCTAACGCCCTAATGGGCGGCATTATCGATTTGAAGAGTGGGGCGCCCATTGGAATCTTCCCGCCCCGCTCTTCATGATGCGAGGCCAGCGACCGCGTCATTTCCGGCCCGCGCATGCGCAGTGCGGCAGGAGAAGCCGACGCCGAGTCCCGGCGTCGCTAGGCAACGATCGGCGTCTTCGGAAGGTGAGTATCGGCGCCCCCCTCCCAAACCAGCACATATATATGTGTGTGTAATCCACATATATATATGGATTACATACACATATATATATATTCACTTTGATTAGGCATATTTCATATGTGCATCTACCGGTATGTGTTTCTTGTGCCCTCAGGTATCCCCATTCCATGGCCTGCTTAATCTATTATGGGGCCTGCTCTTGTGCTCTTCTGGAAGGAGCTCACCCTCCCCTGGCCTTCAGGTGATTGGGGGCTGCTGTTTCCCAGTCACCTCACTCCCAGCCTGATCACCTCAGGTTTCCTGATAATGAGCCACTCAGCTCCATGTCAGAGAAATGCAATGCTGTGATGGCTGTGGGGACTGTGAGGGCTGGAGGTGGGTGGTAGAAGGGATGGGTCGTGCTGCAGCCAGGGGATTTCAGATTACCGTATATACTCGTGTATAAGCCGAGTTTTTCAGCCCATAAATTGGGCTGAAAAGTCCCCCCCTCGGCTTATACACGGGTCAATACGGTAGGGGCTGAAAATAAGACGGGGGAGTGGGGGGGCGCTGCGCAATATACATTACCTTGTCCGGTGCTGTCCCCACTCCTCTCCTGGTCTGCTGCGCAGTTCCGGGTCCAGTTCCATGATGATCGGTGCGGTCCCCGGCCGACTTCCTGCTTCCATCTGTAATCTCCGCCCAGGTCAGGCATTGCACCAATGAGAGCGCAGGACCCGTGCCGTCAATCACCATCCAGATGCGGCCAGATGACGTTGGGGCCTCTGATTGGCCCGACGTCATCAAGCCGCGGCGCCTTGATGATGTTGGGCCAATCAGAGGCTCCAACGTCAGCTGGCAGCATCTGGGCAGTGATTGACAGCACGGGTCCTGCGCTCTCATTGGTGCAGGGCCTGACCTGGGCGGAGATTACAGATGGAAGCAGGAAGTCGGCCGGGGATCGCACCGATCATCATGGAACTGGACCCGGAACCGCGCCGCAGACCCGGAGAGGAGCGGGGACAGCACCGGACGGCCGGAGGAGCGGGACATGACAGCGGGGGACAGCACCGGACAAGGTAAGAAACGGTGCATATGTGTGTGTATGTGTGTGTATGTGTGTGTGTATGTATGTGTGTGTATGTGTGTGTGGATGGGGCTGGGGCTGCTGTATATACCACTGGGAGGCTGCTGTATATACCACTAGGAGGCTGCTGTATATACCACTGGGAGGCTGCTGTATATACCACTAGGAGGCTGCTGTATATACCACTGGGAGGCTGCTGTATATACCACTAGGAGGCTGCTGTATATACCACTAGGAGGCTGCTGTATATACCACTAGGAGGCTGCTGTATATACCACTGGGAGGCTGCTGTATATATCACTAGGAGGCTGCGGCTGCTGTATATACCACTAGGAGGCTGCTGTATATACCACTGGAGAGGCCTATATACCACACTGCTGGGGGCTGTATACCTGTGCTGGGGTCCACCCTCGGCTTATACACGAGTCAATAGGTTTTCCCAGGTTTTGGGGGCAAAAGTAGGGGGATCGGCTTATACACGAGTATATACGGTAAATAGATTGATTAATCTCACCGTTCTGCTTTTTGTCGATGTCCCCTGTCCTGCTGATGTGTCTTCTTGCTGGATGGCAGGTTTGGAGGGTGTATAATAGCTGGATGGCTCTGGATTTTCTGTGAGTGCCATGAGGCCACTCACATACAGCCTCCTTGCATGGCGGCCATCTTGAGTCTTTACCTCACTCCTTCTCAAGTGCTCCCTCTAACTACTTCCTTCACCACCCAGCCCCACTACAATGGTTCCCCAATGTGTGGCCTGAGTGTCCCGCTACCAGTCTGTACCCCTCTTACCAGTGAGTGGGATACTACACCCTAACAGGGGTGCAGTACCTCTGTGGTGACTGGGCGCCACACTCCCTCTCTTTAAACCCAGCCCGTTCTGGAGTTGCAAGAGAACAGGAAAAACAAGTAGTTCAAAGACATGCAAACATTTTGTAATGCTGTATTACAAAAACAATAACAATAAGAAGGCTTTTCATCCCTTTACGGGAGGTACGATACTTTAACGTTGCAGATTATATATAAGTAGAAAAAGCATGCATAAATAACTATTTACAGTCCTGCCAAGTCCAGCGCAAACCCTATCCGGGTATGCATCACACTGTCCTAGGTGTTAAGCAGGTGAGTGTCCCACACTTGGTGTTTCCCTTTGTCTTCGAGGGGACCCACCACAATTAAACCCCCAGCACATGCCCTGGGCGTGACGACAGGATTAAAAGAACCGATTCTTCAGCCACGCCAGTGGGTTTTAGTTTGTTGCGGAAACAGGAAACACACCGGGGTGCTAAATATTTACATTTTAGTCCAGGCTATACTTAGTCCTTAGCCACATTGTCCTTAATTTACTTTATCAACACACACACTCTATTCTAACAAAACATAATACACTTTCATACCTACAAATACACATAATTACAATACACAAAATAAAACAAACATTCATACCCTAACCGGGTTAGCAAGAAAACTATATACACTACTGCACTATTTATATCATCACATATTGGACCGTGGCTTCTTTCGTAGCCAGGGGAGTACTTGCTCGTCTGCACTGTACAACGCAGCCGGCTTGTCTGCTGCTGCTGCTGCCGCCGATGACACGGGCCCAGTCTGTGTAGCCACCACCCTGATGCTCACTACTACCACCGCGGTTCCTCCTAGCACAGTCTGTGTTGAGACATCGATGGTCCAGGGACGGGGCTCTTTCACGGGTGCTGACGGCTGCTGTGGCCAATGGGACTGTATGGGCACGGCTACTGGTTCTGATACCTGGGGTTCAGTTGTGTAAGCGGGTAGCTTAGCCCTCACATAGTGGACATCTAGGGAGTACCACCTTCGCTCTCCCAGGTGCTGGATAAAGGTGACTTTGTTGCCAGGCTGCAGATCGTGACCAGGTTGACCCTCCGGCAGGTGGGATTCAACATCCCGCTGGGTTAAGAAAAGTTCTCAGCCCCTTCTCTGCTTCTTAACCAATCCTCAGCCTTTGTCTTGATGGAACCAAACTACGGAACTCTGACAGATTGGGCCCCGCTCTGCTGCTTTGGATCAGCGGACCCGCTGCTTTTCTTGCAGGTTCTGCTCCTCCATGGCAAGCCATTTAGCCCGCCTTTCCTCCTCTTCAGCCTCGCTCTGGGTCTCTTGCTTAGCCTGCTGCTGGCAGCAGTATTCTGCCCAACTTAAAGTTTCTTCTGTGGGCCTTCCCTCCCGGGTCTCTCCTGGGAAACCCATTAACGAGTCCCCTGTTCGACTCACTTGATGACCTCCTGCTCTGCATGCGTCTCGGGCTATAGTGGGGCCACCCATCTGTGCTGGACTACAGACTGGTCTCACCGCAGGTCTTTACTATCCCGGCCTGATGTTATGGGGGACGGAGTGTCTAGGGGCCCTACCAGGGTGTCGTCAGCCGCCGGAGGGGTGTTGGTACCTGCAGCTTCCTCGGCGCTGACCTCTGCTTCTTCCTCCGTGGCTGCCGACAGTAGTCTCGATGTCGCCCACCTCCTGGTCATCTTGTTCAGCAAATTATTCTTCCACACTTCCACCTCCTCTACCTGGGCCTTTCTCAGTTGCTGGGCCAAGGTCTCGACTTCACTTTGCAGTAACCCTGGGTCCAGGAGCAACAGCTTTCCCATGTCCTCCCATGTCCTCCTCCATCTCACCGGAGTGGTACTCTTCCTGCACAAGGACGTCCATCTTCCTCCGGTGGTTGCAACTCCCTTGGCTTCCTGCTCCCTTTTCTGGGAAGTTCTTTCCTTGGGTGCTGTCAGCCACACCTCTGGGTGGATCTCTCTTGCTGACTGACACGCTCTGCTGCACAAGAGTCTCTATGGTGGGCAAGTACTGCTTTTCACGCTTCTCTGTGAACCGGCCCACAAAGGGAGGCCATACCACTCCCTCCTTGTTAGTCATGGAGCTTATTCTTTTAGGTCAAAGTTCTTTAACAAGGTTAGTAAGGCGCACAAGGCCCATTCTACCAGGGCGGTGGATCCTGTTCATGACGCCAAGTTGACACGCCCCTCCAGGGTCTTAGAATACTCAGAACCAAGGTTTCTTGAGGCTTCATCACGGGGATCACAGGGACTGAGACCCGGCACCGTGACCCTGGCGGTGTCATTAAAAGTTTGGTGGTGGTGGCTCTCTCAGGGATACGGATCTGGCGTGGAGGGTTCATTCTGGGCAGGGATGACTGGACCTGGGGATTCTTGTTGATTTGTACGTGAGGCCACCCGCATGTTGTGGCTATAGATGTCCTCCGCTGCACGACAGTCCTCCTAGGGGCTGATGGTTAGGAGGCAGCAATGTTCTTAAGCCCTCTACGGGTAGGGCTGACCCCTAAGGTGGCCAAAGGTACCTGAGTGAGTTGGTAGTTGTGCTTCTAGTGCTTTAGACGCGTTAAGAAACTTCAAAGACAAAGTGGGCTGCAGTCTTTAGTTCTTTTTATTCAAAGTCTTTGTGCAGCAGCCCACTGAGCATTAGGTTGTCGGTGGCAGGAATCCAGTCTTCCCTGGTAGTAGGATGGTATGTAACTGGCACCCCTTCTGTGTCCTTTCCAGGTCGTCTCACACAGCGCTTGCCTCGGCTGTCCTGCCTTCCACCTCGCCACACAGAGCTCTTTGCCAGTAACTGTGGGCTTTTCTTAGGGGTTAACCTGCAGTGTCTTCTCCGCTTAACCCTATGGTTGCCACCTTTTCAGCAGATGTCCGCTGTTGTCTACTGTGTCACCATGAAACTACCACAGACTCCGGGTTACTAGCTGAGCCTGGTCTTCGCCACTAGTCTTTTGGGTTACCGGTGCCCCTCGCGGCCTAGTCCCTCCACTTGCCTGCGCCTGACAATAGATATGAGACCCATGTGTGGATTGCTCACTTCCCGTGCCTCTGGGAACCCCTCTTCCTCCTGGAGCCACTTGGGTGATGTTCTGCTCTAGGGTTCGGCCTCAGGACGAGCTCCCACTTGCTCAAGTTCTTTCGACATTTCTCAGCCGTACGTTCTCTAGCGTCCCTTCAACTCAACCTTGGTGTTCAATGGCCTCATAGTGGTGTGTAGTATGGCAGTCCGCATGATCCCCACCACACCCGCCACTTATCATGAGCACTGGTTGTGACATCTGCCCGGACTTCCGGGTTAGTGACGTCACACGCATGCGCAGTATTCCCGCTGTCATCCCCCGCCGGCCAATCAGGACACTGCTTCACCGCACATGCTCTCGGCTTGGGATACGTCACCATGACAACCGGGCATGCGCGGTAGCACGCATCCTGACAGCGCTGCTGGAGGGGCGAAAGCTGCGCAGCTCAATAGTTCTGACGGCCAGGGGAGGAACTTTAATAGTAACAGAGTGTCCCAATCATTCCCATGATTACAGTTAGTCATATCTTCAACCACTTATGTGGCAATGCATTAATTAATAGACCACATAGTATCCTGGGCACAGAGGTTAAAACTTCGTCCACTTGGCCATCATCTTCTAGAGGTGTGACAATGTGGTGCTAGAGATAGTGGTGGATCTGAAGGCTGTCACCAAATCAAAAAATCCTACACAGAAATGTAAAAACCAAAAGAAAAAGAGCATGTTTAAAAGCAACATGGGGACAGAAAGAAAACCAATCTCCTACAAAAAGGGTGTATATGATAACCACTCGTTCAGACCCTGTGGAGCAAGCGTATCCAAGACAACAATCCATTAATTTTCCCTCTGGGCCAAGACTTTCTTGAGATTTCCTCCCCAGGAGCCACCACATATCACATCAATCCCCCTGACTCTCAAAGAGGCTGGACTGCATCCGTGGTATTTTTTAAAATGTTTGAGTAGAGTTTTCAGTTCCGTCTCATCCTTCACCCCTCTAACCGCAATTATATCTCGAACATGCTCCCTCACTCTCACCCTCAATTCATGTGACGTGAGGCCCACATAAATGCGTGAACAGGGAGAGACAGCGAAATAGTTTACGTACATTGTGCTGCACGTTATTCTGTGTCTGATCTCAACAGTACGGGTCCCGTCAGAGGAGTGAAAGTGGAAACCACGCTCGATAATTGCACATGAGAAGCAATGGCTGCATGGAAAACAGCCCGGCGTTGGTCCCCGAGAGCCAAAGGGGAACACTATATGTGGCACATAGTGGCTATCCATGAGGATATCTCTCAAGTTCCTGGCCTTTCTGGGTGTCATCAAAGGTGTGTTCGAGATACACCTGCGTAGTACAGGGTCCGAATGGAGCACGGTCCAGTGTTTTTGGAAAATGGAGTTCATGGTAACCCATTCATTATTGAATGTGCCCACACATCTTGTCATGGGGTATGTTTCCAATTTTTTCGGAGCATACCCCAGCAGACAAGTCCTCTGTGTGCTATGTGCCCTCCGATACCCACGCTTAATAACTGTTTGAATACCTTCGATCACTGAACCGTTGCTTCAGGTCTGCCGCCTGACATTCAAACCCCTACTCAGTGGAGCAGATCCGCCTCATTCTTAGGAACTGGCCGATGAGAATAGCGCGGATGGTTGCCGCATTATGGCCAGAGGTTGCATGCAACAGCGCATTCACGGAGGTCGACTTTCTATGATCACCAGTCTGGAGAAGGCTAGAAGCGTCCACCTTCATCATGATGTCCAAGAAGTCGAGTATCGTGAACTGTACTTGTATGTTAATTCGATATTGTACTGGTTCTGGTTTAAATCATGCATGAACCTCCCGAACTGGTTCGTCGTGCCCCTCCACAAGAACAGGACGTTGTCAATATATCGCATCCAGCACTGCACATGGGCACATCCCTCCACTTGTACTAATTCTCCCCTGTGCACTTATAATGTGGTTTATGTGGCTCTATAGGTGCATTGTTCTATAGGTGTACTAACAGTAAACCTGCATGTATCTGGTTAGCACTTTATTTCCCTATCATATGCTGGATATGGATCATTTGTAGCGTATATGGACAGCATTGCTTTCCTTGATGCGTATTTTATGGGGATTTTTCCTCTTACTTCTGTCTTGTCACAAGTTTTTGATATTATGTAATAAATTAAACTTTTAATTGCAAAGATACTCGCAGCTGTCCTCCAATTTATAAATACGATTTAAAGTTACAAGGATTCTCAGGCTGGCTTCACACCATGGTGTGATCCGGTCCTGGGCTGTCCGGGATGACCCTGACAGCCCCGGACTGGATCAGCACACAGAACTGAAGGGCCAAATGTGCCCTCTGTACCTGTGTGCAGCCGGATGGCTGTAATTGCAGCCGCAGCTGCTGATTTTTCAAGACCGCGGCTAGCATGGAGCTAGCCGCGGTCCTGAAACAACAGCGGCGTGCAGCCGCCGGTAACCGGCAAGCATCATTTTTGTGTCCGGAGAGAATAATCCGAATTCTCCCGGATTGTCCCGGAGTGATGAAACCGGATGGCAGAGAGCTGCCATCCAGCCCCATAGGCTGCTATGGGGCAAAAAATCGGTCCGGACTGTCTGGTTTACATTGGACAGCCCCGGATCAAAAAAACTGTGGTGTGAAGCCAGCCTCAGCAAAATAAGGAAGGAACATTTAGCACTGAAAGGAAATAATTCTACTCTACTCATGATAATCACCGAGTGGGCACTTAAGAGGACCTGTAATCAGCTAAATGCTGTGACTTTCTGATCCCAGAGGTCACAGCAGAGCACTACACATTTGTGACAGAGGTGTTTTGAGTAAAAGCCAGCAGGAATGGAAATATAAAATAACTTTTGCTCATTTGTTCACTTCTGGCTTTAGCTCAGACAATTGCACTACATATTGCAAGTGTCATTCTTCAAAGACATTGCTGCTGAGTTTACAAAGGTGGTGGTGGGGGGGGGTCAGCCTGTCAATTCTCAGCACACACTGCATCAAATTAGTCTGCATGGTTGTCGTTCCAGAAGGAAGCCTCTTATAAAGATGATGCACAAAAAAGCCTGCAGGTTTCAGATGACCAGCAGTCTAAGGAAATGTATTACTGAAACCATGTCCTGTGGTTTGATGAGAACAAGATAAACAAATTTGTTTCAGATGGTGTCAAGCGTTTGTGGCAGCAACAAGGTGAGGAGTACAAAGACAAGTGTATCTTTCTTAAGGGCCTGTCACACGCGTCAATGTCATCAGTGAGATGATCGCTGACGACATTGACGGCTGATTGCTGGTGAGCTGTCACACAGGCAGACTCACCAGCGATCAATTGACCAGAAACATCGTGGAAACGATTTAAAACGATTTCCAGGCTGCTGGAAGCGGGAGCAGGCTGGTCTCCAAGGTAAACTGCGGGTATCTAGGCAGCGCGCGCTGCCTAGATACCCGACGTGTACCTTAGTTACCAGCCTCCTCCGCTCACCGGCTGGTATCTAAGGTACACAGCGGGTAACTGCCTAGATACCGCGCGCTGCCTAGATACCCGCAGTTTACCTTAGTTACCAGCTCCCAGCGCTTGTGAGAGGCGCTGGGAGCTAGAATATCGCTACTCCCGGTGTCAAATGCAGCGATGCTGCGTGTACACCGGCGACAATCGCCAGGTTTTAGAGCAGGTTCTAAAACCTGGCGATCATCAACCAGCGATTTATCGCTGGTTGATTCAGTATGTCACACGCGTCAATATCGCTGCAACGTCACGTGCAGCCGATATCGTGCAGGCGATATTGACGCGTGTGACACCCCCTTAACAGTTAAGCATGGTGTTGGGAGCGTATGGTTTGGGATTGCATAACTGCTGCTGGCTGTGGGGAGCTACAGTTCATTGAGTGAACCATGAATGCTAACATGTACTATGACAAACTGAAGAAGAGTATGAAACTTCAGAAACTGGGCCGTTGAGCAGTACTCTACCATGATAATGACTCCAAACACATCTCCAATATGACCACTCTCATTCTAAAGAAACTGAGGGTAAAAGTAGACTGGCCAAGCATGTCTCTAGATCTAAACCCTATTAGCATCTGTGGGGCATCCTCAAATAGAAGGTGGAGAAGTGCAAGATCTCTAATATCCACCAGCTTCATAATGTTGTCATGGAGGAGTGAAAGAGGATTCCAGTGGCAATCTGTGGTACTCTAGTGAACTCCATGCCCAAGAGAGTTAAGGCAGTGCTTGGAAATAATGGTGACCACACAAAATAAAACTTTAGACGCAATTTCGTACACAAACTAGTTTACATTGTATCAAAGTGTCATATCTTTAATTTTGTCCCATTTAAAGAAATATTTACAAAAATATGAGGGGTGTGCCCACTTTTGTCATATACTGTTGCTTTGCTGCTTGTTCTGTTGTATCTTCTGTCGTACAGGGTGTTCATAAAGTAACTATGAAGTGTGGTGTTTTTATAAGTACTAATTCACAGTATAATTGTCCACAGGTCTGGATCGATTGCAGAACAGTTGTGAGGACTGTGGAAAACATTGTGTGTATGAACCGGTGTTTCCACATCCAGGGTCAGCACTTCCAGCATCTCCTTTAGTTTCCATATCACCTACTGGCAAGAGTTAACCACTGCATAGTTACTTTATGAACTGTATAACTGTATCACCTGTTATTTACTCTGGCTTGATTTCTGATTATCCTTCTGCGTTTCTGGGTTTACTGTTTTTTGATGTGGCTTTCCTGAATTTTCTTGCATGGCTGTCCTGTTGTTCAGCAATCTGATACTACTACCTATGACAGAAACCACAAGTGGAAGAATTGCTGGGTTGGAAGAGACTGTCGCAGGCAAAATAGGCAGGTAGTAAGAAACTACCTTGCGAGAAATTATTAGCATCTTAGAAAAAAAAAAGTAAAGAAGAAAAAACAAGTCCAAGATAATCTCTTTAATTCTGGCTATTGTAATTATGTAATTATGGCCTCCTATTGAGTCACGGTATATAGTCATGGTGGGTAAATGTCTTGCCGCCCCCCGTGCTACACGTCTCGCCCTGCATGATTCAAATTTGCCGCCCCTCTTCTGTCCAGCGCTTAAGTGACAGTGTCACCCGCGCGGTGGAGCAGATGTCTGTGCATAGCGTGGACGTCTCGCGAGATTTCAGCACTATTCTATGGAGCTTATAAACTGCGCCGGCGCAAGTGCCACTGTCAGTGCCGAAGTATCGTGAGATTTGTGAAGTCTCACAAGACTTCAGCGCTGTTCTTTGGACCGCAGACACCTGCTCCACTGCGCCGGCGCAAGTGCCGCTGTCACTCAAGCGCCAGCCACAGGAGGGTCGGGAAATGTGAACCATGCAGGGCAGGATTTGCAGCATGGAGCGGCGGCGAAACGTTTACCCACCATGACCAAATAGCAGCCTCCCGTGACTGTTGATCATACAGGATACTTTCAAAGCGTGGTGACAACAGAATGGAGCATTAATTAGCAATGAACAGGTACACATATGATAGGTTTTATGGAATCAGGAATATACATATCTTAAGGGTTTCTGTGCAGCATCAGCAGGCTGCTTCTCCTCTCATGCACAGACACAGGAAACTGGTTACAGTCACATGGTCTTTCCTGTGTGTGAGCCTCTGGAGAGTTTTTATTTATTTATTTATTTATTTATTTTTTACAACAGAACTTTATAGACAATACACAAACCTAGCAATAGAAAACTTACATACACAGGAATGGAGATGTTGCACTAAACATATTCCAACACCCCCACTCAACAACTACTTATCCTGTCATACCATCAGCTAACATCTTGCCAAACCCGCAATAAACAAACTCTAGTACACCACGTTCCACTAAGTCACGTAAGTGGTGATGTTTAACGTCAGTGTGCTTAGTCCTTGCACTAATCTTCTCACTGCTGGCAAGTTCAATACATCCTTGGTTGTCCTCATATACAGAAGTGCCCTCATTGATTGTCTGTAATTCTCATTGCTGTAGTTTTGATGAACCTTTGGCTTCAGATAGCTTTTTTCCTTGTGGTAGCTCCGTAAGCTCCCATGTCTGGAGTTGATGAACGGACTCCATCTCTTCATTAGCGGCATTTATCCACTTCTGCTTCTTGTGGACAGGCAGTTTTTGCATCTTTTGCCATGACTGTGGCTCTGGTTCAGGAAGTGTTCCGACCATATAAGAAAGGTGTCTAGCTGGAATACCTTTGTTTGGTCTTTCTTATCTCCTGACTGGAGGTTGAATTGGTTCTTCTGTTTCTTCCTTGCTGGCTTCAAAGCTTATCCAAACTTCAGTGTTTTCTTTTTCAGTGTCTGGGTTTGGTGATTGAGATTCTTGTTCTTGTTTCTTAGCTTGAATGACTGGTGTAACTTCATGGAATTTGAGCAAAACAGAGTTCTCATCAATAACTACAACTCTGCTGATTGTTACTGTGTTGGTCTCTGGGTGCAGGATTCTATATCTTTTTTGAGTTTCGCTATGGCCCTCCAGGACTCCTTGCTTTGCATGTGATTTCCACTTGGAACTTTTTTATTTGGGAACATACACAAACGTTTTGCTTCGAAATATCCTGAGGTGCTTCTGGTTAGGCTTCTTGCAGTTTCATAGCTCATATGGAGTTTTATTTGTGGCTTTACCTGGTAGTCTGTTTTGAAAACAGCAAGCTGTCATGATGGCTTCTCGACAATACGTTGTAGGTAGATTCGCAGCAAACAACATACTTCTTCCACTTTCACAGAGAGTGCGGTTCTTTCTCTCTGCAATGCCATTCAGTTCTGGGTTATATGGAAAGGTAGTCTGGAACACGATTCCATTCTTTTTCAAAATGGTTTACACCTTACCACTTGTGTATTCAGTCCCATTATCTGCATGCAGGGCTTTTGGCATTCTTCCAAATTTGTTAAATACTACGGCAAGGTATTCTTCAAGTTTCTATGGAACTTTGTCTTTACTGTGAAGTAGGTAGGCGACTGTATATCTGGAGTAGTCATTAATAAATGTGAGGAAATATCTCTTCTTGCTTGGAGTTTGAACATTCATTGGACCGCAAACATCTGTGTGTATCAAATCCAGTGGCTGTGCAGATCTAGTGGTGCTTACCTTAGGAAAGGATTTTCTGGACATTTTCCCTTTAAGACAGCTAGTGCACTTCATCAGTTGACTACATTACTTGATTTCGACACCATTTGCAAGTTGACTTAGCTTCCTTACTGCTTCTGGGTCTCTGTGCCCAAGACGTCTGTGCCATACATGGATACAGTTCTTATGCAGATCTTGCCTAGCACTGTAAACTCTTTCTTTGCATTTTAGCTGATAAAGTTAATTTTGGATTTTTCTTTCTGCAAGAGTGTGACCCTTCTTGATATAATGCAACTGTTGTATTTAAAAGTAACTACATTCCCTTTTTGTGTAAGCTTCTTTACTGACAGAAGATTGCTTTCAAAACTGGGAACATAGAGAACATCCTTTACTGGGATCTTTCTGCTTTGTGCTGAGTAAACTGGACAGTGAAGGTAGCTGTCTCCTACTCCTTCTGAAGTTATATGGTGACCATTAGATTTTATCAATGTCAGTGAAGAAATCCTTGTTATTCGTCATATGGCTGCTAGCACCATAGTCTATACACCATATATGCTTTGCAGATGAGCCTGTATTGGTATTAAATGCAGCTTCAACACATGCAGACTTTTCCTTTACAGCTGTTTTCACCTTTTGATCACTGTTCTGCTTTTTAAGCTGACTCGTTTTTGCTTTCCAAATTCTGCAGTCTGCTTTAAGGGGGCTAGGCTTTTTACAGACAAAACATTCACAAGTTTCTCTTAGATTGCTCTTATTTATAGGAAAGTCCTGTGTCTTTAATGCTGTTTCTGCTCTGGATTCATTACTGCTGCTTACATTATGCATTTTTTGCTTGAATTCATCTTCAACTTGCCTTTGACATATTCTAATGTGGGCCCATCATCTGGCCGTGCATCTAGTGCAGTAACAAGTGTGTCATAACGTTCTGGAAGACCACTTAATAGTAGTGCAGCAACATGAAAGTCTTTAATTTCTTCTCCAATACCTCTGAGACACTCCACAACCTCTAGGGTGTTTCTTATATAGTTCTGCATAATCTGGCCATCACTTAGCTTACACTGGTACAGCTTTCTCATGAGATAAAGCTTATTGTTGAGATTTGATCTTTCATGCACTTTCTGTAATTCATCCCACATCTCTTTTTCAGTTGCACACTTGCATATATGCACAATCTGATCATCATCTACATCGAGGGAGATAGTGCTTTGTGCTTTCTGATCCTTCTGTAACCAATCATCTGGCAATGGATAAGGCATTTGTTACTGCGTATGTTTCCACATACCTTCACTTATGAGCAGCATCTTCACCTTGAATTTCCAGCATTGATAATTCTGATTGGTGAGACTTTGCACTGAGAACTTGCTGTGATCCCTGCTTGTTGCTCTGTGCTGCTTTTGCCTCCTGTTGCTGTATTACTCTTCTTTGCCACTCTGTGCTCTGTGTCACTCCTGGGGTTCTGTGTCACGCTGGGGTTCTGTGTCACGCTGGGCCCATAACCTCATTCAGGATACTTTCAAAGCGTGTTGACAACAGAACGGAGCTTTAATTAGCAACAAACATGTACAGATATGACAGGCTTTGTGGAATCAGGAATATACGTATCTTAAGTGGCTCTGTGCAGCAGGCTGCTTCTCCATTCATGCACAGACACAGGAAACTAGTTAAAGTCACATGGTCTTGCCTGTGTGTGAGCCTCTGGGAGTGCACAGATTTACAGGCTGAGTGGTGTAAGATGGAGCTGATGGCCAGGGGCGTAACTAGAACTGGCAGGGCCCCATAGCAAACTTTTGAACGGGGCCCCCTCCAAGACACGCCCCCAATGACACGCCCCCTTCAAGACACACCCCCTTACCGAATCAGTGTTAACAGGCTGACGCCACCCAGTTTACCGTATATACTCGTGTATAAGCCGACCCCCCTACTTTTGCCCCCAAAAACTGGGAAAACCTATTGACTCGTGTATAAGCCGAGGGTGGACCCCAGCATAGGTATACAGCCCCCAGCAAAGTGGTATACAGCAGCCTCTCCAGTGGTAGTATACAGCAGCCTCCCCAGTGGTATATACAGGCCCCAGCAGTATATACAGTAGCCCCAGTGGTATACAGCAGCCTCCCCAGTGGTATATACAGGCCCCAGCAGTATATACAGTAGCCCCAGTGGTATACAGCAGCCTCCCCAGTGGTATATACAGCAGCCCCAGTGGTATACAGCAACCTCCCCAGTGGTATATACAGGCCCCAGCAGTATATACAGCAGCCCCAGTGGTATACAGCAACCTCCCCAGTGGTATATACAGGCCCCAGCAGTATATACAGCAGCCCCAGTGGTATACAGCAGCCTCCCCAGTGGTATATACAGGCCCCAGCAGTATATACAGTAGCCCCAGTGGTATACAGCAGCCTCCCCAGTGGTATATACAGCAGCCCCAGTGGTATACAGCAGCCTCCCCAGTGGTATATACAGCAGCCCCAGTGGTATACAGCAACCTCCCCAGTGGTATATACAGCAGCCCCAGTGGTATACAGCAACCTCCCCAGTGGTATATACAGCAGCCCCAGTGGTATACAGCAACCTCCCCAGTGGTATATACAGGCCCCAGCAGTATATACAGCAGCCCCAGTGGTATACAGCAGCCTCCCCAGTGGGTATATACAGGGCCCCAGTGAGTATATACAGGCCCCCAGTGGGTATATACAGGCCCCCAGTGGGTATATACAGGCCCCAGTGGGAATATACAGGCCCCCAGTGGGTATATACAGGCCCCCAGTGGGTATATACAGTCAGGGCCCCAGTGGGTATATACAGGGCCCCAGTGAGTATATACAGGCCCCCAGTGGGTATATACAGGCCCCCAGTGGGTATATACAGGCCCCCAGTGGGTATATACAGGCCCCAGTGGGTATATACAGCCCCCAGTGGGAATATACAAGCCCCCAGTGGGAATATACAGGCCCCAGTGGGAATATACAGGCCCCCAGTGGGAATATACAGGCCCCCAGTGTGTATATACAGGCCCCAGTAGGTATATACAGGCCCCCAGTGGGAATATACAGGCCCCCAGTGTGTATATACAGGCCCCAGTGGGAATATACAGGCCCCAGTGTGTATATACAGGCCCCAGTAGGTATATACAGGCCCCCCCCCCACTCCTCCTCTGCTGCACACGTCACCTGTAAAGGAATACATCATACTTACTTATCTCTGCCGGCTGCCGCTGTCGCCGCTCTGCACCGCGCTCCGTCTTCATCCAGCTTCTTCCTGGTTGTGACCGCCGGGTGCAGGCAATGACGTCACAACCAGGAAGAAGCTGGATGAAGACGGAGCGCGGTGCAGAGCGGCGGCAGCCGGCAGAGATAAGTAAGTATGATGTATTCCTTTACAGGTGACGTGTGCAGCAGAGGAGTGGGGGGCCTGTATATACCTACTGGGGGGGCCTGTAGCTGACCGGATAGCAGCGTAGCGGCGCTGGGTCCGGGCCCCCCACAAGGGCCGGGCCCCAAAGAGACTGCTACGTCTGCTATGCCGGTAGTTACGCCCCTGCTGATGGCTCTCATATTCATAATTTTATTCAATAGTATCTGCATAGACCTTGAAAATGTGGATTCTAGTGAAATTGAGATGCTGGGCTATCGCATGGTGCTGAACACCACTACGTGGGATGGACATGAACAGCCAAAGGGCCACACTTTGCCCAGGTCTTTTCTAAAAAGAACTTATAATAGAAGTCAGCAGTCATTTAAATATAGCTATATCCTCCTGTGCAACTCTCTACAGAAGGGGTCCCCAAACTATAGCTTGAGCCTCCAAAAGATATGAGAAACTCTTCCACACTCTCCCGCAATTCCTCCAACATGTGGGATAATGGGTTCAATTAAAATTATGCAATTTGCTAGGTGTCAGGGACCACTTAGAGACCACTTTATAGTGTGTCTCCTGAGTTGAGACGCATAGCGAGTTAGAGTATGTGATGTTTGTCTTCAGTCTTACATGAGAGCTCTTTCTCCCAAGAAATCAAATTGGAGCCACAGATTTGAAAATAATCAAATGTATTCAAAGAAAAAATACAGAACCAGTAATTAGCAATGCTGCCAGTTGTCTTCAGTCAATTTAGTACTCATTTGTATTTCCATATAACATTGTTATTAAAGAAATAGAAAATCAATGATCTGCATTCTTACTTGTAAGCAGGGGCTTAGGCTGGGTTCACACTTGCGTATGCAAGTGCAGCGCACCGAACGCAGCCAAACGCTTGCGCACTGCGTTCCTATGTTTAACATGGGAACGCATGTGCCTGCATTTGGCTGCGTTCGGTTGCGTTTGCGTTCGGATGTGCACAATTTGTGGGCCCTCCAAACGCAGCATGTTGCATTTTTTGTGCGTTCGCAGGCGCTTGTTTTTTCAGCAAGCGCACAAACAATGCATGGATCTCAATGGATCCGCAGTGTCCTCCACATGACAGCTCAGGAGAACGCTGCGAATCTCATTGAAATCTCTCCCGGTGGCCGCCGCTGAGCACCGCTGATCGCTGTTTCTTATCTCCTGCACCGATATCACCCTATTCGGTGTCGGCGCGGGAGATTTAAACAACTGTCAGATCAGCTGTTACTTCAAATCTCCTGTGCCGACACTGGCGGAGATCAGCTGTGCCAGGAGGAGGAAATCTCTGCCGCTGATCTCCTCCACCCGGCCGCCCTCGAGACAGCTGATTGGCTGGCGGGCTGCATACTAATGTGAACGCATGCGGATATTCTCTGCTGCGCTCACATCAGTATGGGCAGCGTTTGCGTCTGCATGCCCTGCGCATGCAGACACATATGCAAATGTGAACCCAGCCTTAACACTTAACACTTTGACAAAGAATGTGTTTCTATGTGACCTCTTGTTTGTGATGCCAGTTTGGTGAATACAGTGTGAGTTGCCCTGTATTCATAAAGCAACGTCTGCCAGCTGGGTAATATACTGACACATGGAATGTTAACAGAATGGAGCAGTCTTATGACTAGACTCTTTATTTGTCACTTTGCAGGATTACTTATATAAGGTGAGAGAAGAGTTAGCAGCAAAGCAGTGGAGCCATTATCATCACAAACATGTTAGTGCTAATCACTTGTAAAGCACAAATTGTTATTTTCATTGAATTGATATGTTTCACAAAATAAATTATCTGACTCAAAGAGTTCCAAACTAAGCATGCGTGGCTCAGCCCTTCATTCCCAATAGCATAAGACAGGGTCCTGTACTCTAAATGTACTGGTCACAAATCCTGTAGATATGTACTACAATTCTGAGATGGGTATAGGGTCCCCTTTTAAAGCACAAGTTCATCTTTACACACATTAAATCCAAAGAGCTATAAATATAACAAATATTTCACTCTAAAATAACTACTAATTTCACCTCCTAAATCTCATGTCATTGCTGGATTTGCAAATATACGTAGGTTGAGTTCACGTGTCCTGTAATTATCCATTTGTAATGGTTGCAACATATGTGAAATAACAGATTAACGGATTGTTCAAAATGGATCACTTTTGCTCAATCTGTTAAATAACCCAATAAATATTTGCATACAGAATACGCCTGTGTGATGATAATGATGGTAAATAGGGCCATAGAGAGAAACATAGAGAGATAGAATAGAGAGATAAACAGAAGAAAGATGGCTATATAGATAGGTGGATATATGTGAAATGGCTATATAATATCCCACCTCCCAATATATTGTAAGCTTGCACCCTTTAGTGATTTTCATGTGGCACTAAAGGGTGTTTAGCCTTGTATATTGACGAAAATAAATAATTACTGAGAAAAACACAACATGGGGTTCCCCCCTATTTTTGATCGCTGGCTAGCGTAAACGAACCTGCAGACCACAGCTGGTGGCTTTACGTTGGCTTGTAATCCAAAACAGAGGTCACCCCATGCTATTTTCACAAATTTATTTATTTAAATAAATAATTTGGGAAAAAAATGGCATAGAGTCCAACTCATTTTGGAAAAAGGTAAAGCCGACAGCTGGGGTCTGGCATTCTCAGGGTGGGAAGGGACATTTTTATTGGACCCTCCCCACTCTAAAAATATCAGGCCGCAGCTGCCCAAATACTGGCATCTCCATAAGATGCGCCAATGACCGGTGTCAGCCGGACATTTCCCGGCTGGTGAGCCGCTGACCTCTGTGCCGCAGTAGCCGCGGCTGAGCTCCGGTCAGCGGCGAGCTAGCCGGGAGATGACGGTGGTGCCCTTCGCGGCATTCAAACCTTGCGCCAAGCCGCAGTACTCTTCTGATTGGTTGCCGCGGCGACCAATCAGAGAAGTAGCGCGGCTTGGCGTGCGGTTTGAATGCCGCTCCTCTGATTGGTCGCCGCATTCAGCGCTGACAAATCAGAGGAGCGGCTCGCGCCATTGCGCCATATTGTATTTGAAATATGGCGCGTGCCGCTATTCTGATTGGTCGGCGCTGAACGCAGCGACCAATGAGAGAAGCGGCGAGCGGTTTGAATGCCGCTCCTCTGATTGGTCGCCGCGTTCAGCGCTGACCAATCAGACGAGCGGCGCGTGCCATGGCGCCATATTTCAAATACACTGACTACAATGTAAAAAAGCTAAAACAATATCCCTGTTAAATTATTCACTCCATAAGACAAGATTTTACAACAGAAAAAGATCCTTTTTCTATAGGAATGATGACAAATGATATCCAGATACAAATAATTTCAAACTTTATTTATATTCCATATCAGAAATCTATTAAAATATTAAAAGATCCAGAGCATATCCTCTTAGGGATCCACAAGATTACAACCACAGCAGTGTATATTACATAGTATATAACATCCAATTTATACTTAACATTCTTTAAATAGCCACAATATATACATTACCACTGTCTCAATAGTGGCACGGTTTTATGGTATTACACTTGTATATAGAGAGAAAATATATGGGAGCTGGACTGCTAAATCCGGTTGCTAACCACTGATAACCTCACTCACACTGAGGTATCCTATATTCATATGGTGTCACCAAACCTACACCTTCAGCATTAAACAATTCCCAATCTTCAACCTTATATATATATATAAGGAAGAAGCGGAGGTGCGAAACGGACGTAGGGGAGAAGGGACCACAGCTACAACACAGCGGTTAGAATCAGGTATCTATCTTAACATTCTACAGAGGTTTTTGGAGTATATATATATATAAGGTTGAAGATTGGGAATTGTTTAATGCTGAAGGTGTAGGTTTGGTGACACCATATGAATATAGGATACCTCAGTGTGAGTGAGGTTATCAGTGGTTAGCACCTGGATTTAGCAGTCCAGCTCCCATATATTTTCTCTCTATATACAAGTGTAATACCATAAAACCGTGCCACTATTGAGACAGTGGTAATGTACATATTGTGGCTATTTAAAGAATGTTAAGTATAAATTGAATGTTATATACTATGTAATATACACTGCTGTGGTTGTAATCTTGTGGATCCCTAAGATGATATGCTCTGGATCTTTTAATATTTTAATAGATTTCTGATATGGAATATAAATAAAGTTTGAAATTATTTGTATCTGGATATCATTTGTCATCATTCCTATAGAAAAAGGATCTTTTTCTGACTACAATGTATTTGAAATATGGCGCCATAGCACGCGCCGCTATGCTGATTGGTTGTCGCTGAACGCGGCGACCATTGAGAGAAGCAGGAGCGGTTTGAACGCCGCTCCTCTGATTGCTCGCCGCGTTCAGCGCCGACCAATCAGAACAGCGGCGTGCGCCATGGCACCATATTTCAAATACACTGACTACAATGTATTTGAAATATGGCGCACGCCACTATCCTGATTGGTCGGCGCTGAACGCGGCAACCAATCAGAGGAGCGACATTCAAACTGCGCGCCGCTTCTCTCATTGGTCGCCGCGTTCAGCACCGACCAATCAGAATAGCGGCTTCCGCCATGGCGCCATATTTCAAATACACTGTACTCAGTGGTTAGCATTGTATGGTGGCTCAGTGGTTAGCATTGTATGGTGGCTCAGTGGTTAGCACTGTATATGATGGCTCAGTGTTTAGGTGGCTCAGTGGTTAGCATTGTATCGTGGCTCAGTGGTTAGCATTGTATGGTGGCTCAGTGGTTAGCATTGTATGATGGCTCAGTGGTTAGCATTGTATGGTGGCTGTTTAGGTGGCTCAGTAGTTAGCACTGTATATGATATCTCATTGTTTAGGTCAGTGATGGCGAACTCCAGGCCTCGAGTGCCGCACACAGTGCAGGTTTTCAGGATTTCCTCAGCATTGCACAGAGGTTGGAATCATCACCAGTGCAGGTGATTATATTATCACCTGTGCAATATAAGGAAATCCTGAAAACATGCACTGTGTGCGGCACTCGAGGCCTGGAGTTCACCATCACTGGTTTAGGTGATTCAATGGTTAGCACTGTATATGATGTCTCATTGTTTAGATGGCTCAGTGGTTAGCACTGTATATGGTGGCTCAGTGTTTAGGTGGCTCAGTGGTTAGCATTGTATGGTGGCTCAGTGGTTAGCACTGTATATAATGTCTCAGTGTTTAGGTGGCTCAGTGGTTAGTACTGTATGTGGTGACTCAGTGGTTAGCACTGTATATGGTGGATCATTGTTTAGGTGCTCAGTGGATAGCACTGTATATGGTGGCTCAGTGGTTAGCACTGTATATGGTGGCTCATTGTTTAGGTGGCTCAGTGGTTAGCACTGTATATGGTGGCTCAGTGGTAAGCACTGTATGTGATGGCTCAGTGTTTAGGTGGCTCAGTGGTTAGAGCATTGTATGGTGGCTCAGTGGTTAGCATTGTATGGTGGCTCAGTGATTAGCACTGTATATGGTGGGTCAGTGGTCAGCACTGTATATAATGTCTCATTGTTTCTTTGATTTAAGTGAGTCCTGCCACTGAGAAATAGTAAAAGGAGGCTTAGCTGAGCCCAAGGAAAGAGTGACAAGGTAGGATAGGGACCCATCAGATGTAAAATCACCTTGAAGCTGTTGATGGGCAAACAGGTATTGGCCAATATGTATACCAAGAACCTTAGTTTATAAAGATAAAATACCCAAAAAATACATAGACGATAGACACATAGGTAGGTGATAGATAGATATCGTGTACTCCTTGCATTGTTATTAAATCTTCATAAATAAACTACATACATATTCTAGAATACCCGATGCGTCAGAATCGGGCCACCATCTAGTTGGCTAATAACTGTAAAATCTATTCAATCTATATATCATCTTACTATCTCTCTATATATCTATTTATTCTCTATCTTTCTATCTGTCCCTCTAACATGTTTCTATTTCTTAACTGTCTGTTCCTCTATCTATGTAACTTTCTTTTTTTCTCTCTATCATTTATCTGTCTAAGGGCCCTTTCACATCAGCGTTTTTTGAAATTTGCGGCAGATGCGGTGAAAAAAACGCATCTGCCACAATTGCCGCATAACCGATGCACTTGCGGCGCGGTTGCGGTAATCCCCATAGAAAGTATAGGGGGACTTGCGGCAGGTGCGGCAAGTGCGGTTTTGCACTTGCGGCAGCGAAAAAAACCGCGGCTGACCGCGGTTTTTTTCGCTGCCGCACCTGCCGCAAGTGCAAAACCGCACTTGCCGCACCTGCCGCAAGTCCCCCTATACTTTCTATGGGGATTACCGCAACCGCGCCGCAAGTGCATCGGTTATGCGGCAATTGCGGCAGATGCGGTTTTTTCACCGCATCTGCCGCAAATTTCAAAAAACGCTGATGTGAAAGGGCCCTAAGGCGGCCGTCACACGCTACAATATCGTGAGCGATATTGTAAGCGATCACGTGCACGCGCGATCGCTAACGATATCGCTCACATCGCTGGTGAGCTGTCACACAGACAGACTCACCAGCGATGTGGGCCAGCGAGATCGCTGGTAACTATGGTACACATCGGGTTACTAGGCGCCGCGCGGCGCTTAGTAACCCGACGTTTACCATAGATACCATCTTCCAGCATAGGCTCTGCCGCTGGGAGATCGTTCATCGTGGTGTCACACACCACGATGATGCAGATTGATCAAGCGATTATCGCTTGATATGAGCTCCGGCTCCCATATCTGCGATGTAACGATCAAGCGATTTTACATTGTAAAATCGCTTGATCGCACGCAGCGATGCACAAACGATATCGCTTAAGCGATCAAAAAGCAGATCGCTTAAGCGATATCGTGCATTAAATTGAAGCGTGCATCTTTTATGCATTCCACGAGTGTGCAGTGTAGTTTAAGTGATCCGTTAACTAATAGCATAACGGATGCTTTATCAATGGATCTGTTGCCTATAGACTCCCATTATGCCTTAATGGATCCATTGGCCATCTGTTTTTGGATCCGTACAAGAAAGGTTCTGCATACAGTCACTATTATAGGTAACAGATCTGTTTTTGTATTTTACAAATGGATGCAAAAATGGAAATGACTACAGGAAATATGAAATTAGCCATAGATCAGTTTCACATATTCATGTTTCTGGTACATGTGGCATCCATTTTTACACTTACTAGAGACACGAATACACGCAGGCACAGTAAATTCTGTAGGGTTCATCACACGTCCGTGTTGTCACATGGACCGTCTGGTCCACATGGAGACATGTCCTTTTTTTGCCGGCAGCAGAGATACCACGCAGATGTGATCTTAGTGGCAACCGTGTGACATGTATTCCAGAAAAAACGCATGTCACTGAAATAAATGGCATACTTACCAGTCTCCAGCGCTGTGGTCACACTTGCTTCCAGGTCCGCTCATTATACTTCATGCATATTCACTGCACTGACTCTCTGTGACAGTGTCTGTGATTGGCAGTGGAGTCAGCCTCCGCCCCCATAGTCTGTACTGGTGTCTGTGATTGGTTGTTAATGTCTATATGTGTGTAAAAATAAATAAAATATTTGAAAAAAATGACGTAAGAGCCCTCATATTTTTTGTTTATCAGCACAGATAAAGCTGAAAGCGCCTAGCCATGTGCTTTATATTGACTGAGTATTAAATACAAGGACCCTCACGCATGCTTTTTTAATTATTTAAATAATCAATTTAAAAAAATGATGGTGTGGGGTCCCCACAATTTGATACTCAGCCAAGATAAAATGCATGGCTGGGGGTTGGTATTCTCACACTAGGGAGGCACATAGTTATTGCGCCCCTCAGCTGCCCCAGAAATTAGTGCGTTAATTAAAAGGACCAGATCCTGGCACTTTACCAGGCTCATCCCGATTCTCTGGTGCCGTGACAGTTGGGGTAGTAGGAGATGTTAACCCCTTCCTGACGTTTGAATTTGTGGATGTCATGGGTTTCGGGTACTTCCCAACCTGTGATGTTCCACAAGTCATGGTGGAATTGTGGCACCGTTGATGCAGTAAATGTGATCGCGCCTCGTTATTCTGTGATTCTAATCACAGAAAACCATAACTTGATGTCCGTGGGGATGGATTCCCCACCCTGCCCTCGCAATTGCTGTGATTGGTTGTTCAATTCTGAACACAGCCAATCCCAACGATCGTCACTTTCCAGCTATGGAAGGGGTTATAATAGCTCCCCTCCTGTGCCCTTACACCTACCGCCTGTGCCTGCTGCTTCTCCACAACCTCATCTTTCTGCATGGAGATGAGGCTGCGGAGGAGCGATGTGACAGCTGGCACAGCGATCTGTATGATCGCTGTGCCCTGGCTTTCTGTTACCCCCTAATAGCTGCAATCTTGCCGATCACAGCACTTAGTGTCCGGGAGAGGGATCGCACAGTCTCTTGCCTCTCTCCGCAGTGATCAGCTCATTGTAATGTAATTATGATAGGCCGATCACCATGGCAACCTAACGTTGCCATGACAACATCCGGTCACCTGACCCAAGCCTCAGAGATCTCCTGAGACTTGGGTTTGCCACAATGATGGTGCTCAGTATGGCAATGATCTGTCCTCTTGTTGTAGTCTCTGTGGTCACAGATCATTGCCATACAGTGCACCATCACTGTAACCCCAGAAACTGCAGGAAGAGGGCACTTGATCCCTTGCTGCAGTCTCTCGATCAAGCGTCGTGGGGCCATCATTGTGGACTATGTCGGAGGGTATGGAGTAATAAAGATGGAGTCTAAATTTGTGGGGGGGTTTTCTAATGAAAAGATTTTACTTAGTGTGGTGTATTTTTTTTCACTAATTACTAGAAGTTCCTAATGGTCGAGTATAACATTGGCCAATGAATTTTGGCCTTAGTTCCAGCTGCCAATAAAAAAGCTGGCATTAACTCCTTTATTACCCAGTTTGCCACCGGCACCAGGGCAACTGGATGAGTCTGGGAACAGCACCAGAAAATGGTAATTCAATCAATGCGCCATTTTCTGGGGCGGCTGTGAGCTGCAATTCGCAGCATGGGGTGCCCAGGACACTTGAGTCTCTCCATGCTGAGGATTCCAGACCCCAGTTGCCTAGTTGTACCTGGCTGGCAACCAATAATACAGTGAAGATACATGTTTTTTTTTTCCAAATTATTTCTATAAATAAAAAAACGATGTCAGGCTTTACTGTACTTTTGGTTGCCAGCCAGGTACAACTAGTCAGCTGGAGGTGGTGACAGTCCATAGCTGCCTAGCTGCATTCACTAGTGGCTGCATTTTCTGGTGCTGTACCTCGACTCTTCCAGTTGCCCTGGTGCCTGTGGCAAGCTGGGTAATAAAGGGGTTAATGCCAGCTTTGTATTAGCAGCTGGCACTAAGCCTGAGATTCATAATGTCGGGTCAGTGTTAGACCTGACCATTAGAAATCTCTAGTAAATAGTAAATAATACACAGCACTCAGAGAAAAATTATTTTACTAGAACAAAAAACAAACATATCTCAACTCCATCTTTTTAACTACCACATAACCCACCACGATCCTTCATCCAGAGACTGCAGGGAGAGAACAAGCGTCCTCTCCCTTCAGAGTCTGCAGTCACACTGACCGCAGGGACTCGGTGACATCGCCCGCAACAGTCAGACTGCCGCAGGAGTGGTGACATCACTTGATGAGTTACACGGGCTCCCCGTGGCAGTGACCTCACAATGTTGTCACTTCTGGAGGGTTTCCGCTGTTTAGGCATACCAGGGGTTCTCCAAACAGGACATGACACCCACAGACAATGCCATAAAAATCTGTGTTCCAAAATGTCACTCCCTCCCTTCAGAGCACTGCTGTGCACTCAAACAGTGGTTTTCCGCCACATTTGAGGCATCAGTGGACTCAGGAGAAATTGCCCAACTAATTTTAGGATCAATTTTAGAAAAATCCTTTATTTGAAATGTAGTGCCCCTGTGACTAGCCGCCACAGGGTAGTATTACATCTTAATATAAAAATGTTTTTTTTTGTTTTATATATATTTTCTTTCCCTGTAAGGTCATCAGTTCAGGGTTCACTTTATGGAGTCTAAATTTACACCCACTTAGGACCGCACCACTCAGAATAGGGAGAACTGGCAATATGGTAGGTTCCCCAGGGTGGGGGCAGAGCTTACGATTGAGTAAGAGTGACAGTTGACAGTTTACCTCAGACGGTGCTGGGAAGGCAGACAGAGTGGTCAGGCCTGGCAGCCAGCTGAGTGGAGGGTACCCCATGTCAGAAGGACAGAAGGCAACGGGCCAGGGCTGGTAGGAGCCAGCTGGTCATGTTGAAGGGACACCGGTAATACGGACAACCGAGGCAGCCAGAAGTTCAACCCTGACTGCAAAGCTGACGAGCTGCAGGCCCAACAGGACCGGGTTGCTGACAGCCCCACAAAGGCACCTCATCCCTCAGGACCACAATAGATCCATAACCGGTGGGGTAACGGCTTGATTACCGACGTCGAGGGAGAGTTTGGGACTCCTCTTAAATCCGGGAAAGGATAACCGTGCCTCACTGAAGGAGATCAGGGGACTGGCGGGTGAGCTCTACAAAGGTGGGAAAGATAGAAAGACAGAGAAAGAGAGTAGAAAACCCTGAAAGACAAAGAGTGGACATCTAGAGACTCCATAAGAGAAACCCTGAGTTGGTAACAACACCCTAAAACCAAACTGTACCGTGTTTTGTTATGTCATCAGTCAGTACCAAGTAAAGCAGAGTTAAACTGGAACTGGTTTCTGTTATTCTTCCTGCCGCAGCCTGTAGGGCTCAACATCATTATCAACATCAGTTCAGCAGAGGGGTAAGAACTGCAGTACCACCATTACCAGCACTGTCCTCCCTCACCGTCTCATCAAAATAGCTGCCCTGAGGTACAGCTCCACCTGTGGGGAGCTGTACTACACTTAGCTGCCTCAACCATCACCTCAGTGGCCGACCCCCTGTAAATAACCCCTTTAACCCCCACCGTTTAACATCAACATCTAGTATAATTGATCACCAGGGCACGGCACCAGGGTCCCGACCATCCGTGACTCCCACACAGTAGCCCCAGTGACTGAGTCCATCCCTTAGCTCTGGTTGAATCAGAAATAAAACACAAAGAGAAAGAAAACTTTAGTTGAAATAAAACACAGACAACCCTCTTTGACCCATACATTAACCTCAAACGTACCCAGTTCCGACAGTAATCCACAGCACGATGTTCCTCAACGAAGCTATGCAGCTCTTCTAAATCACAATGGGCCTAGACATTACAGTGTCCACTCATCGCAAGCAGTTCTCTCACACTGACAGCTGACTGTGAGAGCATTGATGTCAGAGAGTTCATCTGAGGTCACAGCTATGGTACCGTGGTAACTACGCCAGCTTTGACGTCAGGTGAACTGTCTGACATCACTGCTCACAGCCGGGTCTCTGTCATTGTGAGAGCGCTACTTGTGCTGAACGTGTGACACACGGATGACACCCAGACACCTGGATTGCCAACAGAGATCAATAACGGACTGTGGAACAGGTGTGTTTTTTCAATGTGCGTGTGACTATGTCCTTAGACTGTTTTAACACCTGTGCTTTGATTCCCATTTCTCTTCTCTTTTAGGAACAGAGAGAAATGGAATTTATGTGAAAAAATGGATGTATTACAAAATAGTTGTAAACTTTGTGCTCATTACTTGACTGGAACATAAAGTGCAGCATTCAGAACTTTTTGTTTCTTTAAAAAAACGGACATAAAACAGAAAAACAGAAACTCAATGCACCAGATTATAGTCAATGTTAGGGTGACTTCACACCACGGTAAGGTCCGGTGTGCAGCCGGACGCAGCTGCTAATGAATCAGGACCGCGGCTCGCAGTGAGCTAGCCGTGGTCCTGAAACAACAGCGGCGTGCAGCCGCAGGTGTCCGATTCCCGGATCCTCCCGGACCGGGACAATCCGGCCCCATAGGCTCCCATGTTAGGGAGCGCCGGATTGCACCAGATCCGGGAGGATCCGGGAGAATCCGGGATACGGCAATTTTGGGGAGATTTTTCTCCCCGACACAAAAACGTTGCAAGCAACGTTTTTGTCTCCGGTGAGAAAAATCTGAATTCTCCTGGATTCTTCCGGAGATATGGAAACCGGATGGCAGAGAGCTGCCATCCGGCTCCATCCGGCCCCATAGGATACTATGGGGCCAAAATCCAGTCCGGTGTAAACCAGACAGCCCCGGATCGGACCTTACTGTGGTGTGAAGCCACCCTTACTCTTCTGATTTAGTTTGCATCCATATTCCGCATGAATTCTGTTCCTAAATTAGAACAAAGCCACAGAAGTGATAACACAGACATACAGTGAACACCACTGGCAGGTGTCTCTACTGATGGGGACATCACTGGCCTTTGTAGCAGCCCAAATTTCAGAATTCGCACCAAGAGTTTACATTCCATACTAAAAGGTGGGCATCAGTATATAGCCGTATAAATAAAGCATCATATGGCAAATTATATTGTACTGGGGGCCTTTAAACACACGGCACCAAATATGGAGGCGTGTAGTATATGCTGCAATGCAGATTGCTGTGATAAAACAGCAGGGTGAGGGGAAGTATATAAAGTTCATCAGTAAAAAAGGAATGCCTTCTAAGCCTTAAAGTACCACTCCAGCTTTTTTTCAGCATTGGAGAGGCGCTGTAAATGTAAGCCCCCGGTCATGTACGGTATATTGAGGCGGATACAATTCATCAAAGAACACAGAAACTGGCCTAAAGAGAAGTGGAGAAATATTTTTTGTATTGATGAAAGTAAAATTGTTCTTTTTGGGTTCAAGGGCTGCAGACAGTTCATCAAATGATCCCCAAACTCTGAATTCAAGCCACAATACAATATGAAGACAGTGAAGCATGGTGGTGCAAGCATGATTATATCAGCATGTTTCTCTCACTATGGTGTTGGGCCTATTTACCGCATACCAGGGATCAGTTTGCATATATCAAAACACTTGAAGAGGTCATATTGCCTTATGCTGAATAGGAAATGCCTTTGAAATGGGTATTTCAACAAGACAACGACCCTAAACATACCAATAAATGAGCACAATTTTGATTTCAGTCCAACAAGATTGAGCTTATTGAGCGGCCAGCCCAATACCTGGACCTTAATCTGATAGAACACTTGTGGGGTGACATCAAAGAGACAACAAAGGCAAATTGTGGGATGTAATCAAAGCTTCCTGGGCTGGAATAGCAGTTAACAAGTGGCATGGTTGACTATGCAACATAGATAGTACATAGTTTTAGTTTATAAAGACAAATGCAGACACTTTTTTTGAACAACCCAATGTTCTTTTTTTCTTATTTTCTATAAATATGATGATTTGACTTAGAAAAGAGTGTGCAATGTTCCCGATGCATGGAAATAGAAACTATTATAAATATTTTGGGCTTAAAGCTGAAGGCACACTGGGCGAGGGACTCGCGCAAGTGCAATGCGAGGGAAACTCGCATTGCACTTGGACCAGTGTTGCCCTATCAGGCAGGGCACACTGGTGCGAGTCCCCCGCACCTAACCCGCATTGCAAGTCAGAAGCGAGTGCAGCGATTCTGACGTGCGTGAGCACAATGCAAGTGTATGGGTGCAAGAAAATCTCGCCTCCATACAGCACACGGTGCGATATTCGCATGAGTGTGCTGTGCAAATCGCTTTAAACTCGCCGGTTGTCAAAGCCGACAAATTTAAAATGACCGCTTTGCCGGTACAGTAAGTAATCATCTTGTACCGCTGTGTCAGCGGTGCAAGATGATTAATAAGCACCCAGCTGATGGGCACTTTTGTATATTTTTTGGGGTTTAATTGCATGTGCAGCATCTGTGCAGCATATGAGCACAGATGCTGCATATGTGGTAATAAAACCCCGGAAATAAAGGGTTAATATGGGGCAAATATGTTGGCACCATGTCTCTAGGGAGTGACCACCCTCCCTAGAGACATGGTGCCTAAAATCATTGGTAGTTCAGGGGTTAAATGGCCAAATTTCAGAACTGCCGGCATTTCTCGGCTTTCTGCAATGTACAGTGAAAGCCGGCGGGTCCTGGCTGTCAGAGCGCGGTACCTACGCAATTAGCGTAAATACATTGCTGGGCAGCGTCCTCAATGAGGAGCTGTCCCAGGTACTTACGCAAATTGCGTAGTGAAGCCACCGCTCTCCATAGAGCTGAAGATTTCAGCATCACCTCCATGGCCGGAGTTTCAATGTGCTCTGCCCATGGAGGTGATGGACGCAATTTGCGTAAGTACCTGGGACAGCTCCTCATTGAGGATGCTGCCCAGCAATGTACTTATGCTAATTGCGTAGGCTCTGACAGCCAGGACCCGCCGGCTTTCACTATACATTGCAGAAAGCCAAGAAATGCTGGTAATTCTGAAATTTGGCCATTTAACCCCTGAAATACCAATGATTTTAGGCACCATGTGTCTAGGGAGGGTGGTCACTCCCTAGAGACATGGTGCCAACATATTTGCCGCATATTAACCCTTTATTACCGGGTTTCATTACCGCATATGCAGCACCTGTGCTCATATGCCGCACAGATGCTGCATATGCAATTAAACCCCAATAAATATACAAAAGTGCCCATCAGCTGGGTGCTTATTAATCATCTTGCACCGCTGACACAGCGGTACAAGATGATTACTTACTGTATCGGCAAAGCGGGACATTTATCTCTGTGGCTTTGACAGCCGCAGAGCTTAAATTTCCCGACAAATGCTGCCCGCAGTCCTTAAGGACCGTAGACAGCATCACAATCATGCAGCACACACGCACTCACACCTCACAATCGCAGCACACTCACATACATATGGCCAGCCACACTCACACACACTCGCACCACACACACCCACAAACACGCACAGCACTTGCATCACTGTCGTGCATCAAACACGCTCCGTGTTTGATGTACGACAGTGTGCCTTCAGCCTAACTCATGTTTTTTAACACACTGCTATTATTTTGAACACAACTGTATTCTTGGGAGAGATTGTTTTTTATTATTTTACTATTGAGTTTACAGTTAAGGGTACATTTCTTTTGCCATATGAAGGAATAATGGAGTGTGATCTGAGAATAATATCGTAGCATAGAAAGTTTTTTTGATGGTTTAGAAGGTGGTTTGAAAGAAATAAGTAGTCAATTCTAGAGTATTTTTGTGAATTGTGGAGAAGAAAAAAAAGACTTTGGTTGAAGAATTCTCAAGGCATTGATTAGGAACATTTCTATTAAAGGTTTTTTGATGAATCTGACTGTTTTGTGTGGCACTGCAGTGTCTAAAGGTGTCTAAAGGAGGGTCTCCCCCTAGTATAACATATCCTTCCAAGAATTTGTCTAGAATGCCAAATATTTTAAAAATAACGGTAATGGTTTGCTTTAGGTACACTAATGTTTGCTAAAAGTGCACAGAGAGTCATGAATCAGGCAATTTGGAAATATAAATCTTTCGTTTACATCATAGATTAAATCTTTTAGAGTGAAAGGGATATTTTTACTGGTAATTATGGAAACTCCTTTGTTTTTTTAGTTGGAGAATTGGTGTTCAACCATCTAGTGTATGTCTTGTTTTTACTTACGGGTGTATACGTTTTTAAACTGAGTTTCTTGAATTAAGGCAATATCTACTTTACGGCCCTGGTACTTACACAGATAATTGTGCAGAGATTGTTGGCAGATCTCTGGTTGCAGTGAAATCATGGACACATTGTTCCATTTGTACACAGCCACAAAATGTAATAATGTGTCCATGATTTCAATGCAACCAGAGATCTGCCAACAATCTCTGCACAATTATCTGTGTGTAATTGTGCCTTTAGTTTTATCTACATAGTTTAAAATTTGTGATCTTTTCTGAGGAACGTTTATACCCTTTTCGTTGTATGTGGCAATATTGAGATTAGTCATAATTAAGATGGTAAAGAAAGAATTTTATTCGAGTTGTTTAAACAGGATTGAGAATGTGTGAGGAACAAAGTAAAGTGAGATTAAATTTTGGATGTGTAGTGGATCTCTTTATTGATGGTGTTGAAAGGTACATATTCACAGTAAAGAATGTGAAATTTGAAGCCTGTTAGGAGAAGGAAAACAATGATGTTCACAGCTGAGTATTACTCCAATAGATGGATTGTCAGGTCCGTGGAGGTGTGGACCCGGAAGTGTTCTTACACTAGAAAATCTAGAGTTAATGATAGGGAAATTGAGGATGGGCTCCTGGCAGAGTCCTGATTGTCGTTTCATTGAGTAATTCTATGAAAAATAAAAGAATTTAAGTATTAACAACATTATATATACCGTATATACTCGTGTATAAGCCGACCCGTGTATAAGCCAACCCCCCTACTTTTGCCCCCAAAACTTGGGAAAACCTATTGACTCGTGTATAAGCCGAGGGTGGACCCCAGCACAGGTATACAGCCCCCAGCAGTGTGGTATACAGCAGCCTCCCCAGTGGTAGTATACAGCAGCCTCCCCAGTGGTAGTATACAGCAGCCTCCCCAGTGGTATATACAGCAGCCTCCCCAGTGGTATATACAGCATCCCTAAAGGTATAAACAGCAGACCCCAGAGGTATACAGCAAGCCCCAGAGGCATACAGTAGGCCCCAGAGGCATATACAGCAGGCCCCAGAGGCATATACAGCAGGCCCCAGAGGCATATACAGCAGGCCCCAGAGGCATATACAGCAGGCCCCAGGGTATATACAGCAGGCCCCAGGGTATATATAGCAGGCCCCAGGGTATATACAGCTGGCCCCAGGGTATATACAGCTGGCCCCAGGGTGTATACAGCAGGCCTCAGAGGTATACAGCAGGCCCCAGAGGTATACAGCTGGCCCCAGAGTATATACAGCAGGCCCCAGGGTATATACAGCAGGCCCCAGGGTATATACAGCAGGCCCCAGGGTATATACAGCTGGCCCCAGGGTATATACAGCAGGCCCCAGGGTATATACAGCAGACCCCAGGGTATATACAGCAGGCCCCAGGGTATATACAGCTGGCCCAAGGGTATATACAGCAGGCCCCAGAGGTATACAGCAGGCCCCAGAGGTATACAGCAGGCCCCAGAGGTATACAGCAGGCCCCAGGGTATATACAGCTGGCCCCAGGGTATATACAGCAGGCCCCGAGGTATACAGCAGGCCCCAGAGGTATACAGCAGGCCCCAGGGTATATACAGCAGCCCCAGAGGTATACAGCAGGCCCCAGTGGCAGTCGCCCCCCCATCATGGGAAGAAGCCCCCCACACTTTGCAGAGCCCCCCCCGCTGCTTTATCTTACCATCCAGGGTCTTCTTCACCGCGGGTCCTACAGTCCTTCCTCGCGCGCTGTGTTCCCGGTCTCATGTGACCCGGCAGTCGCAGTGGAATGACGTCATCGCGCCGGGTCACGTGAGACCTGAACACAGCGCGCAGGACCCGCGGCGAAGACCCTGGATGGTAGGATAAAGCAGCGGGGGGGCTCTGCAAAGTGTGGGGGGCTCTTTCCATGATGGGGGGGCTAGTGCCATTGGGGGGCTGCTGTATACACTGGGGGGCTGTATGCACGGCTCCCCCTGCCGCTGTGATGGGCGAGGGGAGCCGTGCATATCTAATGAGCGGCCCCACGTGACGGGCCGCTCACTCATCAGCCCCCCCCCGCCTCATTCAGCCTCCCCAGCACCTGCAAAAAAATCCCATATACCGTATAGACCCGTGTATAAGCCGAGGGGGTGACTTTTCAGCCCAATTTTTGGGCTGAAAAACTCGGCTTATACACGAGTATATACGGTATTGTAGTTTATGAAGTGTGGTTTTCGTCATATACTTTTTAGATGGTAATTGAGTTTAATCCTTTAGAGAAGCCATGTCTCTTTAATCCAATCTTGTCTTTTAGATTTGCTTGCTGTTCTCTTGGAGCTGCATTTAGTCTTCCTTTGTTCGGTTTGTTTGGTGAGGTTGTGGACCATTTTTCGTGTTTTGGTAGAGGTGGTGGGTTGAGGAATTCCTCAGCAGAGTTCCAAACCATAATTTGTAAATGGTTAAGGGTCTAGCTTGTCGTGTACAAAAGGAAGGTCATCCAAGGTTTTGATGATTATGTTCTTGCTGTCTAAAGCGATTGACGGCCCAAAAGGAAACATCCATCTATACTTGATATTTTTATCTTTCAGGATTCTTGTTAGGAGTTGAAGTTACCTTCTAAGGTCAATCGTCAGTTTTAATAGGGCTTGGTATACTTGTATTTCATTTTATTCATATTCAATATTTTTTGTGCATCTTGCTTTTTGAAATACTCCCTCTTTTGTTTTGAAACTTTGCAGACAACAGAGGACATCTCTTGGTTTTTCAGTGCTTATCGACTTCAATCTGTAACTGTAGGCTCTCTTTAGGCCTATATTATTGCTTTCTTCTTTTCCCAGAAGGTTGTTGAAGATTAGTATTAGTGTTGTAGAGAGTCCTTTTCCAAGATTGTTTCCTGTAGTCCTCCAATTCTAAGGTTATTTCTTCTAGATCTGTTTTCAAGATCTATATGGAGTTTCTTTGGGAAGATTTATTTTTATCTATTAGTATTTCGGTCACTCAGAGTGTGACATGATCTGTTAGCATTAGTGTTCTAAGTAACAAAAGTGCATGCAGAAATTGATATGCTGTGGTAATATATACAGTTATGTTTAGAAATATTTGGACAATGACACACATTTAGGCATTTTAGCGGTTTAACAAAACATTTTCAAGATATTTATATAATCAACAATCCTAATTTGAATAAGAGTTTAGAAATTATATGTTGCTGCCTCTTTTTCAAGGGATCAAAAGTAATAGGAGAACAATCTCCAAAACTTTTAAATAAACTGCATGGGCTATTCTTTTCTTAATTATTTATCAATTTAGCAGGTAAAAGGTCTAAATCTGATTCTAGGTATGAAATTTGCATTTGGAAGCTGTTGCTGTCAACCAACAACATGCAATCCAAAGAGGTCCTAATGGGACAGAAACAGACCATAATTAGGCTGAAATAAAAAGAAATCCATTAGAAAGATAGCAGAAATGTTAGGAGTGGCCAAATCAGCAGTTTGGTACATTCTGTAAAAAAGAATGTACTGGTGAGTTTGGGAACTCAAAAAGACCTGGACGTCCAAGAAAGACCACAGTGGTGGAGGACTGAAGAGACCATAGTGGAGACGAGGTGTTAGGAAAGATCCGGGAAAAGCGCTAGACATTAGCGGAGAAGATATGGTCCAGAGATGTCCTACGTAGCCTGGATTAGCCATTAGGGATGGTGAAGACTCACAGGAAGGTTCCAGGTAGCCATCACGGAAAGCAGCAGGAATGTAGACACTCTGTGGAGAGACACCAGTCAGTAAATGGAAAAGCAAGACAAGGTCACAGTAGCAAGGCACTGGGTCTGGAGGACCTGAACACAGCAGCGTTCTGAGGAAAGCACTACGTTGCCCAGGCACTTCCCATAGGGTGGGGATGCCTTAAGTACTACAAGCCTCTCAGCCTTATGCTGAGTGGAAAAACTAAGACTATGTATACTGTCCCTATAAATAATCTGAGCATGGCATGCAGCCTAAGCTTGCTCCCCTGAAACCTAGAAGTCAGTGGAAGCAGGAGAACAATGCAAGGACTGCGTGGCTGCAGGAGAGACAGAGGATGAATGGGAAGAGCAGGTGGACAGCGAAGGACCACGGGCCGGGTAAGTACAAAGCAGGGGAAAAGAGACAAGAGCAGTCAGAAGCATGCTCCGTGTTGGACACTGGTCTCCCTGCCTCTCAGAGACTAGACCCACAGCCAGAGGTCTAATATATTCAAAGCACACCACATCTTCTGTAAAATGTGGTGGAGGCAGTGTGATGGCATGGACATGCATAACTTGCAATGTCACTGGGTCAGTAGTGTTCATTGATGATATGACTGAAGACTGAAGCATTCAAATTCATTCTGAAATGTACAAAGCTATACTTTCTGCTGCTGGTTACCTTTTATGGATGTACTGGTAATTCAGCTGTGACTTCTGATAGCAGGTTTACCGGGTTCACCTCTAATAAACCTAATGGTTGTAATTTGTTTATTAGCTAATAGAGTTGTTATATGTCTGTATTTTTACCTTTATTGTTGACTTTAGTCAATTCTGCTTCCGTGTTGTGTGTCAGCGAATTTGGTTGGTTCTGATGGCCTGAAATGATTTGGTTATTATTATCAGTTGCACAGCTCCTATAGCTGTTCTGTGGTTTTGTGGCTATGCTTGTTAACTTCACTTCTGCTTTTACTCCCCACTTATCTCTCTCTTACTCCTCCTCTTATTCCTCCTTTTCAAGTCTGGTTCTTGGGATGTGTGTAACATATACTTATGTCTCAGTTCTTATCTGTCATCTGTGTCATTGGTTGATATCAGCACAACTGTTTTAGGCACTTACTTCATTATGCACAGTACTGTCCCCCTCCTCACTTCTCCTGTCTTCCGCTCTGGTTTGTGATCTGGGCGTTTGATCAGGACGCCACAGATTCTCCTGTCTGCCGCTGAGGTTTGTGTGTCTCAGTGGTGGACCTCGCGCTTCTGGTCAGCTGTTCGAGCATCACAGTGATGTGGCTGTCATGTGACAGTGCTAGGTGGTGCCAGTGCAGGGTCTGTGCGATGTCAGTCTGTAGCGTCACACCAACTTGTTTCGGAGGGCACGGCCTCCTTTCTCAAGGTTGTGACTGCTGTTGATTGATTGCTTTTTAAGTTGTGCCTCATTATCTTATTGGTTGCTGGGTGTTGGGTGGTTCTTTCTGCAATAATTAGGTCCTCCTCTTTGTTAACATTTCTGCACTTGTGCTGCTATTGTGCTGTGCTTATATCTAAAGCCCCCGTCACACATAACGAGATCGTTAGCGAGATCGTTGTAACATCACATGTTTTGTGACATAACAGCGATCTCGCTAACGATCTCACAACGTGTGACACTTAGCAGCGATCAGGCCCCTGCTATGAGATCGCTGATCGTTACAAAGTGCTCTAGGTAATTTTTTTGTTGTTGCGCTTCCGCTGGTCAGCACGCATCGTTGCGTTTGACAGCGAGAGACCAACGATCAGCGATCTCACAGGCTGGTAACCTTGGTAAACACCAGGTATCTAGGCAGCGCGCGCTGCCTAGATACCCGGTGTTTACCATGGTAACAGCGCTAAGCAGGGAGGACGCTGGTAAATATGATAAACAGCGGGTATCTAGGCAGCACGCGCTGCCTAGATACCCGGTGTTTATCATAGTTACCAGCGTCCTCCCTACTTAGCGCAGCCTGTAAGCAGGGAGGACGCTGGTAACTAGGATAAACAGCGGGTATCTAGGCAGCGCGTGCTGCCTAGATACCCGCTGTTTATCATAGTTACCAATGTCCTCCCGCTTCCAGGGATGTGGAGGTGGATCCCTAGTCCCTGGTCACTGAGGAGATCTGCCTGTTTGCCAGCTCCCCAGCGATCAGGTAATGACGCCCCAACAATCCCTTCAGGATCGTTATCGTTGTTGGGATCGCTGTTGCATCGTTGTGTGTGATGGGAGCTTAAGTCTTTATAAAAGCCTTTTTAATTGGATTGAATTTCTTCAGATTGGTGATTGATTTCCTGTTGACATCATAAAGAGATGTCTTAGGCATTGTTCACACACAATTTGCGTTTTTTTTAGCACTCCTAAAACCATATGCATTTTTTAGTAGTGCTAAAAAATGTCTCTTGTGTGTCTGCAAGGAAATACAGCCTTATTGGACTTTGTAATTTTTTCCTCAAAAACGCAGGCAAAAACGCAAGCGTTAACGCAGGGTGCATAAATGTGCCATTTAAAAACGCATGCGTTTCCCATAGGGCCTCATGTTATAGAAACGCATGCGTTTTTTAGAAAACGCATGCTTTTTTTAACATGGGGCCCTATGGGAAACGCATGCGTTAACGCAGGTGCCTATATGTGCCCTGCGTTAACGCATGCGTTTCCCATAGGGACCCATGTTAAAAAAAACGCATGCGTTTTTGAAAACAACACCTGCTTTTTTTTCCAGCACCCAAAAAACGCTGCATGCAGCGTTTTTGGACTGGGGAAAAAAAAACGCAGGTGGAGGTGAAAAATGCATGTACACTCAAATGTACCCTGCGTTAACGCACTTGCATTTTTTTTAACACACCAAAAAACGCAGAGATGGTCAAAAAAACGCATGTGTGTGAACATGGCCTTCTATACATTGTCTGCTATGTATTTTTTCTTTCTATTCAACATTAATGGCTGATAGGTTTATGTGCTATATCATACGTCACATAGAGTGGATATATATAGAGCGTCAGCACCCGGCATACCTGGGCAAGTGCCAGGGCCCTGAACAGCTTGGGGGGCCCACTGGCCATCAGGAACAGGCAGCCCTGACAGCCAGGAGCCCATTAGGGACAGACATCACTGTTAACAAGGGGCACATCAGGCAGACTCCACAAGAAGTTGAGTGGTCCGCTGAGTTCCCAGTGCACATGACTAATTTGCATGTGATGCAGATTAGTTATGTGCAGGCTACAGGAGCAGTGGAGCTTTCTCCTTTGCCTACTGGAGTAGAGTGATGAGTCATCACCCTGCGAGCTGATCACACTGCTGCAGAAAGGAGGAAGGAGGAGGAGGCTCTACAGTCCCGGGAGCCTGCTGCTGTAAGGATGTGGAGGGGAAGCATCTGAGGAGGACACAGCCCCGGGGGAGCGGATGGAAGGTGAGTATGATCAGTTTGTTTGTTTGTTTTTACTGTGAGCAGCAGGATGGGGGATTATATGTATCATGGAGGCTGTGCTGACTGTATATAGAGTCTGTGCTGACTGTATATAGGGTCGGTGCTGACTGTATATAAAGGCTGTGCTGAGGTATATAGAGGTTGTGCTGACTCTATATAGAGACTGTGCTGACTGTATATAGAAGCTGTGCTGACTGTATATAGAGACTGTGCTGACTGTATATAGAAGCTGTGCTGGGGTATATAGAGGTTGTGCTGGGGTATACAGAGGCTATACTGGAGGTATACGGAGGCTGTACTGGCTGTATACAGCGGCTGTGCTGGGGTATACAGGGGATGTTGCTGAGCTATATAGAGACTGCAAATAGATCCTGACAATACCACATGGTGCCGGATGAAACCATTCCAGTATAATAATGGAACTGGCAAACGGATACAGTATAATACTGGTATGGTTTTATCTGGTTTAAGGGCAAAAACTGGATCAGGTCAGTTGTGGTTTTCGTCTGATCTCCACCAGATACAAAAAAAATACCTATGTAAACCTGGCCTAAAAGGATTGAAAATCAACATCTTATTTATGGTAAAGTTACTTTGTCCAATTACTTTTGAGCCCCTGAAATGAAGAGGCTTTTTAGAAAAATTGTTGCAATTCCTAAATATTTCACAGGATTGTTCATGCCCTTTTATTACACCTGAAAGTCTACATTTCAATTGTTTAATTTTATGTAAAATATAGTGGCATGAAGATTTGATCTTTATCCTAGTATTTCTTACTGTATGTTGCATAGGACAACCAAAGGAAACATGGTTAGGATTTCCTTAAACACTAGTTTACCATCAATTTTAATACCTCCATTACATTACATGCAAACAAAACCAGGAAAACACTTCTGGAGTTTTTGTGCAAAAATATTTGCCATAATTTATATTAATCATAAAAAATTCAAGTGATTAAAGTTCAAAAGTGTACACAAGAAAACATACAGAGACGAAGTATATTACAGGACAGAAAGAACATACATGACAAATACGGGTTTTGCAGAAAGGATGTATCCAGCAGGTCGGATATTTAATAAAACATAGCCTTTATTAATAATCCATTAAAACCAGTATAACATGGTGCAGGTAAAAGTGTAGACGGGCCTTACGTGCTTCAGATCATGGTGATGCTTATTCATAGCATAAGTCATTGTGAAACATGAAAATACTTTTATAGCTACCAGACAAGCTAAATGTTCCCGCCTACTGATTACACCTGAGATTGAAGACCTGTTAGGCATGGGTTCAGTCAAGTTACCTAGTACTATTTTAACCCCTTATATGATAGTATAGTCTCTCTAGAACAAGCAAAAAAAAAAAAAAAAAAAACAGCAAAGGGCTACAATTAAGAATACAATATAATAATCAGGTCCTAATTCCAATACATTAATTCATTTTTTATATTTAAACCACGTGGATACCTAGTATTCATTTTCAGTATCCACTGCGCTTCTTTGATTCGCAATATTTTAACCCTATCTCCTCCACAAGACAAAAAGGGCACAAAGTCTAAATCACTCACGCGAAAATCTGTTAATGCTCCTTGGTGCTCATTCACAAAATGCTTTGAAGCACCACATAGGCTGCGTATAGGGGGATTGCGGACATCGTATATGGACTCCGATATTCTTTTTCTGATGCTACGGCTGGTTGAACCTATATACTCCTTCTTGCAAGAAGTGCAGAGTATAATGTAAATACAAAAAGTTGTAGTACAATTCATAAATCTGGTAAATTTAAATATTTTCCCCTCGTTATTAATAACTTGTTTATTTTTGTTCAGCATATATGGGCATAAGCTGCACTGTTGCTGTCAACATCTGAACAAGCCCTGAGTGGATAACCATGTTTTCGTATAATAAGCTCACTAGAAGAAATCATAATACAAACTTACAACCATCTTTTGAAATTTCTTTTAAGATGTTATCTGTATGAAGCAATGGTAAATATTTTTTAATAATGTTGATATTAACATTACGCCCTGATGAAGCAACAACGGACCACATAAGCGAAACGTGCGTTGGAGGTCCCCTGTTTGTCTCTGTCACCGGGTCCAATATCTCCAGGGCGTCCCAGGAAATTCTAAGCTATGGGTATGCAGCTTGACTTTTTTTACTTAAAGGGAACCTGACATCTACAAATGACCCCCAAGCCTGTTTTAACCTGTCCCTGCACCATAGTAATCCATTTGTAACCATCCCTCTCTGTCCCTAAAGCGCTATGTGAAAGTTTATAAAAGTAGTTTATTCACCTCTTATTCTGCAGCTTCTCATTATAATGAGAAGCCGCAAAAGGCGGGCTTCTGTGGCTCTCCCCGCCGCCGGCGTGTTAATTATGCACGCCTATATGGGCGTGCTATAGAGCAGAGACTGTGCTTGTGCTGCAAGGGGGCTGTATAGGCGATATGACGCGATTTTCGTCATATCACCTGTACTGCCCACTGGCAGCACAAGCACAGTGTCTGCTGTATAGCAAATGGCATTTGTGATACACACATGACACATGTCATAAAGAATTTGTTCACCATTTTATGCTTCTTTTTGTCAGTGATGAATGAGTCATGATACCATCCGGCTGTCTGTACATCTAGGCATGTAATTGAATTGCCTTTTTTGGTCAAAATACAAACCTGGACCCGTATTTGTAATGTATGTTCTTTCTGTCCTGTAATCCCCTTTGTCTATACGCTTTTGAATTTTAATCACTTGAATTTTTTATGATTAATAAAAATCATTGTATATATTTTTGTACAAAAACTCCAGAAGTGTTCTCCTGTTTTTTTTTTCCATCATCACTAGAGGCTACAGAAATGAGAAACATGAGTAAATACTTTGACCTCGGATCTATTAACCTAGAATTTATTCTTTTAGATTTGATCACTTTCTTGGCTAGTGATAACATTGATATTTGGCTGCTTAATCCGGTAGTTATCATTAATACTTTGTTGTGGTGTACCTGCTATAATGTGCATTCTTATCCAGAAACCTTTATGAAGCTTTGAAGGATTAAAGTTATTAAATGTGTTATCTGGACATGTATTTTTGGAAGCATGTGCTCACCTTTCTTTGCTTCAGATTCTATTACAAAGTCAGAGAATCAGTGTAAAGGTTAAAAGTCATTTTATGAAACTCAAGAAACAAGCGGGGGAAATTGATCTCATGTGCATAGCTTTTTAATTATTTTTTTACTTACTAACTTTAAAGGGGTTTTCCAAGAATAGAAGAAAGTGGTGTGTTAGCAGAGAGAATAATTATATAATATCTCCTGGATCTATGAATACATCTGTGCAGGGTCGGACTGGGGTGTCTGGGGCCCACCCGGGTAATTAACTCCAGGGGCCCACCCACCCTACAGCTATATACAAATACCTGTTATCCGTTATACCAATTATAGTGGAGTGTATAGTGGGCTCACCGGAAGTGCATTGTACAATTACTGTAGTTACTGTAGTTTGCATTAAAAGATATCTTTGGTGAAAACAGGTTATCGCCAATTCACGAGTTCGGTAGGTGATATCTTATTGATTGGTGGAGTCCGACTAATGGAAATCGCTCCAATCGGCCCTTTCATCCCCATTATAAATTAGAACAGCAGGTCGGATGTGTGACCGCAGTTCCATCCATCTCTTTGGGGCGGCCTGAAAAAGCCAAGTGCAGTGCTCGCAGTCACTGAGGATCAGTGGTTAAGTCGTACATGGGCTCCAGTCTAAGATTATGTGCACACGATCTGGAGGCTCTGTGTGCTGGACGCCTCCGGACCTGTGGGAATCAATGAGTAAATGCCGGGTGATTGTCACTGTCCTGTGCCCACGATCTGTGTTCGGTGCAGTGTGACTTCTCCCTGCTTTCACCCGCTGGATATTGCTCCAGTCTCTACAGCAATAAATTACCATGCTGCGGAGATGCGGAAGTACGGCAACCCATACTGCAGGTAAGATAACGCTGTGGAAGGGAGAAGCACAGTGAGCATGGGATTTTTAGAAATCATCCACTGTGCTGCTACTGTACAACGCAGCATTATGGATGCAACGCTAACACGCTGCATCCAAAACGCTGCTATTCCAGATTGTGTGCACGCAGTCTTATGGGAATAAAAGTTGTGACTCACCGTGGCCGGGTCTTCACGTCGCGGGCGTTTGCTTCTCCTGTCACGGAACCGCGCCTGCGGCTGTGGGGCCCGGTGGTCCAGATCAATAGGGAATGGCTGAACAGATAAGGGGTTTATATTCTTGTCGTGACGCCACCTGCGGGAATTCCGGTGATTTCATCGGCGCTGCTTGGGCCTCCGGGGGATGTTCGGCAGCAAGATGGGATGCTCCCCACAGGACGAGCGGGAGTTCCCGGGGCTAGGAGCTGCACTGGATGGTGTGTGGCAGCTCGGCGGTTCCTAGTATGCGGAGGTAACAGTTCTGAAGAAACACGGACACCAGTAGTCTCTGTAACGGGTCTTTTACTGTAACCGGTAGATGATAAAGGGTATACAGGTAACGGGCAACGGACTGGGGGGTCCCAGCAGTGACTGGTATGGGTTCAGAGCTCCGCGGTGTTCCTCCGTTCCTATTCTGTTCTAGTCTGGTTGCCGACGTCGGCTTAGTGTGCCAAGTTCAGGTACAAGGGGGCTACTTCAGTTTCCCTTCCGGTGTATACAGCCCGGTGTGAGGGGAGCCAGATTCCTTTTTGTGGGTACTCGCTAGCAAGACGGCTCTAATTGCGGCTGCAGTGAGGTGCTCCTGGAGAGCAGTTCCTCCACTTCTGGTTTGCTTAGCTGCGATGAACGACCTACTAGCTTCGGAACCAGTGGTCCGGTTGTAGATGGGCGCGGGTACGTTTGGACCCGTTTAGATGGTCGCCCAGGTTCCGGTTGTGGGGCACCGAGCAATGGCGCCAACCGGTAGGTGGTCTGCAGGGCTGCACGGGACTGTGCAGAGCCCTCTTCTCCTACGTTCCTCTCCGACCACTTCTTCCTCCTTCTCCTACATTGCAGATGCTCCTTCTGCTCTAACTTCTCCCACACTCTACTCCTACATTTCGCCCACTAGGACCTTATTGGCCCTCTATACTAGTGGTGCATGTAAGGTATGGAGCTCTGAATTTATCCATGTCATCACTGAGGCAGAGAATATTGCATCTTCAGTCAGGAATGCAATACCTTCCTGTGACGCACTCGTTGCGGGGCGCCACACTCCCCCTTGGGAAATTACGCTTGTCCCCAAGTGTCACGAAACCCCAACATTACAGAGAATTTTTGCATTTTTATAACAGGTAATAAACACTTTTATTAATAACAGGTACGATTATTTGTTTTCTTCTTCCCTTAAGGGGAGGTGCATTACTTAGAACGTTGCAGAAAGACACTTTTATTAAAAAATAAACAGGTTAACCATTGCGGACCCGGCGGGTAGGTAACTGTCCTTAATATAAGTCCAGGCTGTGCCGCCAGGCCGCTCCTCTGGCCTTCAAAGAAACGGGAGGTGTCCATGACAGAGTCATTGTAAAAGTTTAAACAGGGTTACTGACTTTAAGGATATAAACAGCACTTCTTAACTCTAAGAGCGTACCATCCCTCATAACCAGCATGACGTTCGTAGGTTATTGTCTCTCCACCGTAGAGATCGCGGTCTGGATGTCCTTTTGGGAGATGCAACTCCACGTCTCTGCGACCCACAAAAATCTCCTCAAACACCCCCTCCTCCCTGGCGAAACCCCACCCGGTAGACAGGTTAAACGAGGTAACTCTACCTGTCTTACGGAGTTCTTCCGGCAAAGGTGGTTGACGGCGGGCTTCGGCACGGGCTAGACGGTTTGCTTGTTCTCGCGCCCACCATTCCGCTCTACGGCGCCGACGTATCTCTTCGTCGGACCGACACGGAGTGTGGACATAGTCCCAGCGACGGGTAGGAGTATGGCAGGTTTGGAGCTGGTGGTAGGTCTGCACCGGCACCCGGACAAGGTGATCAGGGGGAGATGCCGCGGCAGCACCCGACCACTGGACCCGAGCGGCTTGCTCGGCAGGAGTTTCCGCGTCGTCCTCCTCTCCAGAACCGGCGTGGCTGAAGTCCTCAGGCTCGCTGTGGACCTCGTTGTCCTCTTCTTCCTCCACTTCTTCGACGATCACATCGGGTTCGGGCACTGGCGGGGACTCTGGACCGGATGTCTCCTGGTAGGTGGATTCCAGAGCTGCGGGGTCTTCCATGGGATCATCCTGCGGGGCTTCTGGGCTGCCCGCGTCTTCCTCTGCTACCTCTGCACCGGAGGGTAGTGGTGCTTCTGCTCCTGTAACCAGGTACGCCTCAAGGTGGTCGACACCGGCCTCCGATTCTGGAGGGGAACAGGTCACAGTCTCAGACGTTGGGATGGAACAGGTAGTAGGTCCCGGTTCTGGGACAAAACAGGTTTCAGGCTCTGGTTCTGGAGCGAAGCAGGTTGAAGGCTCCAGTGATGAAACTGGACAGGTCGTGGGCTCCGGTGATGGAACTGGACAGGTCGTGGGCTCTGGTGATGGAACGAGACGGGTATAGAACTCTGGTTCTGGAGTGGAACGGATCCTGAGTCTTTGCTGGGCAGCCCGATGCAATCGGCTGGCCAGACTCGCGCTCCAGCTGCGGATAGTCCATTCCGTGGTTTCCATCAAGCGCACCCTCAAGTCCTGCAGCGCAGCCTCCCAAAATTTGGGATCTCCATCTACGGTGAGGACGGGACCTGGACCCGGATGGCCGATGGCTGCTCGAGCCTATTCTTCGACCTCCCTCATCAGGTCATGGAGCTTTAGACTGGCCATTTCTCTTTCTTGGAGAACTTCACTCCTTCAAACAGGTAACCGCATTCAGAACAGAGCTGTTAGGAAGACCTTACCACACCTGTTTTCTGGTGGTTTTTGAAGGTACAGGGTATACAGGTAACGGGCAACGGACTGGGGGGTCCCAGTAGTGACTGGTATGGGTTCAGAGCTCCGCGGTGTTCCTCCGTTCCTATTCTGTTCTAGTCTGGTTGCCGACGTCGCCTTAGTGTGCCAAGTTCGGGTACAAGGGGGCTACTTCAGTTTCCCTGCCGGTGTATACAGCCCGGTGTGAGGGGAGCCAGATTCCTTTTTGTGGGTACTCGCTAGCAAGACGGCTCTAATTGCGGCTGCAGTGAGGTGCTCCTGGAGAGCAGTTCCTCCACTTCTGGTTTGCTTAGCTGAGATGAACGACCTGCTAGCTTCGGAATCAGTGGTCCGGTTGTGGATGGGCGCGGGTACGTTTGGACCCGTTTAGATGGTCGCCCAGGTTCCAGTTGTGGGGCATCGGGTAATGGCGCCAACCGGTAGGTGGTCTGCAGGGCTGCACGGGACTGTGCAGAGCCCTCTTCTCCTACGTTCCTCTCCGACCACTTCTTCCTCCTTCTCCTACATTGCAGATGCTCCTTCTGCTCTAACTTCTCCAACACTCTACTCCTACATTCCGCCCACTAGGACCTTATTGGCCCTCTATACTAGTGGTGCATGTAAGGTATGGAGCTCTGAATTTAACCATGTCATCACTGAGGCAGAGAATATTGCATCTTCAGTCAGGGATGCAATACCCTCCTGTGACGCACTCGTTGCGGGGCGCCACAGTTGCACATTCTGACAATCACTGCAGGTCCCAGCAATCGGACAATATAGCCTTTTTAATATCTCCCACAAAATCAAACTTATCCAGAACCTCACCCATATAACCCCAGTGCACGCTGTCAAACGCCTTCTCGGCGTCAAGAGACAGCAGTACACTGGGGAGTTTATTAGTCTCCATTATCTCCAACAAATCCATTACTCTTCTTGTGCCGTCCTTGGCTTGTCTCCCATGGACAAACCCAACCTGGTCAGGTGTTATCAGAGAGGGAAGGACAGACATTATTCTGGCTGCAAGGACTTTAGAGAATATTTTTAGGTCACAGTTTATTAAGGAGATAGGCCTAAAATTCCCAGGAGTGTTCGGGGGTTTCTCGGGTTTAGGAATGGTTGTGATTACTGCCTCACTTAGCTGAGCCGCTGATACTTTGGGGAGTGAGGTTTTTCTAGGAAGTTACCAATTTCTTGTGAATTAGGCTGAACTGTATGGGGATCCTCTTTTAGGTTGTACAGTGAATAATAAAATTGCCTAAATTCTATAGCTATGTTGATTGGATTTAGTACTTTAATCCCATCAGGTTTATTCAAGTATGCAGTCCTATTTCTTATCTCCCTTTTTTGGATTTTCTTAGCTAAAATCTTCCCTGCTCTATCTCCCATTGCATAATATTTAGTTTTGGACTTTTAAGTGTTTTTTCGTACTGGAATGAAAGTGCAGCACGCAAACTCATTCTTTGTTCCGTTATTTTTTGGGCCAACTTTGGGGTGGGGTTTTTCTTGTTGATTTGTTCCAGATTGTTAATTTGAGTTAATAGGTCTGACACTGCCGCCTCTCTTCTTTTCTGCTGCTGCCATCTTAATAAAATTACTTCTCATGTATGCCTTGTGGGCTGACCATACCACTTCGTCTGAGGTGGAGTTATCATTTATGTCAAAGAAGTCTTTTAATTTGGTTTCTATTAATTCAATGTTTTGATTGTTGGTTAGAAAAAAATCATTTAGACGCCACCTATTAGCTTTGACCGAAGAGTCCTTATCATACAGTTAGGGCCAGAAATATTTGGACAGTGACACAAGTTTTGTTATTTTAGCTGTTTACAAAAACATGTTCAGAAATACAATTATATATATAATATGGGCTGAAAGTGCACACTCCCAGCTGCAATATGAGAGTTTCCACATCCAAATCGGAGAAAGGGTTTAGGAATCATAGCTCTGTAATGCATAGCATCCTCTTTTTCAAGGGACCAAAAGTAATTGGACAATGGACTGCAATTAACACTGAAGGCGTCTCCCTCGTTAACCTGTAATCAATGAAGTAGTTAAAAGGTCAGGGGTGGATTCCAGGTGTGTGGTTTTGCATTTGGAAGCTGTTGCTGTGACCAGACAACATGCGGTCAAAGGAACTCTCAATTGAGGTGAAGCAGAACATCCTGAGGCTGAAAAAAAAGAAAAAATCCATCAGAGAGATAGCAGACATGCTTGGAGTAGCAAAATCAACAGTTGGGTACATTCTGAGAAAAAAGGAATTGACTGGTGAGCTTGGGAACTGTAAAAGGCCTGGGCGTCCGCGGATGACAACAGTGGTGGAGGATCGCCGCATACTTTATTTGGTGAAGAAGAACCCGTTCACAACATCAACTGAAGTCCAGAACACTCTCAGTGAAGTAGGTGTATCTGTCTCTAAGTCAACAGTAAAGAGAAGACTCCATGACAGTAAATACAAAGGGTTCACATCTAGATGCAAACCATTCATCAATTCCAAAAATAGACAGGCCAGAGTTACACCTCAAGAAGCCAGCTCAGTTCTGGAAAAGTATTCTATGGACAGATGAGACAAAGATCAACCTGTACCAGAATGATGGGAAGAAGAAAGGGAACGGCACATGATCCAAGGCACACCACATCCTCTGTAAAACATGGTGGAGGCAACGTGATGGCATGGGCATGCATGGCTTTCAATGGCACTGGGTCACTTGTGTTTATTGATGACATAACAGCAGACAAGAGTAGCCGGATGAATTCTGAAGTGTACCGGGATATACTTTCAGCCCAGATTCAGCCAAATGCTGCAAAGTTGTTTGGACGGCGCTTCATAGTACAGATGGACAATGACCCCAAGCATACAGCCAAAGCTACCCAGGAGCTCATGAGTGCAAAAAAGTGGAACATTCTGCAATGGCCAAGTCAATCACCAGATCTTAACCCAATTGAGCCGCATTTCACTTGCTCAAATGCAGACTTAAGACGGAAAGACCCACAAACAAGCAAGACCTGAAGGCTGCGGCTGTAAAGGCCTGGCAAAGCATTAAGAAGGAGGAAACCCAGCGTTTGGTGATGTCCATGGGTTCCAGACTTAAGGCAGTGATTGCCTCCAAAGGATTCGCAACAAAATATTGAAAATAAAAATATTTTGTGTGGGTTATGTTTATTTGTCCAATTACTTTTGACCTCCTAAAATGTGGAGTGTTTGTAAAGAAATGTGTACAATTCCTACATTTTCTATCAGATATTTTTGTTCAACCCTTCAAATTAAACGTTACAATCTGCACTTGAATTCTGTTGTAGAGGTTTCATTTCAAATCCAATGTGGTGGCATGCAGAGCCCAACTCGCCAAAATTGTGTCACTGTCCAAATATTTCTGGCCCTAACTGTATATGATGAGTGAGACAGGAGCATGGTCAGACCACGAGATCACACCTATCGTTGCCACAAGTGCACAACCTAGAATTCCATCATCCGCAAAAATATAGTCTATCCTGCTTTGGGAATTAAATCTAGGGCAGAAATGGGAGAAATCTCTCTCAGAGCTGTGGAGATATCTCCAGATGTCAGGTAAATACCAAAAACAAAAGGATAGAGAGCACTCCGGTTTTCTAGTTGAAAACAAAAGACCTTTATTGGTCTATGTGCAGACAGGCAACGTTTCAATCCTTTTGGCTATCATGGCTTGATAAAGATCCAAAAGGTATGAAACATTGCCTGTCTGCACATAGACCAATAAAGGTCTTTTTTTCAACTAGAAAACCAGAGTGCTGTCTATCCTTTTGTTTTTGGTATGTTCCTGACAAGTGGAAAGCTGTTGAGGTAGGCCTGCACCAGTGAGTAATACCTCATTGTGCTGCTCTTATTTTTTGTCTTTATATCCAGATGTCAGGTAAGTTATACTCTGAAACCACTGATTTCATCTCTCCCCTAGCGGTACGTCTGTTTGAGCAATCTAAGACAGCAGACATGGGGAGGTTGAAATCTCCACAGATAATTTTAAACCCTTGGAGAACACCTGAACTCTCTTAAGTGTTTGTCTGATAAATGAAAACTGGTGCGTATTTGGGCCATATGGAGATACAATCGTGTACCTAGTGTTGTTTAAAGAACAATCAAGGAAAATAAAATGCCCCTCCGGACCACTAATAGTGTCATACAATTTAAAGGATCTAAATAGCCACTCCAGCTCTTTTAATCTTGTTGTTTGCAAAAAACTGATGTGGATATAGAGGGTTATTTAGCCGAGCATTGTCCTGCGCCAACAGGTGCGTTTCTTGGACACAAATTACATCAGCAGTTTCTTTGCAAATATTCTCCCAAAAGTTGGATCTTTTACCTGGCGAGTTCAAACTATTGCCATTTAAAGATATTACCTTACTATGCATTATTAATACTATATACTGCTTTATGTGAAGCCATTGCTCCAAAATGAGTGACACACATGTGGAGAACAGACAGGGGGAGGACGGACAGGGAAACAAATTTGCTTGTATAAACAAATGCAGGGTTATCAAACCTAAATTTTTGCTTCATCATAAGAGGAAGTCTCCTTACAGTTCCAAAATCAAGTAAAAAAAAAAAAGGACAAAAAGTGAAAAAATAGTTTGAAAGAGATTGAAAAAAAAGACACTTTGTGGGCAACTTTGCCTGGTTTCAACATCACCATAGAGGCTCCAGACAAATAGTAGAAAGCAGGAAGCAGAGAACGGCTCTGCAGTAATCAATCATGTCTGGGTCCAGATTTTTCTTTTTCTGTGCCTGAGGAGCTCTTTTGTCATTTGGATATATAGGCTGAATCTTCCATTTTAGCAATAAATCTCTCGCCTTTTCTGGGGATCTGCAGACAAATATGGAATTGTTCTTTAAGACTTTCAATTTCGTGGGTAACCCCCAGTGGAACTTTATTCCATGTTCTCTGAGGGCTGTAGTATACGGCATATGCTCCTGTGGCGCCCCACTGGTCAGGACGCCATGTAGGGGTACTGCACCCATATTGGAGTGTGTAGTATCCCTGTGGCTAGAGAATTGGGATGCTGCACAAAGGACCCTCACACAATACATCCACACACACCCTAGGTAGGGGACCTTGGGTGGACCAGCTTCAGGGAGAACCCTGTCCCATGGGAGGAGCTCAGACAGGGTAGAAATGTTTGTGGGTGGGAGGAGAGTTAGGCAGTCAGTTGAGAACAGTCGGAGAGCTCCGTTGGGGAGTGAGCAGTGCGGGACGGCAGAGAGGCCGTCAGGACAGGAGGGAGATCCTAAGGGCACCAGGTAGTGTGGTGCGCCGGCTCTGAGTACGGTGTGGGTGTTCATCCCCGAGCCGTTGAACGAGAGGCCTGAGCTTCTAGAGGAAGACATGGCCGAACGCCCGGCGCATCCTGAAAAGGCACCGAAAAGGATCCCGAAGACTTGGTGAGGAGTCCTTCAGAGAGCATCTGTGGGAGCTTGCTCGAGGTTCTGCGCACGGGAGTGCTGAAGGAGACAGAAGAGAGCGTAGTGAGGGACCGGATAGGAACAGCAGGCATACCACCAAGGGTCCTCAGTAAAGCATCCTGGTTCCCCAGTGACTACCCAGGCCAGGCAGACCCAAAAAGACTGTGCTATCTGTCAACCTGTTTTAAAGAACTGCTAGCAAACCCATACAGAGTGAAAAGACTATGTGGCGTACTTTATTATCTCCACCTGATGAGCCGCCGACTGCAGCAGGGAGAGGACAAGTGACAAGGCCTGGTGTAAACTGCCTCCCTGTGTAAAGTCAAACTATTAACTTCCACTACTGACCCGGGGATTCCGCTCCACCTACGGGGAGCATAACCATCTTGCTGCTCCGCCATCACCCCGAAGGTCTGTCCCGCAACGGCGGTAACATTACCGGAACTGTAGGTGGCACACAAATCATCTTTTATTTAATTTCTGTTGACTTTAAACCCCTTTTAAAGCGACCACCAGGGCCACAGGAACGGGCAACAGGCCCTGTAACATCCCCCGTGAACTACAACACCCGGGATCGAATAGGCCCTGGGGTGGGTCACTCCCTCCTCTGAGCTAAAGTACCTGCCGACAAGTCAGGGAATACCTTCAGGTGGGCCAAGTTGTTTAGAAGTTTTGTCCTTTTCCTGAGACCAGCCATAAAATTCTCCTTTATTGTGTAGAAATGAATGCGGGCAATAACATATTGTGGTAAATCTGGGTTGAGACCTTTTGGTTTCGGAATCCTGTGTATTCTATCCAAAATTAACTCCTTGCTGTCAGCATACACACTGTGTATGAAGCTTTGCAGAAGACTTGGCAAGTCTTTGTCAGGAGTAGATTCATCAATCCCTCTAATGCGAATATTATTCTTTCTGGATCTGTCCTCAAAATCCAGGGTTTTGTTGTGGATTTGAGAAACCTCCTTTTCTAAAGCCTCATTAGCATGTATTAGTTCATTATGAGACTTACCCGTATATACTCGTGTATAAGCCGACCCGTGTATAAGCCGACCCCCCTACTTTTGCCCCAAAAATCTGGAAAAACCTATTGACTCGTGTATAAGCCGAGGGTGGACCCCAGCACAGGTATACAGCCCCCAGCAGTGTGGTATACAGGCCCCCCCCAGTGGTATACAGGCCTCCCCAGTGGTAGTATACAGCAGCCCCAGTGGTAGTATATAGCAGCCCCAGCAACCCCAGTGGTAGTATATAGCAGCCCCAGTGGTAGTATCTAGAAGCCCCAGCAGCCCCAGTGGTAGTATATAGCAGCCCCAGTGGTAGTATATAGAAGCCCCAGTGGTAGTATATAGAAGCCCCAGCAACCCCAGTGGTAGTATATAGAAGCCCCAGTGGTAGTATATAGGAGCCCCAGCAGCCCCAGTGGCAGTATATAGAAGCCCCAGCAGCCCCAGTGGTAGTATATAGCAGCCCCAGTGGTAGTATATAGAATCCCCAGCAGCCCCAGTGGTAGTATATAGAAGCCCCAGTGGTAATATATAGAAGCCCCAGCAGCCCCAGTAATCCAGGGCCCCCCAGCCTTGCTCCAGTAACCTGTAAAGGAAAATATACTTATCACTGTCCCGCTGCCGTCCCCGCTCGCCGCTGCCGTCCGCGATCCTCCATCTTCATGCGTCTTCTTCCGGTTTCCTGTGTTCGTCGCCGGCAATGACGTCATTGCCGGCGATGAACACAGGAAGCCGGAAGAAGACGCATGAAGATGGAGGATCGCGGATGGCAGCGGCGAGCGGGGACGGCAGCGGGACTGTGATAAGTATATTTTCCTTTACAGGTTACCGGAGCAAGGCTGGGGGGGCCCTGGATTACTAAGGCTGCTGTATACTACCGCTGGGGCTGCTATATACACTGGGGCCGTATTGACTCGCGTATAAGCCGAGGGGCCTACTTTTCAGCCCAATTTTTGGGCTGAAAAACTCGGCTTATACGCGAGTATATACGGTAGTTTTGCCAGCTTCTGCTCCAGATGATCTATTCTAGATCTCAGGTCCTGTAATTCTCCACTGATCTCTGCCTTAAACTCAGCTATCATTACTTTCAAATCAGCTTGGTGTGCTTGTTAAGCAAAGCCTTCATTGTTTTCTGCTTAAGGGGAATATCTCTCTGAGCTTTCTCTCCCCCCTCCGAGGCTGCTGTGTGCTAGCCACATTGTGAGGAGCATGGAGAGGGGGCTGAGGAATGAGAAGCTGCAGCCATGTTGCCACGCACCATTGGAACCACTGTGTCCTCAGGTCACCAGGTAACTTAGTTAGGACTTCCCAGAGTGTTTTTTCACCTTGTTGTGCTGAGTTAAAGCTGATCTCTGCTGGAGCTCCTGCACTAAGCATCCTGTGTCATTCAAAGCTCGGCCACGCCCCCTCTAATGTGAACATTTTCAATGGGGCAATGAACTGATGATTTAAATACGCTTGTCTTTGTACAAAACCGTAGATATTTGTGTGTCCCCACGGACTGTAAAGTAATTTTTGACACTATTGACGGGTATGTTTTTCTGTCCTAAGTAATTATTATTCTATTATATAGTCTCTATATTGGACTCCTTTGTGCCAAGGCCGTTTCTACATATATAAGTTCCGCGAGAACAATTTGATTGCATGGCCTTATTGTTTCTGGAGATGTGCTAATTGTATAATTGTAACCAGACATTCTCTTTTCTGTTCACTGTTATTGCTATTTGTGAAAATTTCTAAATAAAGAATTATAAAAAAAAAATAAAAATATGCTTGTCTAGGGAGAAAAATCAAACATTAGTATAATTAATGATAATGTGTGACACATGTGATTTCTGGTTCAATGAGGCTTTTTTAGTGAGAGGTGTACTAATTGGATTATGCCTAAGACTAATGGACAACCTAAATGCGTAAGGCGGGGTACCCTGCGTGGTCCTGTGACACTTGATGTTTTTATGGAGTATTGGTGGATGCCAACCACTTTTTTCCAGCAGGTAATAGGATCCAGAGTGAAGCATATGGGAAGCAGGTTTCCATATTCCCCTTTCCTACTTTATGTTTCTACCTTACTCTTTGTTGTTTTACAATAGTGGTGATGTCAAAGGCCGGCTTCACACTGTGGCACGATCCGGTCCCGGGCTGTCCAGGAGGACCCTGACAGCCGCGGACCGGATCAGCACACAGGACTGGAGAGCTATTATGCCCTCCGGTCCAGTGTGCAGCACACGCAGCTGCAGCCGCTGACAGGTCAGGACCGCGGCGCCCGCGGTCCTGACTTATCAGCAGCGGGAACTGCGTGCGGCTGCACACCGGACTGGAGGGCATAATAGCTCTCCAGTCCTGTGTGCTGATCCAGTCCGCGGCTGTCAGGGTCCTCCCGGACAGCCCCGGACCGGATCGTGCTGCAGTGTGAAGCCGGCCTAACACACCAGCCTTCGAACGAGAAAGGTTTAGTGAAAGGGCAGATTAGGGACTAGGCACGTGATGGCAGTGGGGGGTTGTATGTTTTTTCAATATTTGCGTGGGTTTCCTCTCACTCTTCAAATGCATACCGATAGGGAATTTAGATTGAAATCTCCACTGGGGTTAGTGTTGAAAATGTCTGTGAAGTGCTATGAAAATTAATTACGTTATGTGAGTAAAATATATTAAGAAAATTTGGTGATAGACATGTGTGAAACAAGATAACTTATTAGGGAGATTCCTATTGACCTCAAATTACTATTTCCTTATATCAATATTAAATCTTATAGGTCCTTCTAAAGATATGTACGATCATAAAGACTTTAAGGGCACGAGATTCCACTAGAGTTGTGTCCTCCACTAACACATTTCTGATTAAATTAAACTTGTATTTTACTTAGTAAAATTGTAATGACCTAATGTATGATGTAATATGTTCATATAGCAAAAAAAACCACTAAAGCTCAAGAAAATGCTACGTAGAAAAGACTTAGAGAAATATCGGGATGTGGATGAGGAGGAGCTCTTAAACAAGCTAACAGAGGAGGAAATAAGTGCTCTGGAAGGAGAACTAGAAGAGTTAGATCCAGATGTAAGTATCACTATTTAATATCTGTTGAGTTATTAGTAATTATTAGTTATATCAGTAATTAAGGCTAGGGTCACACATCCAGTTTTTTTTTTTTTAAAACCCGATCCGGTTTTGAGCTTTTAAAAAGCAATCCAAGCAATCCGGTTACCGCCTCCGGCTCAAAAGCCTGCATGAAAAATCATGCAGGCTGCAGTTTTCAGAGTGGTTGTAACATCCGCAATGCGGATTGCTCAGGATGTGTAATCCTGAGCAAATCGGTTACCGCATATACTTTGCTTATCCCGGCTGCCGCCGGGATAAGCAAAGTGTTCTCTGTGTTTTGTAACTTTTACTATTAAATGTTGCTATAATGTAGGGGGTAAATGGCTTCAGAACTTCGGACAGCGCACATACTATAGCAATAGCTATAGTATGCGCGCTGCTCTCAGAGGAGCCTGGCACCTTCATTAAAACTGTACAGCAGCTGACAGGAGTCTGCTGCTGTACATAAGTGATTCAAGCATTATATGCCTACCTGAGTGGGTGGAAGGTCTCTAGGGGGAGTGGGCACCCCCTAGAGACATTATAGCAACATTTAATAATAAAAGTAAAAGTTTTACCACACACAAAACAGTTTGCTCATCCCTGCTCAGGATTACACATTCTGAGCGATCCGGTTACCGGATTGCAGCTTGTCTGAAGACAATTGCGTTCACCGCATCCAGATCTGGATGCGGTGAACGTAATTCTATATTTAAGTGTGACCCTAGCCTAAAATTGAGTTATGCAAATTGTATAATCCGGTTTAAACATTATGATTGGACGTTATTGTAATTTCTATTATACAGTTGTTGTTATTTAACTATTCAGAAAATTCAATAAATATCATTTGAATTGAGTTATTAGATATTTTCCCCGCTGAAACTCTTGTTCTAAAAAATGTTATAGTATAAATATTATACTAGTTGGCAAGACAAAAATCTGACAAGATTATGTATTGCCAAGTCTCATTGACCTTGCTAGTATGTCCTTTACGTTTGTTATCAGACTCCTCCTTTTAGTCAATGAAAAAAGTATTCTCTAGATATTTGAACACATTAATATGTTTTCTATTCACTCTATGTGAATGCAGACATATTAGACCTCCCAGTACATGCACTGTCTGACTAGTAGGCATGATCATTTAGTGAGCGCATCCTTGCTCCATAACTTGCATTAAGCAAGGCCGCACCCACTAGTCAGGTTCTGGCCAGGAACATGCATATTGCATACCGTATATACTCGTGTATAAGCCGACCCGTGTATAAGCCGACCCCCTACTTTTGCCCCCAAAACCTGTGAAAATCTATTGACTCGTGTATAAGCCGAGGGTGGACCCTAGCACAAGTATACAGCCCCCAGCAGTGTGGTATACACCAGTCCCAGAGGTAGATACAGCAGCCCCAGTGGTAGTATACGCGCAGCCCCAGTAGTATATACAGCCCCAGTGGTATATACAGCCCCAGTGGTAGTATAGACGCAGCCCTAGTAGTATATACAGCCCCAGTGGTAGTATATACAGCCCCAGTGGTAGTATACAGGGCCCCAGCAGTATATACAGCCCCAGTGGTTTATACAGCCCCAGTGGTAGTATACAGGGCCCCAGAGGTATATACAGCCCCAGTGGTAGTATATACAGCCCCAGTGGTAGTATATACAGCCCCAGTGGTAGTATACAGGGCCCCAGCAGTATATACAGCCCCAGTGGTTTATACAGCCCCAGTGGTAGTATATACAGCCCCAGTGGTAGTATACAGGGCCCCAGCAGTATATACAGCCCCAGTGGTTTATACAGCCCCAGTGGTAGTATATACAGCCCCAGTGGTAGTATATACAGCCCCAGTGGTAGTATACAGGGCCCCAGAGGTATATAGCAGCCCCAGCGGTAGTATACAGGCAGCCCCAGTAATGCAGGGCCCCCCCAGCGTCTCTCCGGTCACCTGTAAAGGAAGCTATACTTATCACAGTGCTCTGTCCGCGCCCGCTCGCACCCGCTATCAGCAGCCGACCGCGATCCTCCATCTTGCGTCTTCTTTCTTCCTGTTTCCTGTGCTCGTCGCAGGGAATGACGTCATTGCCCGCGACGAGCACAGAAACAGGAAGAAAGAAGACGCAAGATGGAGGATCGCGGTCGGCTGCTGAGAGCGGGTGCGAGCGGGCGCGGACAGAGCACTGTGATAAGTATAGCTTCCTTTACAGGTGACCGGAGAGACGCTGGGGGGGCCCTGCATTACTGGGGATGCGGGGGCTGCTGTATACCGATGTATACATCGGTATGTACCGATGTATACATCGGTATACAGCACTGACTCGCGTATAAGCCGAGGGGGGCACTTTTCAGCCCAATTTTTGGGCTGAAAAACTCGGCTTATACGCGAGTATATACGGTAATTGCTGTCTTTTCCCAACTTAGAAAATCCTCACTGCGCACAATGCACTGGGAGGATTGATAAACCTGCAGAATTATCATTTTAGACCTGACAACCTGGCCCTTGTATGGGTTACATTACATTTATAGTAGTCTAAATTTTCCTTGACATGTGAAGTTAAATTAAAAAACTAATGGGCATATGCTTTAATTCAAATTAAATGCATTCATTTGTAGCAATAGCCACACTTTTTTTTTTATCATAACTTTGATTACTTTTTTCTTGATTGTCATTTGTTGATATAGACAATCTTTAGGATATCATAAAAGATTTGTACAGTCTCTGCACCTGGAAACTTTTGATTCATCTAAGGGTACCTTTAAGGCCACGTTACACACACAGATATATTGGTCACAGATCTCTGGTTGCAGTGAAATCATGGACACATTGTTCCATTGTACACAGCCACAAAATGGAGCAATGTGTCCATGATTTCACTGCAACCAGAGATCTGTGACCAATATATCTGTGTGTGTAACGTGGCCTTTACACGTCGCAACATTGCATGCAATTTCACTTGCAATTTGCTGGTTGCAGTGAAAACATGGACAAATAGTGCTTTGTTGTTGCCGTGTACAAATAGAACAATGTGTCCATAATTTCACTGCAACCAGCAAATTGCAAGTGAAATTGCATGCAATATTGCGACATGTAACGGTACCCCTAGACCCGTGCAAGCGCACACAGGTGCGAAACAGCCGTCGTCTAACAGCTCACTCAGGGTGGAATATACCTGAGTGCCTCCTCCCTGCACTACCATGCTTTAACTGCAATTTTTGCTTTTAATCCTTTGAAATAAAGCTTGGAGGTTTTACTTAGGCGAGTGCCACAGGATTTCTTCTGTCTGCAGCTATTAACATGCTCCTGATTTATCATACTGGTTTATGCTGTTTGATAAATCTGTTGCAATTTTAGAATATCTAGTCTTATGTAACTTGGACGAGGATCACATCGCAATGCTTGGACTGGCCGGTGGCTCCCCTGACCTGATTGTGATAGCTGTATAGACTTGTATGACGTTTTTACGCTCGTGTCAGGCAAGTTCTTGCACTGAGATACAATCTTGGTCTTACAACCTTTTTTAGAACAATGTATAGAAAAGTATCTAAAACATACAAGTGTGCTAAAAGTCGTATAAGGCCCCTTTCACATCAGCGGTAATCGCTGATCGCGGCAGTTGCGGTGAAAAAAAAACGGTTACCGCATAAGGCCGCACTTGCGGTTCACCTGCGGCAAGCACCATGCAATGTCTGTGGGGCTTGCGGTAAGTGTGCGGCAGGTGCTGCATGTGCCGTTTCGGCACTTGCGGCAGATGCGGCCACGAAAAAACCCCGCGTCTGACCATGTTTTTTTCGCAGCCGCATCTGCCGCAAGTGCCGAAGCCGCAACTATACCGCACCTGCCGCAAGCCCCATAGACATTGCATGGGGCTTGCCGCAGGTGAACCGCAAGTGCAGCTGTTAGGCCCCTTTCACATCAGCGGTTTTTTTAAATCGCGGCAGATGCGGTGAAAAAACCGCATCTGCCGCGATTACCGCATAGCCGCGACACTTGCGGCACAGTTGCGGCAAGCCCCATAGAATGTCTATGCGGGCTTGCGGCAAGTGCGGTATCGGCACTTGCGGCAGGTGCGGCCGCAAAAAAAACGCGTCTGACCGCACACTTACCGCAAGCCCCATAGACATTGCATGGGGCTTGCCGCAACTGTGCCGCAAGTGTCGCGGTTATGCGGTAATCGCGGCAGATGTGTTTTTTTCACCGCATCTGCCGCGATTTAAAAAAAAACGCTGATGTGAAAGGGGCCTTATTCGGTAACTGCAGCAGTTGCGTTTTTTTCACCGCAACTGCTGCGATAAGCGATTACCACTGATGTGAAAGGGACTTTAGACGATTTTCTTTGGTAAAAATTACACCTGAATTCTGTCGCTTTTAGCCTTCTATATTTATTCCATTGTTTATGAATAATAAGAAAAAGGGTGAAATTTATTCAAAAGCTAAAATAATCATTACTTCTGTATTCAGTGACCTTCCAGTGCTATTGCTCTATTTGTCCTTGCCGGTCTTGCAGCAATGATGTCATGTCCCTAATTCACATGACTACTACAGTCAATCACTGGCTTCAGTGGTCACATACCATTCATGCAAGCTGGGACCAGTTTTTAGCTGCAATGGTCACATGAATGACGTAATCATTGCTGAAGACATGAGACAAGAGTAGCAATGGTGCTGGATTATTGGGAGATTGAATAGGTAATGATTTTTTCCACCCATTTCCTACTGTTGGCCCGTCTGTTTTTTAAATGACTGGTAAATCCTTTATGTAGCACATGTATTAAGAGTCTTATTTGGCATTTTTTTTTTTTTTTTTTTAAAGGTTGGCATTCATGAATGTTCTGTCATGGTTATAATGTCATAAACCTAAGCATTAAATCCCAGATTAATCTCTGCATAATTTGTGGTCTCTCCTGGGCTTCCATTGATCCGATTCAAATCTGACATTCATGATGAATGACTCTTCAAATACAGTACCCAAAAATTAGCAAAAAATCCAACACATCAGGTCATCTGTCCAATACATCTATGACATTGATTTCAGTATTGGTGAAATCCTGTCTCTTTCTTCTTAGAATGAGTTATTGCCTGTTGGTTTAAGGCAAAAGAACCAGACCACCAAAACACCAACAGGACCATTCCAGCGTGAAGCCCTCCTAGGCCATTTGGAACAGCAAGCCAAAGAAATGAAAGACAGGGAAGATTTGGTGCCTTATACTGGAGAAAAAAGAGGTATGTGTTGTGTCTACTGCCAGCCTTGGTGACAGCTATGTGAAGATAAAATATAACCCAACAGTTCTATTAAAAGTCATTGTGTAGATTCTGCTAGGCTTTTGCAAGGATGAACTTTTGTTGAAGGAGTAACTTTACCATGCTCTGTGTCCTGTGATAAAGCAAGGTCATGACATCAAGAACAAGACTTCCATGCAATTGTTTAATCTTTGTAGTAATAACAAGCTACCGTAATAAGATAGTGAAGGTTTTTAGTTGATTTGTGAAGCAGTTAAATTCATCCTTGTTCTCCACAGGTTATATTTGGCTTTGGTAAATGGTTGTTAGTCACAAAACAGGACTGTCCCTTTGTTCCCTTGCCTGGCAATCACTCTAGCTTTCATAACTCCTCTATGGAACAAGACAAAAATAGACACTATGTAACATTCCCGTCTTTTTGCTCTGCCTGTGTTCTTATCTCATATGCTGTGGATCCCACAGTTCTTAAAACATTCATAGCTCTTATCTGGCTTTTAAATGCTCTTCTATTTCTAAAATTTCTTCAAAGCCTTTGCATTTTTTATGCCTGCAAAATTATAATTATTTAAAGATTCTTTGCTAAAATCGCTTTTTCTTCTAAATGAAGGCATGGACTCTCAGTTAAGGAGTTGGTGATTTAAAGGAAATATGTCAGGTCAAAAATCCATATGTAACTGCTATAATTTTCTAATTTTCTTCTCTAAACTCTCTCTATTGATGTATTTTTTTTATTTATATTTCCCTCCTATCCAGGGCCGGCGTTAGAGGGGACAGACTGGGCACTTGCCCAGGGCCCCCACCCTCTGATGGGCCCCCAGCAGGGTCCTGAACCAATAATGTTGCTGCAGGTTTTATTGGCTCTTTCACGCTCTCTTTCCCTGAGAGCAGTGCGCGCTGAATATCACCACCATCTGCGACATCCTGTCGCTCACTCTGCGTGCTGACCGGATTACTGTTTTTGTGATCAGCTGTTACCGCGGTATCACTGCTCTGCTCCGATATTCAGTATCGCAGAAGGGCGGTGCTGCTGCTCAGCCTAACACTGATTGGTTAAACTACAGCCAATCAGTGTTAGTTTTGCCTGCACTTTGTCCTTTACATTAGTAGCACAGCTCAGGCAGTGAACTGTGCTGTGATTGGTGGAGCTCCTGCCTCCTTCTCTCTTCACTCACTGGCGCTATGACGAACAGAGAGAATGCACTGCTCCCTCCTGCATCACTCTCTGGAACAAAGTTAAGGGGCCGTCACACGCAACGATTTTTTAAACAATATCGTTCATACGTCACATTTTTTGTGTCGTCTAAACGACCTCTTTCAGCCGTCGTTACTTCTAACACAATAACATTTCAAGCGATCAGTTGTCTGATCGTTGATCGCAGATATGACAACCAGACCTCAAATCAGACGACAATCGGACGAAGGATCTGCAGCGTTGACGTGTGACACCTTGTGAATGATATAGTTTGTGCAATGAGCGATGCTTAACAAATTTTGGTAGGCGTGGTTGGTGCTCGTTTGAGCCACGCCTACCCTTCAGCGATTGGTGTATGTAGTCTCACAAATCCTGCCCCACTCTGTTGACATATGCACGGTCCCATGCGTGGTAGCCTTCCCAAAATCATGCCGCCACATCTGCACATTTGCAACGTGCTCGCTCTAGTGTGGCGTATCGCAGAACCAGAGAGCATTCTATGGAGAGGAGAAGCTAGAGGCAGAACCAGACAACATTCTATGGAGGGGAGCAGCTAGAGGCAGAACCAGACAACATTCTATGGAGGGGGAGCAGCTAGAGGCAGAACCAGACAACATTTTATGGAGGAGGAAGAGCTAGAGGCAAAACCAGACCACATTCTATGGACAGGAAGGAGTTAGAGGCAGAACCAGACAACATTCTATGAAGGAGGATGATATAGAGGCAGAACCAGATAACATTCTATGGAGAGGAGCAGCTAGAGGCAGAGCCAGACAACATTCTATGGAAGGGGAGCAGCTCGAGGCAGAACCAGACAACATTCTATAGGGGGGGGGGAAGATCTAGAGGCAGAACCAGACAATGTTCTATGGAGGGGGAGGAGCTAGAGTCAGAACCAGACAATATTTTATGGAGGAAGTTGAGCTATGAGCAGAACCAGACAACATTCAATGGAGGGAGAGGAGCTAGAGGCATAACCAGACCACATTCTATGGAGACAGAGGAGCTATAGAGACCGAACCAGACAACATTCTATGGAGGGGGAGGAGCTAGAGGCAGAGCCAGACAACATTCTATGAAGGAGGAGTATCTAGATGCAGAACCAATATTAGCAAAAAAAAGGAGCACAGCTTCTGCAGTGGGTGCAAATCAATCCCAGCAATACTTCTGTTTGCTATTCATACGATACCAAAAAGGAATGCAGCACTCCAAATCAAGTGTCCAAAATCTGCCTTTATTAGGCAGCTAGAGGCAGAACCAGACAATGTTCTATGGAGAGGGAGGAGCTAGAGGCAGAACCAGACAACATTCTATGGAGGGGGTTGAGCTATGGGCAGAACCAGACAACATTCAATGGAGGGAGAGGAGCTAGAGGCAGAACCAGACCACATTCTATGGAGGGAGAGGAGCTATAGAGACAGAACCAGACAACATTCTATGGCGGGGGAGGAGCTGGAGGCAGAACCAGACAACATTCTATGGAGAGGGAGCAGCTGAAGGCAGAGCCAGACAACATTCTATGGAAGGGTAGGAGCTAGAGGCAGAACCAGACAACATTCTATGCAGGGAGAGGAGCTTGTGGCAGAACCAGACAACATTCTATGGAGGCAGAGGAGCTTGAGGCAGAACCAGACAATGTTCTATGGACGGGGAGGAGCTAGAGGCAGAACCAGACAATATTTTATGGAGGGGGAGGAGCTAGAGGCAGAACCAGACAACATTCTATGGAGGGGGTTGAGCTATGGGCAGAACCAGACAACATTCAATGGAGGGAGAGGAGCTAGAGGCAGAACCAGACCACATTCTATGGAGGGAGAGGAGCTATAGAGACAGAACCAGACAACATTCTATGGAGGGGGAGGAGCTAGAGGCAGAACCAGACAACATTCTATGGAGGGAGAGGAGCTTGTGGTAGAACCAGACAACATTCTATGGAGGGAGAGGAGCTAGAGGCAGAACCAGACAACATTCTATGGAGGGGGAGGAGTCAGAGGTAGAACCAGTCCGGATTCTATGGAGGCAGAGGAGCTAGAGGCAGAACCAGACAACATTCTATGGAGGGAGAGGAGCTTGAGGCAGAACCAGACAACATTGTATGGAGGGGGAGGAGCTAGAGGCAGAACCAGACCACATTCTATGGAGGGCAAGGGGCTAGAGGCAGAACCAGACAACATTGTATGGAGAGGAGCAGCTAGAGGCAGAACCAGACAACATTCTATGGAGGAGGGGAGGAGCTAGAGGCAGAACCAGACAACAATTTATGGAGGAGGAGTTTCTAGAGGCAGAACCAGATAACATTCTATGGAGGGAGAGGAGCTATAGAGACAGAACCAGACAACATTCTATGGAGGGGGAGGAGCTAGAGACAGAACCAGACATTATTCTATGGAGAGGGAGCAGCTAGAGGCAGAACCAGACAACATTCTATAGGGGGGAGGATCTAGAGGCAGAACCAGACAATGTTCTATGGAGGGGGAGGAGCTAGAGTCAGAACCAGACAATATTTTATGGAGGGGGAGGAGCTAGAGGCAGAACCAGACAACATTCTATGGAGGGGGTTGAGCTATGGGCAGAACCAGACAACATTCAATGGAGGGAGAGGAGCTAGAGGCAGAACCAGACCACATTCTATGGAGGGAGAGGAGCTATAGAGACAGAACCAGACAACATTCTATGGAGGGGGAGGAGCTGGAGGCAGAACCAGACAACATTCTGTGGAGAGGGAGCAGCTGAAGGCAGAGCCAGACAACATTCTATGAAGGAGGAGGAGCTAGAGGCAGAACCAGACAACATTCTGTGGAGGGGTAGTTTCTAGAGGCAGAATCAGACAACATTCTATGGAGTGAGAGGAGCTAGAGGCAGAACCAGACAACATTCTATGCAGGGGTAGGAGCTAGAGGCAGAACCAGACAACAAATTATGGAGGGAGAGGAGCTTGTGGTAGAACTAGACAACATTCTATGGAGGGAGAGGAGCTAGAGGCAGAACCAAACAACAGTCTATGGAGAGGAGCAGATAGAAGCAGAACCAGACAACATTCTATGGAGGGAGAGGAGCTAGAGGCAGAACCAGACAACATCCTATGGAGGGGTAGTTTCTAGAGGCAGAATCAGACAACATTCTATGGAGTGAGAGGAGCTAGAGGTAGAACCAGACAACATTCTATGGAGGGGTAGGAGCTAGAGGCAGAACCAGACAACATTCTATGGAGGGAGAGGAGCTTGTGGCAGAACCAGACAACATTCTATGGAGGGAGAGGAGCAAGAGGCAGAACCAGACAACATTCTATGGAGGGGGAGGAGTCAGAAGTAGAACCAGTCCGCATTCTATGGAGGCAGAGGAGCTAGAGGCAGAACCAGACAACATTGTATGGAGGGGGAGGAGCTTGAGGCCGAACCAGACCACATTCTATGGAGGGCATGGGGCTAGAGGCAAAACCAGACAACATTGTATGGAGAGGAGCAGCTAGAGGCAGAACCAGACAACATTCTATGGAGGGGGGGAGGAACTAGAGGCAGAACCAGACAACAATTTATGGAGGAGTTTCTAGATGCAGAACCAGCTAACATTCTATGGAGGGAGAGGAGCTATAGAGACAGAACCAGACAACATTCTATGGAGGGGGAGGAGCTAGAGGGAGAACCAGACAACATTCTATGGAGAGGGAGCAGCTAGAGGCAGAACCAGACAACATTCTATAGGGGGGAGGATCTAGAGGCAGAACCATACAATGTTCTATGGAGGGGGAGGAGCTAGAGTCAGAACCAGACAATATTTTATGGAGGGGGAGGAGCTAGAGGCAGAACCAGACAACATTCTATGGAGGGGGTTGAGCTATGGGCAGAACCAGACAACATTCAATGGAGGGAGAGGAGCTAGAGGCAGAACCAGACCACATTCTATGGAGGGAGAGGAGCTATAGAGACAGAACCAGACAACATTCTATGGAGGGGGAGGAGCTAGAGGCAGAACCAGACAACATTCTATGGAGGGAGAGGAGCTTGTGGCAGAACCAGACAACATTCTACGGAGGGAGAGGAGCTAGAGGCAGAACCAGACAACATTCTATGGAGGGGGAGGAGTCAGAGGTAGAACCAGTCCGCATTCTATGGAGCCAGAGGAGCTAGAGACAGAACCAGACAACATTCTATGGAGGGAGAGGAGCTTGAGGCAGAACCAGACAACATTGTATGGAGGGGGAGGAGCTAGAGGCAGAACCAGACCACATTCTATGGAGGGCAAGGGGCTAGAGGCAGAACCAGACAACATTGTATGGAGAGGAGCAGCTAGAGGCAGAACCAGACAACATTCTATGGAGGAGGGGAGGAGCTAGAGGCAGAACCAGACAACAATTTATGGAGGAGGAGTTTCTAGAGGCAGAACCAGATAACATTCTGTGGAGGGAGAGGAGCTATAGAGACAGAACCAGACAACATTCTATGGAGGGGGAGGAGCTAGAGGCAGAACCAGACATCATTCTATGGAGAGGGAGCATCTAGAGGCAGAACCAGACAACATTCTATGGAGAGGGAGGAGCTAGAGTCAGAATCAGACAACATTGTATGGAGTGAGAGGAGCTAGAGGCAGAACCAGACAACATTCTATGGAGGGGGAGGAGCTAGAGGCAGAATCAGACAACATTGTATGGAGTGAGAGGAGCTAGAGGCAAGAACCAGACAACATTCTATGGAGAGGAGCAGCTAGAAGCAGAACCAGACAACATTGTATGGAGGGGAGGAGCTAGAGGCAGAATCAGACAACATTCTATGGAGGGCAAGGGGCTAGAGGCAGAACCAGACAACATTCTATGGAGGGGGAGTTTCTAGAGGCAGAACCAGACAACAGTCTATGGAGGGGTAGGAGCTAGAGGCAGAACCAGACAACAAATTATGGAGGGAGAGGAGCTTGTGGCAGAACCAGACAACATTCTATGGAGGGAGAGGAGCTAGAGGCAGAACCAGACAACATTCTATGGTGAGGAGCAGATAGAAGCAGAACCAGACAACATTCTATGGAGGGAGAGGAGCTAGAGGCAGAACCAGACAACATTCTATGGATTGAGAGGAGCTAGAGGCAGAACCAGACAACATTCTATGAAGGGGGAGGAGCTAGAGGCAGAATCAGACAACATTGTATGGAGTGAGAGGAGCTAGAGGCAGAACCAGACAATATTCTATGTAGAGGAGCAGCTAGAAGCAGAACCAGACAACATTGTATGGAGGGGAGGAGCTAGAGGCAGAATAAGACAACATTCTATGGAGGGAGAGGAGCTTGAGGCAGAATCAGACAACATTGTATGGAGTGAGAGGAGCTAGAGGCAGAACCAGACAATATTCTATGTAGAGGAGCAGCTAGAAGCAGAACCAGACAACATTGTATGGAGGGGAGGAGCTAGAGGCAGAATAAGACAACATTCTATGGAGGGAGAGGAGCTTGAGGCAGAACCAGACAACATTGTATGGAGGGGGAGGAGCTAGAGGCAGAACCAGACCACATTCTATGGAGGGCAAGGGGCTAGAGGCAGAACCAGACAACATTGTATGGAGAGGAGCAGCTAGAGGCAGAACCAGACAACATTCTATGGAGGAGGGGAGGAGCTAGAGGCAGAACCAGACAACAATTTATGGAGGAGGAGTTTCTAGAGGCAGAACCAGATAACATTCTGTGGAGGGAGAGGAGCTATAGAGACAGAACCAGACAACATTCTATGGAGGGGGAGGAGCTAGAGGCAGAACCAGACATCATTCTATGGAGAGGGAGCATCTAGAGGCAGAACCAGACAACATTCTATGGAGAGGGAGGAGCTAGAGTCAGAATCAGACAACATTGTATGGAGTGAGAGGAGCTAGAGGCAGAACCAGACAACATTCTATGGAGGGGGAGGAGCTAGAGGCAGAATCAGACAACATTGTATGGAGTGAGAGGAGCTAGAGGCAGAACCAGACAACATTCTATGGAGAGGAGCAGCTAGAAGCAGAACCAGACAACATTGTATGGAGGGGAGGAGCTAGAGGCAGAATCAGACAACATTCTATGGAGGGCAAGGGGCTAGAGGCAGAACCAGACAACATTCTATGGAGGGGGGGTTTCTAGAGGCAGAACCAGACAACAGTCTATGGAGGGGTAGGAGCTAGAGGCAGAACCAGACAACAAATTATGGAGGGAGAGGAGCTTGTGGCAGAACCAGACAACATTCTATGGAGGGAGAGGAGCTAGAGGCAGAACCAGACAACATTCTATGGTGAGGAGCAGATAGAAGCAGAACCAGACAACATTCTATGGAGGGAGAGGAGCTAGAGGCAGAACCAGACAACATTCTATGGATTGAGAGGAGCTAGAGGCAGAACCAGACAACATTCTATGAAGGGGGAGGAGCTAGAGGCAGAATCAGACAACATTGTATGGAGTGAGAGGAGCTAGAGGCAGAACCAGACAATATTCTATGTAGAGGAGCAGCTAGAAGCAGAACCAGACAACATTGTATGGAGGGGAGGAGCTAGAGGCAGAATAAGACAACATTCTATGGAGGGCAAGGGTCTAGAGGCAGAACCAGACAACATTCTATGGAAGGGGAGTTTCTAGAGGCAGAACCAGACAACAATCTATGGAGGGGAGCAGATAGAAGCAGAACCAGACAACATTCTATGGAGGGAGTGTGGCGCCCTGCAACGAGTGCGTCACAAGGGAGTATTGCAGCCGCAATATTCTCTGACACAGCAGTGATACAGTTAACTCTGAGATCCAACCCATCATGCATCACCTAGAACAGAGGGCCAATCCTAGGTCCTGGTGGGTGGAGTGTTAGGGAAGTGTAGGAGAACACACAATAATCTAGACAGAGAAGAGAATAGTCTAGAACTCGGAGAAGAAGGGTCTAAGACTAGAGCTTGGAGAGGAGCGGGGGCTCCGCACCCCGTGCGGGCCCCTGGGCCGTCACCGGTCGGGTGTCAGCACCTGAGGCCTTAACCACCGGGATTGGGCATTATCTAAACGGGTTCCCAAAAGACTCCCGTGCCCACAACCTACAGCCGGTTCACTGGTACCGAAGCTGGCAGCAGTTCACCTCTGCCACGCGAACCAGAAGAGTGGAGGACCAGCTTCACAGGAGCACCCCACCACCTGCCAACTTCCAGTCATCTAACCAGCGGTGTACCCACTGAGGGATCCAAGGCTCCCCAAAACATCCAGAACGTACATCATGGATAGGGCATTGAAGCAGCCTCCCCGTACCCGACCTGGTATTCCTGGGCGACATTGGCAACAAGTTAGGTAGAATGGAGGAACACTTGCGGATCTCTGAGGGACACTATCACTGCTGAGTCCACCCGGTCTACTACTCAACCACTGTATGCCATGTACTGCCTGCTGGTTACAGTAAAGACCCGTTATAGAGACTTTCTGTGTCTGTGCTTCCTTATGAACTGTCCGTCCGCACTCAAAAGTAACCGCAGCTGCCGCACAACATCTTGAGCAGCTCCAGCCTCCGGGGATCACCGCTCAGCCTGTGGGGAGCGTAACATCTTGCTGCTATCCATCCCCCGGGGGCTCCGCAGCGTCGGTAGCCGTTACCGAATCTACTCATAGGTGGCGTCACGAATAAATTAAAACCCCTTTAATCTGTTCCACCAAGACGTCTTCACTTTTGATCTGCACTACACCGGGCCCCACTACCGGCAGGCGCGGTCCACCCGTGACAAGGAGGAAGGAAGCATCGCCTGTCTAAACCGGAGTCCTGGCCGCGGTGAGTCAGGAGAGGAGCTAGAGGCAGAACCAGACAATATTCTATGGAGGGTAGTTTCTAGAGGCAGAATCAGACAACATTCTATGGAGTGAGAGGAGCTAGAGGCAGAACCAGACAACATTCTATGGAGGGGTAGGAGCTAGAGCAGAATCAGACAACATTCTATGGAGGGAGAGGAGCTTGTGGCAGAACCAGACAACATTCTATGGAGGGAGAGGAGCTAGAGGCAGAACCAGACAACATTCTATGGAGGGGGAGGAGCTAGAGGCAGAATCAGACAACATTGTATGGAGTGAGAGGAGCTAGAGGCCGAACCAGACAGCATTCTATGGAGAGGAGCAGCTAGAAGCAGAACCAGACAACATTGTATGGAGGGGAGGAGCTAGAGGCAGAATCAGACAACATTCTATGGAGGGCAAGGGGCTAGAGGCAGAACCAGACAACATTCTATGGAGGGGGAGTTTCTAGAGGCAGAACCAGACAACATTCTATGGAGGGAGAGGAGCTAGAGGCAGAACCAGACAACATTCTATGGAGAGGAGCAGATAGAAGCATAACCAGACAACATTCTATGGAGGGCAAGGAGCTAGAGGCAGAACCAGACAACATTCTATGGAGGGGGAATTTCTAGAGGCAGAACCAGACAACAATCTATGGAGGGGAGCCGATAGATGCAGAACCAGACAACATTCTATGGAGTGAGAGGAGCTAGAGGCAGAACCAGACAACATTCTATGGAGGGGTAGGAGCTGGAGGCAGAACCAGACAACATTTTATGGAGGGAGAGGAGCTTGTGGCAGAACCAGACATTCTATGGAGGGAGAGGAGCTAGAGGCAGAACCAGACAACATTCTATGGAGGGGGAGGAGTCAGAGGTAGAACCAGTCCACATTCTATGGAGGCAGAGGAGCTAGAGGCAGAACCAGACAACATTCTATGGAGGGATAGGATCTTGAGGCAGAACCAGACAACATTCTATGGAGGGGAGTTTCTAGAGGCAGAACCAGACAACAATCTATGGAGGGGAGCAGATAGAAGCAGAACCAGACAACATTCTATGGAGGGAGAGGAGCTAGAGGCAGAACCAGACAACATTCTGTGGAGGGGTAGTTTCTAGAGGCAGAATCAGACAACATTCTATGGCGTGAGAGGAGCTAGAGGCAGAACCAGACAACATTCTATGGAGGGGTAGGAGCTAGAGGCAGAACCAGACAACAAATTATGGAGGGAGAGGAGCTTGTGGCAGAACTAGACAACATTCTATGGAGGGAGAGGAGCTAGAGGCAGAACCAAACAACAGTCTATGGAGAGGAGCAGATAGAAGCAGAACCAGACAACATTCTATGGAGGGAGAGGAGCTAGAGGCAGAACCAGACAACATTCTATGGAGGGGTAGTTTCTAGAGGCAGAATCAGACAACATTCTATGGAGTGAGAGGAGCTAGAGGTAGAACCAGACAACATTCTATGGAGGGGTAGGAGCTAGAGGCAGAACCAGACAACATTCTATGGAGGGAGAGGAGCTTGTGGCAGAACCAGACAACATTCTATGGAGGGAGAGGAGCTAGAGGCAGAACCAGACAACATTCTATGGAGGGGGAGGAGTCAGAGGTAGAACCAGTCCGCATTCTATGGAGGCAGAGGAGCTAGCGGCAGAACCAGACAACATTGTATGGAGGGGGAGGAGCTAAAGGCAGAACCAGGCCACATTCTATGGAGGGCAAGGGGCTAGAGGCAAAACCAGACAACATTGTATGGAGAGGAGCAGCTAGAGGCAGAACCAGACAACATTCTATGGAGGGGGGGAGGAACTAGAGGCAGAACCAGACAACAATTTATGGAGGAGGAGTTTCTAGAGGCAGAACCAGATAACATTCTATGGAGGGAGAGGAGCTATAGAGACAGAACCAGACAAAATTCTATGGAGGGGGAGGAGCTAGAGGGAGAACCAGACAACATTCTATGGAGAGGGAGCAGCTAGAGGCAGAACCAGACAACATTCTATAGGGGGGAGGATCTAGAGGTAGAACTAGTCCGCATTCTATGGAGGCAGAGGAGCTAGAGACAGAACCAGACAACATTCTATGGAGGGAGAGGAGCTTGAGGCAGAACCAGACAACATTGTATGGAGGGGGAGGAGCTAGAAGCAGAACCAGACCACATTCTATGGAGGGAGAGGAGCTATAGAGACAGAACCAGACAACATTCTATGGAGGGGGAGGAGCTAGAGGCAGAACCAGACAACATTCTATGGAGGGAGAGGAGCTTGTGGCAGAACCAGACAACATTCTACGGAGGGAGAGGAGCTAGAGGCAGAACCAGACAACATTCTATGGAGGGGGAGGAGTCAGAGGTAGAACCAGTCCGCATTCTATGGAGGCAGAGGAGCTAGAGACAGAACCAGACAACATTCTATGGAGGGAGAGGAGCTTGAGGCAGAACCAGACAACATTCTATGGAGGGAGAGGAGCTTGTGGCAGAACCAGACAACATTCTACGGAGGGAGAGGAGCTAGAGGCAGAACCAGACAACATTCTATGGAGGGGGAGGAGTCAGAGGTAGAACCAGTCCGCATTCTATGGAGGCAGAGGAGCTAGAGACAGAACCAGACAACATTGTATGGAGAGAAGCAGCTAGAGGCAGAACCAGACAACATTCTATGGAAGAGGGGAGCAGCTAGAGGCAGAACCAGACAACAATTTATGGAGGAAGAGTTTCTAGAGGCAGAACCAGATAACATTCTATGGAGGGAGAGGAGCTATAGAGACAGAACCAGACAACATTCTATGGAGGGGGAGGAGCTAGAGGTAGAACCAGACAACATTCTATAGGGGGAGGATCTAGAGGCAGAACCAGACAATGTTCTATGGAGGGTGAGGAGCTAGAGTCAGAACCAGACAATATTTTATGGAGGGGGAGGAGCTAGAGGCAGAACCAGACAACATTCTATGGAGGGGGTTGAGCTATGGTCAGAACCAGACAACATTCAATGGAGGGAGAGGAGCTAGAGGCAGAACCAGACCACACATTCTATGGAGGAGAGGACTATAGAGACAGAACCAGACAACATTCTATGGAGGGTGGAGGAGCTAGAGCAAAACCAGACAACATTCTATGGAGAGGGAGGAGCTGAGGCAGAACCAGACAACATTCTATGGAGAGGGAGCAGCTGAAGGCAGAGCCAGACAACATTCTATGGAGGGGTAGGAGCTAGAGGCAGAACCAAACAACATTCTATGGAGGGAGAGGAGCTAGAGGCAGAACCAGACAACATTCTATGGGGGGGAGGAGTCAGAGGTAGAAACCAGTCCACATTCTATGGAGGCAGTGGAGCTAGAAGGCAGAACCAGACAACATTCTAAGAAGGGAGAGGAGCTTGAGGCAGAACCAGACAACATATTATGGAGGGAGAGGAGCTATAGAGACAGAACCAGACAACATTCTATGGAGGGGGAGGAGCTGGAGGCAGAACCAGTAAACATTCTATGGAGAGGGAGCAGCTGAAGGCAGAGCCAGACAACATTCTATGAAGGAGGAGGAGCTAGAGGCAGAATCAGACAACATTTATGGAGGTGAGAGGAGCTAGAGGCAGAACCAGACAACATTCTATGGAGAGGGAGGAGCTAGAGTCAGAACAGACAACATTGTATGGAGTGGGAGGAGCTAGAGGCAGAACCAGACAACATTCTATAGGGGGAGGATCTGAGGCAGAACCAGACAATGTTCTATGGAGGGGGAGGAGCTAGAGTCAGAACCAGACAATATTTTATTGAGGGGGAGGAGCTAGAGGCAGAACCAGACAACATTCTATGGAGGGAGGAGGAGTCAGAGGTAGAACCAGTCGCATTCTATGGAGGCAGAGGAGCTAGAGACAGAACCAGACAACATTGTATGGAGAGAAGCAGCTAGAGGCAGAACCAGACAACATTCTATGGAAGAGGGGAGCAGCTAGAGGCAGAACCAGACAACAATTTATGGAGGAAGAGTTTCTAGAGGCAGAACAGATAACATTCTATGGAGGGAGAGGAGCTATAGAGACAGAACCAGACAACATTCTATGGAGGGGGAGGAGCTAGAGGTAGAACCAGACAACATTCTATAGGGGAGGATCTAGAGGCAGAACCAGACAATGTTCTATGGAGGGTGAGGAGCTAGAGTCAGAACCAGACAATATTTTATGGAGGGGGAGGAGCTAGAGGCAGAACCAGACAACATTCTATGAGGGGGTTGAGCTAGGGTCAGAACCAGACAACATTCAATGGAGGGAGAGGAGCTAGAGGCAGAACCAGACCAACATTCTATGGAGGGAGAGGAGCTATAGAGACAGAACCAGACAACATTCTATGGAGGGGGAGGAGCTAAGGCAAAACCAGACAACATTCTATGGAGAGGGAGGAGCTGGAGGACAGAAACCAGACAACATTCTATGGAGAGGGAGCAGCTGAAGGCAGAGCCAGACAACATTCTATGAGAGGGGTAGGAGCTAGAGGCAGAACCAAACAACATTCTATGGAGGGAGAGGAGCTAGAGGCAGAACCAGACAACATTCTATGGGGGGGAGGAGTCAGAGGTAGAACCAGTCCACATTCTATGGAGGCAGTGGAGCTAGAGGCAGAACCAGACAACATTCTAAGAAGGGAGAGGAGCTTGAGGCAGAACCAGACAACATTATATGGAGGGAGAGGAGCTATAGAGACAGAACCAGACAACATTCTATGGAGGGGGAGGAGCTGGAGGCAGAACCAGAAAACATTCTATGGAGAGGGAGCAGCTGAAGGCAGAGCCAGACAACATTCTATGAAGGAGGAGGAGCTAGAGGCAGAATCAGACAACATTCTATGGAGTGAGAGGAGCTAGAGGCAGAACCAGACAACATTCTATGGAGAGGGAGGAGCTAGAGTCAGAATCAGACAACATTGTATGGAGTGAGAGGAGCTAGAGGCAGAACCAGACAACATTCTATAGGGGGGGAGGATCTGGAGGCAGAACCAGACAATGTTCTATGGAGGGGAGGAGCTAGAGTCAGAACCAGACAATATTTTATTGAGGGGGAGGAGCTAGAGGCAGAACCAGACAACATTCTATGGAGGGGGAGGAGTCAGAGGTAGAACCAGTCCGCATTCTATGGAGGCAGAGGAGCTAGAGACAGAACCAGACAACATTCTATGGAGGGAGAGGAGCTTGAGGCAGAACCAGACAACATTCTATGGAGGGAGAGGAGCTTGAGGCAGAACCAGACAACATTGTATGGAGAGGAGCAGCTAGAGGCAGAACCAGACAACATTCTATGGAAGAGGGGAGCAGCTAGAGGCAGAACCAGACAACAATTTATGGAGGAGGAGTTTTTAGAGGCAGAACCAGATAACATTCTATGGAGGGAGAGGAGCTATAGAGACAGAACCAGACAACATTCTATGGAGGGGGAGGAGCTAGAGGCAGAACCAGACAACATTCTATAGGGGGGAGGATCTAGAGGCAGAACCAGACAATGTTCTATGGAGGGGGAGGAGCTAGAGTCAGAACCAGACAATATTTTATGGAGGGGGAGGAGCTAGAGGCAGAACCATACAACATTCTATGGAGGGGGTTGAGCTATGGTCAGAACCAGACAACATTCAATGGAGGGAGAGGAGCTAGAGGCAGAACCAGACAACATTCTATGGAGGGGGGAGGAGCTAGAGACAGAACCAGACAACAATTTATGGAGGAGGAGTTTCTAGAGGCAGAACCAGATAAAATTCTATGGAGGGAGAGGAGCTATAGAGACAGAACCAGACAACATTCTATGGAGGGGGAGGAGCTGGAGGCAGAACCAGAAAACATTCTATGGAGAGGGAGCAGCTGAAGGCAGAGCCAGACAACATTCTATGAAGGAGGAGGAGCTAGAGGCAGAATCAGACAACATTCTATGGAGTGAGAGGAGCTAGAGGCAGAACCAGACAACATTCTATGGAGAGGGAGGAGCTAGAGTCAGAATCAGACAACATTGTATGGAGTGAGAGGAGCTAGAGGCAGAACCAGACAACATTCTATGGAGGGGGAGGAGCTAGAGGCAGAATCAGACAACATTGTATGGAGTGAGAGGAGCTAGAGGCAGAACCAGACAACATTCTATGGTGAAGAGCAGCTAGAAGCAGAACCAGACAACATTGTATGGAGGGGAGAGCTAGAGGCAGAATCAGACAACATTCTATGGAGGGCAAGGGGCTAGAGGCAGAACCAGAAAACATTCTATGGAGGGGGAGTTTCTAAAAGCAGAACCAGACAACAATCTATGGAGGGGTAGGAGCTAGAGGCAGAACCAGACAACAAATTATGGAGGGAGAAGAGCTTGTGGCAGAACCAGACAACATTCTATGGAGGGAGAGGAGCTAGAGGCAGAACCAGACAACATTCTATGGTGAGGAGCAGATAGAAGCAGAACCAGACAACATTCTATGGAGGGAGAGGAGCTAGAGGCAGAACCAGACAACATTCTATGGAGGGGGAGGAGCTAGAGGCAGAATCAGACAACATTGTATGGAGTTAGAGGAGCTAGAGGCAGAACCAGGCAACATTCTATGGAGGGGGAGTTTCTAGAGGCAGAACCAGACAACAATCTATGGAGGGAGCAGATAGATGCAGAACCAGACAACATTCTATGGAGTGAGAGGAGCTAGAGGCAGAACCAGACAACATTCTATGGAGGGAGAGGAGCTTGTGGCAGAACCAGACATTCTATGGAGGGAGAGGAGCTAGAGGCAGAACCAGACAACATTCTATGGAGGGGGAGGAGTCAGAGGTAGAACCAGTCCACATTCTATGGAGGCAGAGGAGCTAGAGGCAGAACCAGACAACATTCTATGGAGGGATAGGAGCTTGAGGCAGAACCAGACAACATTGTATGGAGGGGGAGGAGCTAGAGGCAGAACCAGACCACATTTTATGGAGGGCAAAAGGCTAGAGGCAGAAGCAGACAACATTGTATGGAGAGGATCAGCTAGAGGCAGAACCAGACAACATTCTGTGGAGGGGGGAGGATCTAAGAGCAGAACCAGATAACATTCTATGGAGGGATAGGAGCTATAGAGACAGAACCAGACAACATTCTATGGAGGGGGAGGAGCTAGAGGCAGAACCAGACAACATTCTACGGAGAGGGAGCAGCTAGAGGCAGAACCAGACAACATTCTATAGGGGGGAGGATCTAGAGGCAGAACGAGACAATGTTCTATGGAGGGGGAGGAGTCAGAGGTAGAACCAGTCCGGATTCTATGGAGGCAGAGGAGCTAGAGGCAGAACCAGACAACATTCTATGGAGGGAGAGGAGCTTGAGGCAGAACCAGACAACATTGTATGGAGGGGGAGGAGCTAGAGGCAGAACCAGACCACATTCTATGGAGGGCAAGGGGCTAGAGGCAGAACCAGACAACATTGTATGGAGAGGAGCAGCTAGAGGCAGAACCAGACAACATTCTATGGAGGAGGGGAGGAGCTAGAGGCAGAACCAGACAACAATTTATGGAGGAGGAGTTTCTAGAGGCAGAACCAGATAACATTCTATGGAGGGAGAGGAGCTATAGAGACAGAACCAGACAACATTCTATGGAGGGGGAGGAGCTAGAGACAGAACCAGACATCATTCTATGGAGAGGGAGCAGCTAGAGGCAGAAACAGACAACATTCTATAAGGGAAGGATCTAGAGGCAGAACCAGACAATGTTCTATGGAGGGGGAGGAGCTAGAGTCAGAACCAGACAATATTTTATGGAGGGGGAGGAGCTAGAGGCAGAACCAGACAACATTCTATGGAGGGGGTTGAGCTATGGGCAGAACCAGACAACATTCAATGGAGGGAGAGGAGCTAGAGGCAGAACCAGACCACATTCTATGGAGGGAGAGGAGCTATAGAGACAGAACCAGACAACATTCTATGGAGGGGATGAGCTGGAGGCAGAACCAGAAAACATTCTATGGAGAGGGAGCAGCTGAAGGCAGAGCCAGACAACATTCTATGAAGGAGGAGGAGCAAGAGGCAGAATCAGACAACATTCTATGGAGTGAGAGTGACTCACCGCGGCCGGCAGACTCCGGTTTAGACAGGCGATTCTTCTCCTTCCTTGTCACGGGTGGACCGCGCCTGCCGGTAGTGGGGCCCGGTGTAGTGCAGATCAAAAATTGAAGACGTCATAGTGGGAACAGATTAAAGGGGATTTAATTTGTTTTCTTCGTGACGCCACCTATGAGTAGATTCGGTAAGGACTACCGACGCTGCGGAACCTCCGGGGTGATGGACAGCAGCAAGATGTTACGCTCCCCACAGGCTGAGCGGTGAGCCCCGGAGGCTGGAGCTGCCCAAGATGTTGTGCGGCAGCTGCGGTTACCTTTAGTTAATGACGGACAGTTCATAAGGAAACACGGACACAGATAGTCTCTGCAACGGGTCTTTACTGTAACCAGCAGGCAGTACATGGCTTACAGTGGTTGAGTAGAAGACCGGGTGGACTCAGCAGTGATAGTGCTCCTCAGAGATCCGCAGTGTACCTCCTTTCTACCTCCTTAGTTTGTTTTGCCAGCGTCGCCCAGGAATACCAGGTCGGGTACGGGGAGGCTGCTTCAATGCCCTATCCATGATGTACGTTCTGGATGCTTTGGGGAGCCTTGGATCCCTCAGTGGGTACACCGCTGGTTAGACGACTGGAAACTGGCTGGTGGTGGGGTGCTCCTATAAAGCTGATCCTCCACGGGGCTGGTTCGCGTGACAGAGGTGAACTGCTGCCAGCTTCGGTACCAGTGAACCGGATGTGAGTGTGGGCACGGGAGTCTTTTGGGAACCCGTGTAGAAATGCCCAATCCCGGTAGTTAAGGCCTCAGGTGCGGACACCCGACCGGTGACGGCCCAGGGGCCCGCACGAGGTGCGGAGCCCCCGCTCCTCTCCAAGTTCTGTGTTCTAGGGTCTAGATCCTTGACTCGACTCCTACTGTTCTACTTCACTACCCTAACACTCCACCCACCAGGACCTAGGATTGGTCCTCTGTTCTAGGTGTTGTATGTTGGGTTGGATCTCAGAGTTAACTATTGCACTGCTTTGTCAGAGAATATTGCGGCTGCAATACTCCCTTGTGACGCACTCGTTGCGGGGCGCCACACTCCCCCTTGGTTAAATCAGCTTGTCCCCAAGCGTCAAACTACTCACATTACAGAGGTTTTTTTTTTTTATACACATATATGACACACTTTTATTAAAATAGAAAAACAGGGAAAGGTATGCTTTGGTGATATAAGCAAAGAAAAAGGTAATCACTTTGTGCGGACCCGGCGGGCGGTCGGTTGTACTTTAGAATAAAAGTTCAGGCTGTAGCCGCGAGATCACACAGTCAATGATTAACGGGAACAGAGTCATTGATGAAGTTCAAGTTTTAAAGTCACTGGCTCTGGGAACGATGGCGCACCCGGATAGCAAACCACCCATCTGCACAAGCATAGCGCTCGTAGGTGATAATATCGCCCCGGTATAGGTCGCGATCGGGATGTCCTCTTGGCAAGTTTGACTCAACGTCCCGGCGCCCCACAAACACCTCCTCATTCAAACCCACCTCCCAAGCGAACCCCCACCCGGTATTTAAATTAAAGGTGGAAATTCTACCTTCACGGCGGAGTTCATCAGGCAGCGGCGGCTGGCGGCGAGCCTCGGCACGGGCCTGCATGTTGGCGCGATCTCGGGCTTGCCACTCCTCTCGTCGTCTCTGGCGTACATCTCCGTCGTTACGGCTCGGGGTGTAAAGATGAGTAACGGAGCTGGTGGTTTGGCGGGAAGCTTGAACTTGGCGGGCTGTCTGTATCGGAACCCGGTGGAACGGCACAGGGGAAGGTGTCGGCAGTGCACCCGACCAGTGTACCCGAGCTGTGTGCCCGGAAGGAAGTTCCTTGTTGTCTCCCCAAGCGAACCCGGTGTCGAAATCCTCAGCGGTGCTGTGGGTCTCGTCGTCATCCTCTCCGACCTCTTCCTCGATGACCACATCAGGCTGCTCGATGGTGAGAGATGTTGAAGCTTGTTCCGTTGTACAACAGAGCGGTGGTGCTGCGGATCCTTCCGTAGGGACGTCCTGTAGGGCTTCCAGGCTGCCTGCCTCTTCATCTGTTTCCGCAGGTAAAGGTGTTTCAATCCCGGTTACCCGGTAGGCCTCGGCAATGGCAAGGGAAGCCTCCGGTACGGGGATAAAACAGGCGACTGCCTCTGTAGTGGTGAAACATGTCGCGGGTTCCTCAGTGGGAACCTGGTAAAGATCGAGTTCTTCAATGGAGCGTGTTATGAGCTCCGGCTCAAGAACGGGATCGGTTGCGATGTTGGTCGCTGGAACGGGTCGAGTTGCGGCCTCCACCGGAATGACACAGTCTATTGGCTCAGGTGACGGAGCAGGACAGGTGGTAGGCGACGGTGAGGCGGTCGAGAAGCTGGTGACGTCGTCTGGGCTTGGAGAAGCTGTACCCGGTCGGCTCTGCTGCATCGCATGGTGTAGTCGTCTGCCTAGGGTCGCGCTCCAGCTACGGATCGTCCATTCCACTGTCTCTAGTAACCGCACCCGGAGGTCTTGTAGAGCTTCTAGCCAGAAGTCGGGGCTGCCGTCTATAGTAAGGGCAGGATCCGGACCTGGTTGGCTGATGGCTGCTCTGGCCTCTGCCTCGACCTCCCGCATCAGGTCTTGGAGTCTCATGCTGGCCATTCTTCTTGGAGGGAAACCACACCCGTAGAACCGGTAAGCGTTCTGGTAGAGCTGGTGAAGAAGTCTTCTCTTTCTGTCGGTGTGTCTATGACACTCCCATTTCCTCTGGGCTTTTGTAGTCCAATCGTGGGAAAAGTCTTTGGGGTCCGCCCCCATGGTTGATTCGAGCAATCAGGGCGGACAAAGAGTTTGGCGCCTTTTGTCTTTAGCCCTCCCACGATGAGGGGGGGGGTTGACTCACTCCTGGGCTTCACGTGGCGGCTTGTGGCGGGAACGCCATCTTGGGCGCCATCTTGACCCAATGGTGTAAAGGCGGGAAAGTTCTTTTAGGGACGAACAAAGTCCAGTTGTAGACAATAAAGTCCATTTTAAGCACAACATACCCGTTGGGTAACGGGCCTGCTCGTATCCTGTTCGTGACGCCATTTTCTGACTCACCGCGGCCGGCAGACTCCGGTTTAGACAGGCGATTCTTCTCCTTCCTTGTCACGGGTGGACCGCGCCTGCCGGTAGTGGGGCCCGGTGTAGTGCAGATCAAAAATTGAAGACGTCATAGTGGGAACAGATTAAAGGGGATTTAATTTGTTTTCTTCGTGACGCCACCTATGAGTAGATTCGGTAAGGACTACCGACGCTGCGGAACCTCCGGGGTGATGGACAGCAGCAAGATGTTACGCTCCCCACAGGCTGAGTGGTGAGCCCCGGAGGCTGGAGCTGCCCAAGATGTTGTGCGGCAGCTGCGGTTACCTTTAGTTAATGACGGACAGTTCATAAGGAAACACGGACACAGATAGTCTCTGCAACGGGTCTTTACTGTAACCAGCAGGCAGTACATGGCTTACAGTGGTTGAGTAGAAGACCGGGTGGACTCAGCAGTGATAGTGCTCCTCAGAGATCCGCAGTGTACCTCCTTTCTACCTCCTTAGTTTGTTTTGCCAGCGTCGCCCAGGAATACCAGGTCGGGTACGGGGAGGCTGCTTCAATGCCCTATCCATGATGTACGTTCTGGATGCTTTGGGGAGCCTTGGATCCCTCAGTGGGTACACCGCTGGTTAGACGACTGGAAACTGGCTGGTGGTGGGGTGCTCCTATAAAGCTGATCCTCCACGGGGCTGGTTCGCGTGACAGAGGTGAACTGCTGCCAGCTTCGGTACCAGTGAACCGGATGTGAGTGTGGGCACGGGAGTCTTTTGGGAACCCGTGTAGAAATGCCCAATCCCGGTAGTTAAGGCCTCAGGTGCGGACACCCGACCGGTGACGGCCCAGGGGCCCGCACGAGGTGCGGAGCCCCCGCTCCTCTCCAAGTTCTGTGTTCTAGGGTCTAGATCCTTGACTCGACTCCTACTGTTCTACTTCACTACCCTAACACTCCACCCACCAGGACCTAGGATTGGTCCTCTGTTCTAGGTGTTGTATGTTGGGTTGGATCTCAGAGTTAACTATTGCACTGCTTTGTCAGAGAATATTGCGGCTGCAATACTCCCTTGTGACGCACTCGTTGCGGGGCGCCACAAGAGGAGCTAGAGGCAGAACCAGACAACATTCTATGGAGAGGGAGGAGCTAGAGTCAGAATCAGACAACATTGTATGGAGTGAGAGGAGCTAGAGGCAGAACCAGACAACATTCTATGGAGGGGGAGGAGCTAGAGGCAGAATCAGACAACACTGTATGGAGTGAGAGGAGCTAGAGGCAGAACCAGACAACATTCTATGGAGAAGAGCAGCTAGAAGCAGAACCAGACAACAATCTATGGAGGGGGAGGAGCTAGAGGCAGAATCAGACAACATTGTATGGAGGGGAGGAGCTAGAGGCAGAATCAGACAACATTCTATGGAGGGCAAGGGGCTAGAGGCAGAACCAGACAACATTCTATGGAGGGGGAGTTTCTAGAGGCAGAACCAGACAACAATCTATGGAGGGGTAGGAGCTAGAGGCAGAACCAGACAACAAATTATGGAGGGAGAGGAGCTTGTGGCAGAACCAGACAACATTCTATGGAGGGAGAGGAGCTAGAGGCAGAACCAGACAACATTCTATGGTGAGGAGCAGATAGAAGCAGAACCAGACAACATTCTATGGAGGGAGAGGAGCTAGAGGCAGAACCAGACAACATTCTATGGAGGGGTAGTTTCTAGAGGCAGAATCAGACAACATTCTATGGAGTGAGAGGAGCTAGAGGCAGAACCAGACAACATTCTATGGAGGGGGAGTAGCTAGAGGCAGAATCAGACAACATTGTATGGAGTTAGAGGAGCTAGAGGCAGAACCAGACAACATTCTATGGAGGGGGAGTTTCTAGAGGCAGAACCAGACAACAATCTATGGAGGGGAGCAGATAGATGCAGAACCAGACAACATTCTATGGAGTGAGAGGAGCTAGAGGCAGAACCAGACAACATGCTATGGAGGGGTAGGAGTTGGAGGCAGAACCAGACAACATTCTATGGAGGGAGAGGAGCTTGTGGCAGAACCAGACATTCTATGGAGGGAGAGGAGCTAGAGGCAGAACCAGACAACATTCTATGGAGGGGGAGGAGTCAGAGGTAGAACCAGTCCACATTCTATGGAGGCAGAGGAGCTAGAGGCAGAACCAGACAACAATCTATGGAGGGAGAGGAGCTTGAGGCAGAACCAGACAACATTGTATGGAGGGGGAAGAGCTAGAGGCAGAACCAGACCACATTCTATGGAGGGCAAGGGGCTATAGGCAGAACCAGACAACATTGTATGGAGAGGAGCAGTTAGAGGTAGAACCAGACAACATTCTATGAATGGAGAGGAGCTATAGAGACAGAACCAGACAACATTCTATGGAGGGGGAGGAGCTAGAGGCAGAACCAGACAACATTCTATGGAGAGGGAGCAGCTAGAGGCAGAACCAGACAACATTTTATAGCGGGGGGGAGGATCTAGAGGCAGAACCAGACAATGTTCTATGGAGGGGGAGGAGCTAGAGGCAGAACCAGACAACATTCTATGGAGGGGGTTGAGCTATGGGCAGAACCAGACAACATTCTAAGGAGGGTGAGGAGCTAGAGGCAGAACCAGACAACATTCTATGGAGAGGGAGCAGCTAGAGGCAGAGCCAGACAACATTCTATGAAGGAGGAGTATCTAGATGCAGAACCAGACAACACTTCTATGGAGGGGTAGGAGCTAGAGGCAGAACCAGACAACATTCTAAGGAGGGAGAGGAGCTTGTGGCAGAACCAGACAACATTCTATGGAGGGGGAGGAGTCAGAGGTAGAACCAGTCCACATTCTATGGAGGCAGAGGAGCTAGAGGCAGAACCAGACAATATTCTATGGAGGGAGAGGAGCTTGAGGCAGAACCAAACAACATTGTATGGAGGGGGAGGAGCTAGAGGCAGAACCAGACCACATTCTATGGAGGGCAAGGGGCTAGAGGCAGAACCAGACAACATTCTGTGGAGGGGGGAGGAGCTAGAGGCAGAACCAGACAACAATTTATGGAGGAGGAGTTTCTAGAGGCAGAACCAGATAACATTCTATCGAGGGAGAGGAGCTATAGAGACAGAACCAGACAACATTCTATGGAGGGGGAGGAGCTAGAGGCAGAACTAGACAACATTCTATGGAGAGGGAGCAGCTAGAGGCAGAACCAGACAACATTCTATAGGGGGGGGGAGGATCTGGAGGCAGAACCAGACAATGTTCTATGGAGGGGGAGGAGCTAGAGTCAGAACCAGACAATATTTTATGGAGGGGGAGGAGCTAGAGGCAGAACCAGACAATATTCTATGGAGAGGGAGCAGCTAGAGGCAGAACCAGACAACATTCTATGGAGGGGGTTGAGCTATGGGCAGAACCAGACAACATTCTATGGAGGGGGAGGAGCTAGAGGCAGAACCAGACAACATTCTATGGAGAGGGAGCAGCTAGAGGCAGAACCAGACCACATTCTATGGAGAGGGAGCAGCTAGAGGCAGAGCCAGACAACATTCTATGAAGGAGGAGTATTTAGATGCAGAATCAGATAACATTCTATGGAGAGGAGCAGCTAGAGGCAAAGCCAGACAACTTTCTGTGAAGGAGGAATATCTAGATGCAGAACTAATATTAGTAAAAAGAGGAGTACGGCTTCTGCAGTGGGTGCAAATCAATCCCAGCAATACTTTTTGCTATTCATACGATACCAAAAAGGAATGCAGCACTCCAAATCAAGGGTCCAAAATCTGCCTTTATTAGACAGCTAGAGGCAGAACCAGACAACATTCTATGGAGGGGGAGGAGCTAGAGGCAGAATCAGACAACATCCTATGGAGTGAGAGGAGCTAGAGACAAAACCAGACAACATTCTATGGAGAGGGAGGCGCTAGAGTCAGAATCAGACAACATTGTATGGAGTGAGAGGAGCTAGAGGCAGAAACAGACAACATTCTATGGAGGGGGAGGAGCTAGAGGCAGAATCAGACAACATTCTATGGAGGGGGAGGAGCTAGAGGCAGACCCAGACAACATTCTATAGAGGGAGAGGAGCTAGAGGCAGAACCAGACAACATTCTATGGAGGGGATGGAGCCTGAGGCAGAACCAGACAACATTGTATGGAGAGGGAGGAGCTAGAGGCAGAACCAGACAACATTTATGGAGGGAGAGGAGCTAGAGGCAGAACCAGACCACATTCTATGGAGGGGGAGGAGCTAGAGGCAGAACCAGATAACATTCTATGGAGGGGGAGGAGCTAGAGGCAGAACCAGACCACATTCTATGGAGAGGAGCAGCTAGAGGCAAAGCCAGACAACATTCTATGAATGGGGAGCAATTGAGGCAGAACCAGACAACATTCTATGCGGGGGAGCAGCTACAGACAGAACCAGACAACATTCTATGGAGGGCGTTGAGCTACGGGCAGAACCAGACAACATTCTATGGAGGGGGAGGAGCTAGAGGCAGACCCAGACAACATTCTATGGAGGGAGAGGAGCTAGAGGCAGAACCAGAAAACATTTTATGGAGTGGGAGGATCTAGAGGCAGAATCAGTCAACATTCTATGGAGTGATAGGAGCTAGAGGCAGAACCAGACAACATTCTATGGAGGGGATGGAGCCTGAGGCAGAACCAGACAACATTGTATGGAGGGCAAGGGACTAGAGGCAGAACCAGACAACATTCTATGGAGTGATAGGAGCTAGAGGCAGAACCAGACAACATTCTATGGAGGGGATGGAGCCTGAGGCAGAACCAGACAACATTGTATGGAGAGGGAGGAGCTAGAGGCAGAACCAGACAACATTCTATGGAGGGAGAGGAGCTTGTGGCAGAACCAGACAACATTCTATGGAGGGAGAGGAGCTTGTGGCAGAACCAGAGAACATTCTATGGAGGGGTAGGAGCTAGAGGCAGAACCAGACAACATTCTATGGAGGGAGAGGAGCTAGAGGCAGAACCAGACCACATTCTATGGAGGGGGAGGAGCTAGAGGCAGAACCAGATAACATTCTATGGAGGGAGAGGAGCTAGAGGCAGAACCAGACCACATTCTATGGAGGGGTAGGAGCTAGAGGCAGAACCAGACAACATTCTATGGAGGGAGAGGAGCTAGAGGCAGAACCAGACCACATTCTATGGAGGGGGAGGAGCTAGAGGCAGAACCAGACAACATTCTATGGAAGCAGAGGAGCTAGAGGCAGAACCAGACCACATTCTATGGAGAGGGAGGATCTAGAGGCACAACCAGACAACATTCTATGGAGAGGAGCAGCTAGAGGCAAAACCAGACAACATTCTATGAATGGGGAGCAATTGAGGCAGAACCAGACAACATTCTATGCGGGGGAGCAGCTACAGGCAGAACCAGACAACATTCTATGAATGGGAGCAATTGAGGCAGAACCAGACAACATTCTATGCGGGGGAGCAGCTACAGGCAGAACCAGACAACATTCTATGCGGGGGAGCAGCTACAGGCAGAACCAGACAACATTCTATGGAGGGCGTTGAGCTACGGGCAGAACCAGACAACATTCTATGGAGGGGAAGGAGATAGAGGTTTTGATTTACTTTATGATGTTTATGTGCAAAATAATCATTCTATTTTGTTAAAAGTAAGACCAGTTGATTGAATTAATCTAGTTTATATTTTCCCTCCTAATATCTCTTTTTTCCTTTCTTCTTTAATTCTCTTTTTACCCACTCAGGGTTATTTATTAGTCTTAAGTTTTAGAAATTACCTGAAGGTTTATCCTTTTATGAAAGTTCAAACAATATTGATAGGAGCTCCATACCTGTCACTATGGGGAACTCCGTTAGAGGCAAATCTATTCAAGAGGGACTGAACTTCCTGATGAAGCCGCGGGGCCTAACCTTTACTGATGCTATGTTGTCAGTACGGAGATAACAAGCGTTACACCAATAGTAGCCCGTTTATTACTGCTTAATTTGACAAAATGGAGTCAGATACTATTATATTTTTCGAGAGATTACCAACTCCCTTTAGTTCAGAGGTCCCATGATCAAGAAAGGGGTCTCACGTTCCCCTAAAAACGGTTTTTGAATAAGATACAGATTACCCTACAATTGAGGAAGGTATTTCACTCTGTGATTGTACATTGATTGTCTCTTTGTTTTGTGACTTAACTGTGTATTCCTCATTTGATGCTTTGATTTTTACCTATTTGTATAGAATGTACTGTTATATCTTATTCTTCTATAATTAATAAAAAGAGATTAACCAAAAAAAAAAAAGTAAGACCAGTTAGTTACTATGTCCAGGCAATGCTGGGCTCTACAGCTAGTAAGTAATAAAAAAAGCTCTCAACATATATTTAATTTCTCACAAGTTTAAAACATCCAGTTTACACTACAGCCAGTCAAGTGCATACACAAAAAATACACAGCAATACCAACTTACACCCACAGTCAACTACGATAGAACACACATAAAACATATAGTATACTACACCTAATCAATGTTGCCATGGGATAAGATAAAAAATATCACTTTGAGTATTTGATTGTGGATTTCACCCATTGCAAAAATATGCGGCCGATATGGCATGTGGTGTTACAAACTACAGCATGTCAGGAACTGCTACAGATTTCTTTACTACATTTGTGAAAAGGGTTTGTTAAAATATGAAAGAGTCTCTAATCTGCAAGTCTGTTCAGCAGCATACACTACTGGCTGTCGCAGCTCTCCTGACCAGAGTGTTCCATTTTCATGTATTTCTATGCAGCAATCACGCCTAGGTCAGGAGGGCCGCAGCCGATTCGGTAGTTCGATGCCATACTCGCACAAGTCATACACTAGTGTGATTTCAGCCTCACACAGATAAACTGGTTACATATGGATGCAATTGATCTCCACCATATTTCAAATCCATATTGTTGTTTTTCAATATGCAATGCAAAACAGGCCTAATATTAGAACTTATATTTTCCAGTGGTTGTGTTTAATCCTCACTGTATACTGCCATATAATATGTAGGAAGGTGGGAAGCATGTACTTGGAGCATCTTTGTGGTCAAATACTGCAGTTGAGTATCCATACATAATCAGACATTTGCTGGCGGTTGAACTTTTATATTTGACTAGATCTGTTCTCTATACAGTTTCCTAAAAATTAGGCAAAATTACATGTGGCATTTCTAAATATGTTAATAATAGCCAAATATATATATTCAATTATAATACAAATATATTGAAAAACAGGGAGATTAGTAACTAACAAGGTTTGAAAATTAACATAAAATTCAAAATATTAAATCACTTTCAACACGTTTGGTCAATAATTTAGATCAAGATTATATGCTGATTAATGAAGCTGGCTATGCTAATATTGGTGTCTACATTAGGTTTCTTATGGGGTCAGGTTAGTTCTAATAATAACCTAAAAGCTATTGCAAAAGCCATGTATGACATGTATATGCTGTACATATAAAAGATGAGGATGAGAGTTATTATACTATTTCTTTTTCAGGGAAACCTTGGATTCCAAAGATTAAGCCAGTAGATCCTGGTCTAGAAAGTGTCACGCTCGAGCCAGAACTAGAAGAAGCTTTGGCCAATGCCTCTGATGCTGAGCTGTGTGACATTGCAGGTGAATATGAGCTTAATAAGTGCAAAAAGAAAAACACTGTGAAGACCACTGAATCTAATTTATTTTAATGTCCATGTAAACAATAACGCTTGGCAATGATGAGGTTGATGCAAACTATTGAATACAGTACTTACTGGGGGTTTTCCCCCGGACTATAAGACGCACCGGACCATAAGATACACTTAGCTTTTAGAGGAGTTTAAGCAAAAAATGTGGGTATGGCACATTGTTATGGGGGAGATCTGCTGCTGACACTGTTGTGGGGTTAATGTACCCCAATTCTGCTCTAATATCCACTATCCTGGGCCCCTTCCTGGTATATATGCCCCCCATTCTGGTGTATATTTCCTCCATTCTGGTATATACTGTATGTTCCCCATCTTATATACATATAGATGATCCCTCATCCTGGTATATATGGCCCTAATCCTGGGTTCATCCTGGTATAAATGGCCCTATCCTGGTAAATATGGCCCTCATCCTGGGCCCAACCTGGTTTATGGCCCCATCCTGGTATATATGGCCATCATCCTGGGCCCATCATGGTATATATGATCACTTATCCTGGTATATATGGCCTTAATCATGGATTCAACCTGGTATACATGACCCTATCCTGGTAAGTATGGCCCTCATCCTAGTCCCAACCTGGTATATATTCTCATCCTGGTTTATATAGCCATCATCCTGGGCCATCCTGGTTTATCTGATCTCCATCATGGGCCCATTCTTGAATATATGAAACCGCGTTCCTGACCCATGATGCATACTTTGTGTCATCTGGGGATTCAGTTCCTGCGGCTCTGTTAACCATGGTCACTGAAGGGTTAACAGAGCTGCAGGTACGGAAGGACCTGCACTACACCCTAGGGGAGGTGACTTAGCCCCCCCCCCCCGTTGCTATAACTGCTCCGAACACTTGATCCCTTGTTGTAGTCTCTGGGATCAGCGTCATGGTGCACAGTATGGCAGATCAATACCGTGCACCATGACGCTGATCCCAGTGACTACAACAAGAGGACACTTGATCCCTTGTTGTAGTCTCTGGGATCAGCGTCATGGTGCACGGTATGGCAGATCATTACCGAGCACCATGATGCTGATCCCAGAGACTACAACAAGAGGACACTTGATCCCTTGTTGTAGTCTCTGGTATCAGCGTCATGGTGCATGGTATGGCAGATCATTACCATGCACCATGACGCTGATCCCAGAGACTACAACAAGGGATCAAGTGTCCTCTTGTTGTAGTCTCTGGCATCAGCTTCATGGTGCACGGTATGGCAGATCATTGCCATTCCATGCACCATGACGCTGATCCCAGAGACTACAACAAGGGATCAAGTATCCTCTTGTTGTAGTCTCTGGGATCAGCGTCATGATGCACGGTATGGCAGATCATTGCCATACAGTGCACCATGACGCTGATCCCAGAGACTACAAGGGAACACTTGATCCCTTGTTGTAGTGTTTGGAGTCACATGGATTGTGCACTGTATGGCAATGATCTGCCATACAGTGCATAATCACTGTGACCCCAGAGACTACAACAAGAGGACACTTGATCCCTTGCTGCAGTCTCTGGATGTAGGAGAGGCGATCAAATGTCGTGGGACCATCGTTTTGGAGTACATCGGAGGGAGTGGGAGTAATAAAGATGGAGTCTGAATTTGTATGTGTTTTTTTCTAATAAATTTTTTTTTCTCTGCGTGGTGTATTTTTTTTTACTATTTATTAGAGATTCCTAATGGCTGGGTCTAACATTGGCCCGACATTATGAATCTCGGGCTTAGTGCCAACTACCAATAAAAAAGCTGGCATTAACCCCTTTATTATCCAGTTTGCCACAGGCTTCAGGGAAACTGGAAGAGACTGGGTACAACGGCAGAAAATGGCGCTTCAATGAATGCACCATTTTCAGGGGTGGCTGCGGGCTGCAATTCACAGCATGAGGGGCCCAGAACGCTTGGGCCTCTCCATGCTGAGGATTCCAGCCCCCAGCTGCCTAGTTGTGCCTGGCTGGACCAAAAATATGGTGAAGCCCCAAGTAATTTTTTTTCTAAAATTAGTTCTAGAATTAAAAAAAAACTGACTTCACTGTATTTTTGGTTGCCAGCTAGGTACAACGAGGCAGCTAGGGGTTGGTGGCAGTCCGTACTGCCAAGTTGTACCTGGCTGGCCCAAAAATATGGCGGAGCCTCACGTCATTTTTTTCTACAATTAGTGCTATAAATAAAAAAAAAAGGCTTCGCTGTATTTTTGGTTGCCAGCCAGGTACAACGAGGCAGCTGGGGATTGGTGGCAGTCCGTAGCTGCCAAGTTGTACCTGGCTGGACCAAAAATATGGCAGAGCCCCATGTTCTTTTTTTTCTAAAATTAGTGCTATAAATAAAAAAAAGGCTTTGCTGTAATTTTGGTTGCCAGACAGATACAACTTAACAGTTGGGGGGCTGGAATCCTCACCGTGGAGAGACCCAAACGTTGTGGTCCCCCACGCTGCGAATTGCAACCCACAGCCACCCCAGAAAATAGGGCATTCATTAGAGGCACCATTTTCTGGTGCTGTACCCCAACTCTTCCAGTTGCCCTTGTGCTGGTGGCACACAGGGGCTCTCCATAGGCGACATGATGTCCACTAACAATTTCAATGGAAAATTAGCTCCAATTGTTAGCGGAAACAATGTCGCGTATGGAGAACCCCTGTGTGCCTGAACATTGGAGCTCGCCCACAAGTGACCCCATTTTGGAAACTAGACCCCCCAAGGAACCTATCTAGATGCATAGTGAGTACTTTGAACCCCCAGGTGCATCACAAATTAGTCCGTAAAAGGAAAAAAGATTTTTGTGAAAAAAAAGTACTTTTTCATTTTTACGGATCAATTTGTAAAGCACCTGGGGGATCAAAGTTCTCACTATGAATCTAGATATGTTCCGTGGGGGGTCTAGTTTCCAGAATGGGGTCACTTGTAGGGGAGCTCCAATGTTTAGGTGCACAGGGGCTCTCCAAACACGACATGGTGTCCGCTAACAATTTGAATGCAAAATCAGCTCAAATTGTTAGCGGACACCATGTCGCATTTGGAGAGCCCCTGTGTGCCTAAACATTGGAGCTCCCCCACAAGTGACCCCATTTTGGAAACTAGACATCCCATGGAATTTATTTAGATGCATAGTGAGCTCTTTGAACCCCCAGGTGCTTCACAAATTGATCCGTAAAAATGAAAAAGTACTTTCTAGAAAGGACACTCTCTACATACATGGTGTCACCACACCAGCATCTTATTAACCCCTTCATCACCGGGATTTGAGCCGCATCAGCACTCTCTGCGCATACATGCCGCGCAGAGGATACTGATGGGGTTAATAGCTACAATAACCCCAGAAATCAGTATTTCACAAAAAATCATCACTATATTAGCTAAACATCTTGTACCGCTGCTGTCACAGCAGTACAAGATAATTAGTTACTGTACCGGAAAGCGGGAAATTTAAACTCTGTGGCTTTGACAGCCATGGAGCTTAAATTTCCCGACAAATGCTGCCTGCGGACTTTCAGGACCGTGGACAGCATCACAATCACGCACCACACACGCACTCACACCTCACAATCGCAGCAAACTCACATACCTACAGCCAGCCACACTCACCACACTCGCACCACACACAACCAAAAACACGCATCACACTCTCATCACTGTCATGCATCAAACACGCTCCGTGTTTGATGCACGAAAGTATGCCTTCAGCCTTAAGTGTTTTATTTCACAAAGTAGAAATTATTTCCCAGGAAAATCATTAGCCTACTAGTATAGTTTCTTGTACAGTATGTGGAAAAATATAATCCACAGAAATCCCAGTTTTTACAAAGAAGAAATACAAACAGTATGTAGTGAGAGACATTAATACTTGCATTTTCAACACAATTTTTGTTCAAATTGTGACAATTTATTGTCATGTCAAATTTATTGATATTTTATGCCATTTATTACCACATTTAAGTACCTGCGCTATACCTTCAAAATGGCGAAAAAAGGGGGGTGGCAAAAGGGGTTCAGTAGGAATAGAAGAAAAGAAATACCGTATTTTCTGATTATAAGACACACTTATGTTCCCCCAAATTTTGGGTTAAAGTGGGTGGTGCATTTTATAATCCTAATGTCCGGATTATATACTGCAGGGGAGAGTGAGGGCAGCTCTGGAGCGTGTCCGGGGCTGGAGTGGGCTGGCTGCAGGTTGCAAGAGGCATTGATGGGGGTAACGTGCTCCCGCTCATTAGCCTCATATAATATGTACTGCACCTGCTGTCCATCACCTCGGTGTTGAAACCTCGCTGATGTGATGGACTTGAGCAGCGGCGCATATTACATGTGCCTGCACCGCCCTGTTATGGCCCATGGCCGCCCTGTGCTGGATATGGCCCCCCATGCTGCTGCCCATAATAAAATAACAAACACTTTACTTACTCTCTCCAGCACTGTGCTCCGTGTCTCCCTTTGTGCAGCATTTTCTGATTCTTGGGGAAGTCGGTCATGTGATCGGCACAACAGAGTGACATCATCTCTGTGCGCCCAATCACATAACCAGCTTCCCCGAGAATCAGGAAGTGTGGCGCAGTGGCAAGCAGTGAGTCACGGAGCACAGCGCTGGAGAGGGTAAGTAGGGCATCACTACTCCCTGAGTAAGGAGTCGGGACTGGCTCTGAAACACGTAGAAGGAATAAAAGGAGAATCTTGTGATGATGATCACTGTCTGATTGCCTTAATGTAAGCAGCGCGGGTCTTGACACACGAGTCCTTTTTGAATTTGGAAGCCACGTTGATCATATGAGTGTGGACACTGCAGCGGCTATTGTTACCTGTCTTCAAGCTGGTTGTGTGCTACACAACCTTCCCAGGTGAGCGTATAACTTCCAGTTAGCCTCATTGCATAAAAAAGATAAGACTCTATTTGCGCTTCTTTCCTTTCTAGCAAAGTCATCACTGGTGGCCGTGTGCCATCACTGGTGGCCGTGTGCTATCACTGGGGGGGCCATGTGCCAGCACAGTGGGACATGTGCCATCACTGGGGGACGTGTGCCATCACTGGGGAAATGTGTTATTACTAAGGGACGTGTTGTGCCAGCACTGGGGGACGTGTGCCAGCACAAGGGGGCTATATCCAATATAAGGGGGCCATATCCAGATTGAGGGGGCTAATTTTAGGATGGGGGCTATATCCCAGGATGAGGAACTATGTACCAGGATGAGGGGGCTATGAGGGACCATATACCCTATATGATTTGTAAGATGGACACTGGCATTATAAGACGGACCCCATTTAACATTAAAAAATTCATTTTTTTCTCTTTTCCTTTACTAAATTTCGGGGTGCGTCTTATAATCAGGTGCATCTTATAAAGCGAAAAATACGGTAATAAAGAAAATATCATTGTACATACATTTCTAAATACTTTTAACGTTTCATTGCTTTTGCTGTTACTATACGTTACTCTGCTTCTTTTCTGCCCATAGAAATGCTCCAAAAAATGCTGTAACATCAAGTGTGAACATATACTAATTATGTTCAGATATAAACTGGTCAGGTCATCAGCCAATTTCTGTTATTCTGGTTTTAGAAGAAAAACAGTAATCACAGTAGCGGTCACCAATTTATTTTTCTTGACTGGTCTTCTGTGCAGTACATGTAAGGGCCTGGTATGCCGAAAAGACAGCCACTCTATGCAGGGGCGTAACTAGAACTGGCAGGGCCCCATAGCAAACTTTTGAACGGGGCCCCCTCCAAGACACGCCCCCAATGACACGCCCCCTTCAAGACACACCCCCTTACCGAATCAGTGTTAACAGGCTGACGCCACCCAGTTTACTGTATATACTCGTGTATAAGCCGACCCCCCTACTTTTGCCCCCAAAACCTGGGAAAACCTATTGACTCGTGTATAAGCCGAGGGTGGACCCCAGCATAGGTATACAGCCCCCAGCAAAGTGGTATACAGCAGCCTCTCCAGTGGTAGTATACAGCAGCCTCCCCAGTGGTATATACAGGCCCCAGCAGTATATACAGTAGCCCCAGTGGTATACAGCAGCCTCCCCAGTGGTATATACAGGCCCCAGCAGTATATACAGTAGCCCCAGTGGTATACAGCAGCCTCCCCAGTGGTATATACAGCAGCCCCAGTGGTATACAGCAGCCTCTCCAGTGGTAGTATACAGCAGCCTCCCCAGTGGTATATACAGGCCCCAGCAGTATATACAGTAGCCCCAGTGGTATACAGCAGCCTCCCCAGTGGTATATACAGCAGCCCCAGTGGTATACAGCAGCCTCTCCAGTGGTAGTATACAGCAGCCTCCCCAGTGGTATATACAGGCCCCAGCAGTATATACAGTAGCCCCAGTGGTATACAGCAACCTCCCCAGTGGTATATACAGGCCCCAGCAGTATATACAGCAGCCCCAGTGGTATACAGCAGCCTCCCCAGTGGGTATATACAGGGCCCCAGTGAGTATATACAGGCCCCCAGTGGGTATATACAGGCCCCCAGTGGGTATATACAGGCCCCAGTGGGAATATACAGGCCCCCAGTGGGTATATACAGGCCCCAGTAGGTATATACAGGCCCCCCCCCACTCCTCCTCTGCTGCACACGTCACCTGTAAAGGAATACATCATACTTACTTATCTCTGCCGGCTGCCGCTGTCGCCGCTCTGCACCGCGCTCCGTCTTCATCCAGCTTCTTCCTGGTTGTGACCGCCGGGTGCAGGCAATGACGTCACAACCAGGAAGAAGCTGGATGAAGACGGAGCGTGGTGCAGAGCGGCGGCAGCAGCCGGCAGAGATAAGTAAGTATGATGTATTCCTTTACAGGTGACGTGTGCAGCAGAGGAGTGGGGGGCCTGTATATACCTACTGGGGGGGGCCTGTAGCTGACCGGATAGCAGCGTAGCGGCGCTGGGTCCGGGCCCCCCACAAGGGCCGGGCCCCAAAGCGACTGCTACGTCTGCTATGCCGGTAGTTACGCCCCTGACTCTATGTTATATGTTGTGACTAGTAAAGGAGGTCCTGAGCCGTACCCTCTCTATAATGTCTAAGTACCAACAAAATCAAACACCACATACAGTGACTAAATGACCGCAAGTAATGCTAGCCAAATACTAACATAATGCACACACAGAAGCAGTTACCACAGGGCAGCACAAGACATCAGTTAAGCAGCCAATACTCCTGCCTACCCCTCGTTAGTGCAGCATCTGACACACTGTATTGCTTCTCCAAAAGCAGAATACCACCATGCAGCAGAAATGTCCCCAAGTGGCTAAGCAATGTACTACAAATGCCACTATGCAGCAATACCTCCCAACAGTGCCAAAACACATTAAAAGCATTTTTTTCTATACCTTTCTAACTAGGTGTTGTAGGAACAACTGGGAAAAAGATGACTCCGGGATTGAGGAAGGGCTAAAGTGATAAGTATAATGCAAGAAACCAGGGCAAGTCATTTTATAGGTTTACCTTAATCTTTACCATGTTATCACCAATAATCTCCAAAATAATTTATTCTGACTGAAGAATAAAGAAAGGTGACATAGACTACTATACGCAATGGGAGTGGAACTAGTAGGTCACCCTGACTTGATAATAACAAAAACATTGTATTTATATAGCACCAAACATTCAACAACACTTTACAAATCAGAGTGGACATGAACAGACAATTTGAGACAATACAGAGTAACAAAAAATTCAACAGATGACAAGAGGAGTGAGGTCCCTGCTCACAAGCTTACAATCTATGAGGAAATAGTGGAGGCACAAAAGGTAAATGGTTAAATGTGCCGTCATATATGCTCCAGCAATCAATATAATAAATAGGGAATTCACATAATGCTGCATGATCTGGCAACCAGCCAGGATCAGTAGAAATACAGGTAAAGTGCTATTAAGTGTAGGGTGTAAACAGATAACACAAGAGGCCAGATTTAGAAAAGGGCAGAATGGGAATAGCTAGGTATGTGAGGACCCGCTTGAAACTATGAGTATTGGGAATTAATTGAATTGCTTTTGGTAGTACATTCTAGAAGATTGGTGCAGCTCGTAAGGAGTCTTAGAGACGGGAGTGGGAGCTCCAGATTGTAGATGATGTCAGTCTTGGGTTATCGGCAGAAGGTAGGGCAAGTGTAGGGGGATATACAGAGATAGTGGGGAAGGTGTAAGGTGGTTCAAAAACGTGAAGGGCTTTGTGGGTAAGAGTTATAATTGTATGCTGTACATAACGGGTGGCAACCAGTGCAATGACTGGCACAGGATAGAGGCATCAATGAAGCGGTTTTAGAGGAATATGAACCTGGCTGCTGCATTTAGGATGGATTTGAGAGGAGAGAGTTTAGCAAATGGAAGACCAATTAGTAGAGAATTGCAATAATCCAGATGAGAATGAATAAGGGTGACAGAGTTTTTGCCGAGTCATCGTTGGGAAAAGGTCAAATTCTAGAGACGTTTTTGAGATGTAGGTGACACGAGTGAGCGAGTGATCGGATGTGGGGAGAGAAGGAGAGATACGAGTCAAATATAATCCCAAGACAGCGGGCGTGCTGCTGAGGAGTAATGATAGAACCATATACAGAAATGACAATATTGGGTTTAGGAAGATTAGAGAAGTAGAGGGAGGAAACATGAGTTCAGTTTTTGACAGGTTCAGTTCAAGGTAGAGAGAGACCATGATATTATAGCTAGCAGACAGACAATCACTGGAATTTTGTAATAATGCAGGGGTGATGTCAGGAGAAGAGGTGTATAATTTAAAGAAAATGTTTTCTTGCTCCAGAAAAAAATCCCTAACATACTGGCCACCAGGTGTCTCCCTTCTCTATATCTTATTGTCCACTATCAGTTACCTAATTTAGATCCATTTCAAAGCTTTCCTTCATCTAGCTGTGAACTGCTGTACCTGTAAAGATAGGGCTGGGGATCTCCCTTTCATGCACATCTTATTGATTGTCACTTTTTAAGGCTGGGTTCACATTTGCGTTCCCAGCGTTCTGCGGAGGGGATCTGCAATGTGAGCGCAGCCACCGCAAGCCCCTATGTTTATAATGGGAGCACACAGTGCTGCGCTTGACTGCGCATGACCGTGTGCTCCCATTCACTGACACATGTGATTTGTGCGCAGGCGTATGCCTGCGCACAAATCACACAGTCTTGTCCGCACCAGGAACGTGACATGTCGCGTTCAGGGTGCGGACGAGAGTGTGTGATTTGTGTGCAGGCGTATGCCTGCGCACAAATCACATATGGTAGTGAATGGGAGCGCACGGTTATGCGCAGTCAAGCGCAGCACCGTGTGCTCCCATTATAAACATAGGGGCTTGCGGAGTGGTCTGCAAGTGTGAACCCAGCCTTAACTCCTCTTTTTGGTATCTGCACTAGCTACAATCTTTTTACTCCAGGTAGTATTTAGTGAAATTTTGTTTTATGTGGAGTCATGAATTGATTAAAATTAATTACATATGTCTCTGCTATTGACAAACAGTTAAAGGGAACCTGTCACCAGAATCTAAGTCCCTACACTATCACTAGCTGTCCCTACACCTTCCTAGCTGCTTCCTATCTATCCCTTTCTCATCTAAAGTGGCCAAATTAAACATCTCAAAAATAAGTTTAAACTTACTGCAGTCCCCGAGGTTGGGGGCCTGGAAAGACGGGCCCACGCTCCATTCACCACTCCTCCATTGTGTAGTGCACGCCCCGCTCGGCGGCATTATTCTTTTTCCTCTCTGCCCCACCCTTTGGAATCTCCCGCCCTCTGTGACATTGTATGCACCTGCCGCGACTTCACATCCGGCCGGTCACGTGATCGGCCCTAGTGCATTATGGGGTCGATCACGTTATCGGCCCGGCTTCAATAAGCGCATTGCGCATGCGCGGAGCCGGGCCGATCACGTGATCAAGCCCATAATGCACTGGGGCCGATCACGTGACCGGCCCCATAATGCACCGCGTTGGATGTGACGTCGCGGCCAGTGCATGCAATGTCACAGAGGGCGGGAGATTCCAAATGGTGGGGGCAGAGAGGAAAAAGAATAATGCCGCCCAGCAGGGAGTGCACTACACAATGGAGGAGTGGTGAAAGGAGCATGGGCCCGCCTTTCCAGTCCCCCAACCTCGGGGACTGCAGTAAGTTTAAACTTATTTTTGAGATGTTTAATATGGCCACTTTAGATGAGAGAGGGATAGATAGGGAGCAGCTAGGAAGGTGTAGGGACAGCTAGTGATAGTGTAGGCACTTAGATTCAGGTGACAGGTTCCCTTTAACTGACGAGAAAAAGATTTATTTCTTCTGATGTCAGAGCTCTTCTCCTCAACTCACAGATGTATGCATATTTCTGCAGACTGCAGCCCATTCTGACCTGTGAATAGTTCAGACTACTGTTTTTATAATGTGATAGGAGCTATTTTATTACTTAATAATAATATAGTATTTATTCATTTATATAGCGCTATTAAGTCTATAGCACTTTACATACATTTGCATGCATGAAGAACTCCTTTAATTGGTAACTGTGTGGTAACTTAGGTGATGTCAGCTTGAAAATATTACAAGTATGTGCTCTGAAAGATATCAAGACATAAACTGATGCATTCATTTTATTTTTTAATGAAATGATAGGTACACTTTAACAATGTGTGAGTATGTATATTTATTTTCATATTCCATCCTGCTCTCTTTCAGCTATCCTGGGAATGCACACACTGATGAGTAATCAACAGTATTATGAAGCCCTTGCAAGTAGCAATATAGTGAACAAAGAAGGACTGAACAGTAAGTATGTTTCATCACTTTAGGAAAAAAAAAAAGCTGCATGTCCATAACTATAATCTTCATATATAGGGAAGATGGTGTGTCACGGTCTGCGCTGCTGCTCAATGGAATCACAAGGGATGGATGTCTCCAAGAAGTCACACGGAAGGCAAGGTTCCAAAGCAACGATCTCCTTTATTCACCAACTCGTTTCGGCACCTATCCTGGCATCTTCATCAGGGTACCCTGACGTCCATCCCTTGTGATTCCATTGAGACAGCAGCATGGACCGTGACACACCATCTTCCCTATATATGAGCATTTTTCCACGTATGAGTGGTTGGTGGAGGTCCTGCAGCAGCTTTAAACCGAATGCTTATAAACCACTTGTGGGTCACACAACTGGACCAGGTGAGTGTACACCTATTGATATACTTAGTGTGTCACTAGTGATAGGGCACTATTGCGCCTCTTGTCTCCCCCCTTTTTGTATTTATACATAACTATAATTTGGCAGCCTTTTGAGATAGTACATTGCAGATCTGCACATGCTATTCTCTCCAAAAATGATAGCTCTTCTACAGGGTGGGCCATTTATATGGAAGCCTTCATTATCATAAGGTGATCAAAGGTGATATTTTAGGTACAAGGCATTTGATATGAGGCATACAGGTAAATCTGCTTTCACCACCCTATTACCTGTATGCTCATAGTAATAGTTTAGAGAGGTCAAAGTGGTAACAGATTTCCTTACTTTACTAATAGTCAGGCAATGTGAAGCAGTTAGAAAGTCTTGAAAACAAGCATAAGATGCCATGTTATAAAGGGATTAAAATATAGGTGCCAAACTACTTGTCTGGAAAGGGCTACAGAGACATTATTTAACAGTCTGGGATCCCAGCGAACCATAGTGAGCCACACTAGTGAACCTTCCTCTGAGTGGTTGTACTACCAACAATTCAAAAGTTATAAATCAGCAACTCAACCGCGAGGACAAGACACAATAAACTCAATCATCTAAAGAACTAATAAGTGCAGGAGACAATGAGGATGTTGGCCACAGGTATCATCTGTCCCACTCCAGTTGTTAGTGAGGTCCAGACTGGATGCTGGACCAAATTGGTGTGAATCTTTTTGCTCAACTATAAAATTTAATCTCATTGAGATGCTGTTGCAAGACCTTAAATTCATTTAGTTCATGCTCAAAAACACTCCAATGTAGTGGAATTAAGACCAGCATCGGCTCCAGCTTTTTGTGGGCCCTGGGCGAAGCAGTCTCAGTAGGCCCCTTTAACACAGACCATGATTCATGAATATAACATAGAAGCTGCAGGCAGTGTATAATATAGAGGCTCCTCGGTGGGCAGTTTATATAATATATAGTAGAGGCTGTTCAGGGCTGTATATATAATGGAGACTGCTGGACTGTAAATATAATATGGAGACTGCCGCGCTGTCTTTATAATATAGAGGCTGTCAGCTGTATATATTAGCTGTATATATTATTTGAAGGCTGTGCTGGGCTGTATATATTATTTGAAGGTTGTGCTGGGCTATATATATATATTATTTGTAGGCTGTACTTAGCTGTATATATTATTTGAAGGTTGTGCCGGGCTGTATATATTATTTAGAAGCTGTGGCAGCCCAGCATAGTCTCCAAATATATATAGTACAGCACAGCCTCCATATAACCCACCACATCCTCCATATACAGCCAGCACAGCCTCCATATACCCCAGCAGTAGCCTCCATATACCCTAGTACAGTCTCCATATACCCTAGCACAGCCACCATGTACCCCAGCAGCAGCCTCGATATACCCCAGCAGCAGCCTCCATATACCCCAGCACAGCCTCCATGGTACATATCATCCCCCATCCTGCTGCACACAGTGAAAAAAAACACTAATTGTACTCGCCTTCTGTCGGCTCTCCCTCGGGGCTGTGTCCTCCTCAGATGCTTCCCCACCACATATCAGCAGGCTCCTTGTGCTTCCTTCCTGCACGGCTGCACCAGTGTGATGAGGTCACAGAATAGTGACCTCATCCCTCTGCTGCAGTCAGCAGAGGAGGAAGCTCCAGGAGCCAGCACATGGCTAATTTGCATCACATGCAAATTAGCCATGTGCACTGGCAGCACAGTGGAGCACTCAGCTGCTTGCTGAGTGTGCCTGATGTGCCCCTCATTGACAGGGCTGTTTGTCCCTAATGGGCCCTTGGTTGTTTGGGCTGCCTGTCCCTGATGGCCAGTGGCCCCCCTAGCTGTTCAGGGTCCCAGCACTTGCCCAGGTATGCCGGGTGGTGACGCTGGCCCTTAGTAAGACAGTTCTACAATTAAAAATGGACAAAAATTGTTTCAAACTAATTGTCCAGTGTTGTATTTATCTTGTATTAAAATTTGTGAGATAATTTTTTATTTGTCCATAAAGCAAAAATAGAAAAAATCAGGTAACGTATAAATACATTTTTACAGCATTGTTGTTTAAAAAGATCTAGATCAACTTTCTTATTTACACTCCTCTTTAGATGACGACATGTATTGTATTATGTTCATTAAGTAGTGGTTACAACATACAAATATAAGTGTCTTGATAACATGGCTATTTTCATATTTGTTATTGAGAAACTTGCAAAGTACTTGTTAAAACAAAGCAATTGGGGCAAAAACTGATTGGTACAAGTGAACACACTGACCACTGTTGAAACGCTGAACTAAAGCACTGATGAAAATCAGTAATTTCTGAATGAGCCTTTTTGGCTGAGTTCAGTATTTTATTGCATATTCTTAAAAACCGTTTTGTACAACACTGCACTTCAGCGGATCCAGGACCTGTTGAAGTACATTGTTGTGCGAAACCACATCCATGTTTTTTAAGCAAATATTATAAAGCACTTTTATGGATTGGTGAATCATACCTTTTTCTTCTATACTTTCTTCTATACTTGGCTCTCCTACATCATGAATTTATAGGTTGAGCAACCTTTTCCTCAGACTGCCAGTTGGTGCTGATTGTACAAATGTTTGGTCTCATGAAGAGTAGGCTGTATTAGCCCCTTCACGACCAAGGATGTACATCTACGTCCTTGGCTGTGTCCCGCCCCCTGATGTGAACTCACACGCTGAGTTCTCAGCTGCTGATGCTCACCAGCAGAAAGTGATCAATTTCCCTCTGCTCAGATACTCACCAGCAAAAAGTGATCAATTTCCCTGTGCTCAGATACTAACCTACAGAAAGTGATCACTTTCCCTCTGCTCAGATATTCACCAGCAGAAAGTGATCACTTTCCCTGTGCTTAGATACTCACCTACAGAAAGTGATCACTTTCCCTGTGCTTAGATACTCACCTACAGAAAGTGATCACTTTCCCTGTGCTCAGATACTCACCTGTAGAAAGTGATCACTTTCCCTGTGTAATGATGCTGAATCAGCTCAATATAAGAGAAGTGATCCGAGTGTGCAGTGCGGAGGCCCTCTAGTGCAGGGGTCTCAAACTCAGCTGGGTTGGTGGGCCGCACATAGAAAAACATTTATAGTGGGGGGCCACATCTCTTGTAGGACTAAGTGATATTTTTAGTAATACCAGAATTTCTTGCTCAATGTAGTAAAGTACAAGTCCTGATCCCTTTCTTGTAGTAATGTCCTTTTCTACTGATGTCCCCCATCCTGATCCCTTTTTCTAGTGATGATCCCCCATTGATCATGGTCCCCTTTTGTAGTGATGTCCCCACACTGATCTCCTTTTGTAGTGATGTCCCCCATTCTGATCCCCTTTTCTAGTGATGACCCCCTTCTTGATCTCCTTTTCTAGTGATGTCCCCCTTCCCATTCCCCTTTAGTAGTGATGTCCCCCATCTTGATCCCCTTTAGTGATGATGTCCCATCCCGATCCCCTTTTATAGTGATGTCCCCCATCCTGATCTACTTTTATAGTGATGTCCCCCATCCTGATCCCCTTTTATAGTGGTGTCCCCCATCCTGGTCCCTTTTTCTAGTGATGTTCTCCATCCTGATCCCCTTTTATAGTGGTGTCCCCCATCCTGATCCCCTTTTATAGTGATGTCCCCCATCCTGATCCCCTTTTCTAGTGATGACCCCCTTCCTGATCTCCCTTTCTAGTGATGTCCCCCTTCCCATTCCCCTTTAGTAGTGATGTCCCCATCTTCATCCCCTTTAGTGATGATGTCCCATCCCGATCCCCTTTTATAGTGATGTCCCCCATCCTGATCTACTTTTAAAGTGATGCCCCCCCATCCTGATCTACTTTTATAGTGATGCCCCCCCATCCTGTTTTACCTTCTTACACACTCAAATACACACTCTATCACACTCACACTCAAACCCTCACACAAACCCCCCCCCACACACACACTCTCAATCACACTCTCACACATCCTCATACACACTCTTACACTCACACTCATACACACACTGAAACTCGCACACACTTTCTTATACACACATCCTCACTCACACACTCAGTCTCACACACACACCTTCTCACACACACGCACACTTTTTCTCACTTTAATGATGCATCGTTCCAGTGCATTGGGCTGCCGCGGTCCCCAATGTACTGACTTCCGGCCTCCGCTGTGCTAAGACTTCCTCCGGCCGCCGCTCAGACAAGCTCTGTTGCTCATCAAGATCAATGCAATCTACCAGCCAGAGGCCTGCAGGTGACATCATATTCTGCCATCAGCTGCGGGCATCTCATTGGCTGGCAGCTTGCATTGATCTTGCTGAGTGGCAGAGCTTGTTAATGCTGTGGACAGAAGTCATCACACAGCGGGGACTGCAGCGGCCCCCTGCACTGGGGCAATGCATCATTAAGTTGTCCAAGGTGCCGCGGGCCGCATAGTGAAGCCACGGGGGCCGCATGCGGCCCTCGGGCCGCGAGTTTGAGACCCCTGCTCTAGTGGGATAAGTAAAATAAAAAAATGTTTTTTTACAAATATGAAAAAAGAAAAAAATCCAAAAAGTTCAAATCACGCCCCTTTTGCCCCATGGAAAATAAAACTATTGAAAAAAAAAAAAAAATCACATATTTAGTATCACCACGTTCAGAAATGCCCGATCTATCAAAATATAAAATCAATTAATCAAATCTGTAAACTGTGTAATGGAAAATATAGTCCAAACGCCAACATTACGTTTTTTTTCAGTCGCTGCAACATTGCAGTATAATGCAAAACGGGCGATCAAAACATTGTATTTTTCCAGAAGATGGTATCATTAAAACGTGAGCTCAAGCCACAAAAAATAAGCCGTCGCACAGTCTCAGATCCCAAAAAATGAGAACGCTATGGGTTTGAAAAAATGGTGCAAAAGTGCAATTCTTTTTCTTCATAAACTTCAGAATTTTTTTCACCACTTCGATACCAGTAAAAGTGTACATGTTTGGTATCTACAAACTCGTATCAACCCAAGGCATCATACTGACATTCCAGTTTTATCATATAGTGAACATGGTGAATAAAAAACATAAAAAACAAACGTGTAATTGCACTTCTTTTGAAGTTTCACTGCACTTGGAGATTTTTACCTTTTTTGCGGTACACTATATGGTAAAATAGATGATGTTGTTCAAAACTACAACCCATCCCTCAAAAAACAAGCCCTCATATGTCTGTATTGATGGAAAACTAAAAAAGGTATGGCTCTTGGAAGAAGAGGAGGGAAAAACAAAAGTCTTCCGGGGATGAAGGGGTTCATGGCGCCAGATTTGCTTGTCTGATTTTTGTGTCCATCTATGGCTAAATTCATGTGTCCAGTAATGTACTGTTTAAAATGTATTCAGTAAACAAAATACTAGGTCTACTGCAGCCTGATGAAAAACTATGGCTCTTTAACAGTGATCCATTCACACATGTAAAGCGCCATGGAATAAATGGCGCTGTAAATAATAATAATAATTGAGTTCACAGATTACATAAACAAATCCAGCAGCAATCAGTTATTTTAAGGCCCACATCACACTACGTTTTTTGCCTGTCCGTGTGGATCCTTTAATTTGAAGGACCAGACGGACAGGAACGGATCTGTGCAAACGTATTCCACTGATGCTCTTACATCCTTACTGTTAATGAAAGAGAGAAAGAAAGAGCGCAAAAATAGGGCTGGGAGGAGCTGAACCTTACTTCTGAGCATGCTCGGTACAGCAAAAAGGATCCGTTTAATGGTTCTGTTTTTTCATGAATCAGTCTCCATAGACCACATGTTATGTGCTGCGGACCGTGACAGATTCGTTTCTGGCCGTTTTTGTCCGCTGCACCGAGCAGTCTCTGATTCTGGGAACAGGAAAAAATAGGACACAAACTGTGGCCCGGACAGAATATAACAAATGGCCATCTTATTATTATTATGTATTTATATAGCGCCATTATGTTCCATGGTGCTTTACATGCTAAAAGGGGCAGACTAGGACAAGTAACATAGTAACAATACAAGTAACAATAAATGTGGACAGATACAAGAGGGGAGAAATCCTGTCCGCGAGGGCTCACAGTCTACGAATAGGACCAATCCGTACCCATTGGGATACATGGGGAGCCAAAACAGACCCCTGGTTATCCATTTCAAAATGGATACTCATGGATCCCTAAAAATGTGGTGTCAAGCCAGCGTTAGCCACGTTGTGCAGATCAAAATATAATTCCCTTACTTTCAGGCCTGGAGTAAAAAATAAAAAAACAATATCCGTGGTATAATGTTATATCCAAAATGGTAAAATATTTTACTGTTTATATAGGTGTGATTAAGCCAACACGATATAAGCCTGTTCCTGATGAAGAACCTAATTCAACAGATGTGGAAGAGACATTGGAACGAATAAAAAACAATGATCCTGACCTAGAGGACGTAAATCTTAACAATATTAGGGTATGTAATTTTAAGGTATAATGGACTTCATACAATTATGAAATATCCTCCATTGAAACCACATTTCTTCTGCATAAAATGCATCCTTAAGGCTAACTCCACTGCAGTAGCTACTGCATTATTCATACAGGACAATTGAATTCTCAACATTTAATCCCCAACTTTTAACTCTCACAGTTTTAACAGTGACCAAGAAAACATCATCATGATTTAACATATTTTTTCAATATATAATATAATGGTGGGGTTTTCCTGGTTAAGGGTCAAGTCCGACTCCTGTCTTGGAGTTACAGTTGGTGTAGGGCATACGCAGTGAGAGAGTTTACAGAAATTTTACGGTGGCGGTAGAAAGATAAGCAGACAACATGCAAAGCCAAAGGGGACTGGGTCCTGGGCACGGCACAGGCTGAAGAGGAACAGAGAGGGAATTAGCAGCTACCTGGCAAGTACAAAGAAGAGAACAGGGAAGGTGATGCTGCTACCCTCAGAAAGAGGGTGAGCCAGAAACAGCTCATAGGTCTGGAACCACGTACACCTTCAAACTTGCTGGGTCATTCAACTAACTCCATAGAGAACCACATTGAGCCATGCAGAGAGACTGTTTGGGTAGAACTGTACCTATCCCCACTTCAGGGGGCTTGTGTCACAGGGTGGTATAGCAGCAGTGAGTTAGGTAGCTAGATGGTAAAAATGAGCTAAAGGCATTCAGGGGAGCTAGTCTGACTCAAGACTGGGGTCCCTGGTTCGCCCTGCTTCAAGAGGTACCCCGCACAGGTGAGGAGGTCTGAGTTGCTCCCCTTGCCCTATGCTCCTGATAACCCTAGGCTAAGAGCCCCTACCTCCACCCACGGATCGGGAAAATACAGCACCTCCTATGGGAATTGGAACAGCAGCCAGCACCAGCATAAACGTACCGACTAAACAGGGTTCTACTAGAGACTAACTATCTGCGACACCCGGTGGAAGGAAGTGGAACTGCTTAAAGGCTGAGTGATCAGAGAACAGAATGCTCAGACACACCCCAACACCTTCACCTGCAAGAGCCGCACAGCAATACAGCAGCATCTGCAGACTAACGCTCAATGTGCCAAAAGGAAATTAACTAGGATTTAAACCAGACAAGCAACACACATGGCCTGCAAAGCTGTCATCACATGACAGCTTGGGGGTAAACCTGCAGCGTAGTGACGGGACCTGTCGTCGTAAATATGGAAGGAACATAAGGCCTTAAAAGACTAAATGACTACATCAGCACGTGTCCTATGTTACACCTTTGTGGACCTTGTTCTCAATATTGTTTCTAGTAAAGTAATAATGGTTTTACGCTGTTTTGCAGCTAAAGCTGTCCTGGAATCAGGAAACATTAGAAAGGGATTAAGACAAAGAAACCTCACAAAGTATGCATGTGGCGTGTAGGGGAGAGGGTGGCTAAACCTTCGACCAGGACAACTACTGTTACCTTGTCATGTCCGCCAGCCCCACAGCCGTGTCCACCAGATGGTGTGCGGTCTCAGAGGCCTGGTTCCGGCAGTGGTGTAGTAGTGTCCCCAACCTCCCCCTGGATCACCTGCTCACCCACCACACTTCACATATGTATGTCATGTGAATGTACATTTTTTTTCTTCTCACCTAATGTCTGTATATCATGCAAGTTTTGTGGGAGTGTGCGTTTTTTTCATGTCTAGAAATAAAAAAGCACACCCACATGACATACGGATGCAAGATGAGGAAAGAAATGCATGACATTCTCCTAGGTCTTGCCCTCTCAAAGGACGGCACTTAACTACCTGTGATGTAGACCCCTGGCATATGACATTGCACAGAATCTCGACCACCAGGCGTCTTATACCTACAGCAGCTTGCAGCAACATACCTGTCCACAAGAATGTATCATGGGATCTACCACCCCAGCAGTGTGCAGAAATCCAGAGGCCGCGCATCCTATACATGTCTGCTTACAGCAGGTTACAGGATTCGCACCGCTATAAAGTGCACACAAAGGCCTGCAAGATGGAATCAAGGGATCTGCCACTCTCGCAGTGAGCAAAATCCAGTAGCCGTGCATCCTATACCTGTCTCCTTCAGCAGAACCTGGTTGCTTACGGGATCCCCACCACTATTCAGTGTGCACAGCTGCTCGGATGATTGAATTGTGGTATCTGCCACCCTATCAGTGAGCAGAGATCCAAGTTTCTCACAGCAGGTTACAGGATCTACACCACTATCTAGTGCATGTAACTACCAGCATCACAGCTACCTGGGTGCACACACCTTCTAGAACCTGGTGGCCCTGCACCCTATACCTCGGTTACTTGCAGCTTATAAGGCCGACAGTTCAACTAAGTGCACATATTTGCTATGGCCGTCTGCAAAAGTGATTTGTGGTATCCGTTACCTCAACAGTGAGCTGGATACCTGACTGACGTGCGCCCCATACCCATCTAATACAGCACTTCACGGGGTCTGGTCCACTACCCAGTGCTCATAACCGCACTACGTACCTTTTGCAGGGTTAGCCTATATGTTCCGCCATCCTGGCAGTTAGCGGAAATTCAGCCGTTATGCATCCTTTACCTGCTTGCGGGATCCACACCATTATCTGGTGCATATACCACTCTGCTTTACAGTGCCACTGGCAGGTTATTCTATAGATTCTGTTCTTTTTAGTAATGAACTAGGATTTCGGCCATATTCTTCCTGTATCTATCGTATTCTTCCTGTCCAGAGGATTATGGGCTTTCTTCATCCAGTGTTCATATCTGCCCGCAGGGCTGATCTAACTGCCTGCTGGTTCTGTCTATGAGATTTATCGCTTTTTCGGTGCTCAAGACACCCAATTACTATGTATCCTATAGCTCTTTCATCCGTCTAACTGCATGGTAAAGTAATGAAGTTCCTGTCTACGTGTGGGATAGATCTGGGGTCTAAGCCTAGTTTTGACTTCAGCGCTTTACCGAGGCTCCCCTATTTTCAGTGAACCAGTGATTCACATACCACATAGTCCGGCTGATCGGCTCTCCCAGTCAGCTGAGACAAACTCTGTGGTCCAAAGGCTCCATTCACTACCGAATCAAAACTCCAATTCTTCATTATTTATCTCTTACCTGTCCATTTTGGTGTTTTTGGCTCTGAGCCACACCCTATTACTTCTACCCTGACAGCGGTCAGCGCCTACCGGCTACTATTCAATGCCTTACATCTACAGTCTTGGGGTCGTTCGTTCTTCGGGGTTGGCATGAGCGTTTACCTCTAACCAGTGTTTAGGCTCTCTGCTCTGGCATTCTTAACATTGTCTGTTGCCATTTGAACCTCTTTTTAGGAGTATTGTCATGTGGCCTGACCCCATTAACTTGAGACTGGATTGCCAGTTGCCAGATGCGTAGTCTCTGCATGGGTTTTCTCTCTTCAAGATCGCAACATAGGTACGACGGCAACGTCATCAACACTTCCGATGCCCACACAAGAGGTATTCAAGCTTCTTCCTCTAGCTGATCTTCATCCAGGTCTTTTTCTACCGTGTGGTAAGTCAGACCTTCCTACTCCAGCCTCTCACTCATCTTTCAGTGATGATGGAACCCCCTGCTTGACACCTGACAAATCAGCTCTGGTTATCGACACCTCAGCCCATGCCCAGACCTGGAACCTAGTTTCTCACCTATCATATTCTAGGTGGTTTCACTCGTTCACCTGGAATGCTGTCAAGGCCTCATCATTCTGCTTGTCGGTCGCTGTTTTTTTTTTTTCAAATTCTTTATTTTGTATTATGTAAACATTACAAGAAAAAAGAAATGAAATGTGTGCCCAGTGGCGGGTATCTGAAACATTAATACAGTAATTATAGTCACTGGGGTACATCTACAAGTTACAAAGAAATTAAATGTTAACAGTATCCCCAAAATTAATCAGGGAATAACAAAAAACAAACAAAACACTAACCTTCCCATTATAGAAAGCTTCAGGGATGTTATCCACATCTCGAGAAAAAATAAGCAATTTTGCAGTTTTGCAGATCACCGATTTTAGGATTGCCAAATAGAGAACAGCCGCTCTCGATTTAGTCTACGAGTCGCTTCACTGGACAATATTACCTCTAGGCTCTGTGAATACGCATATTAAGTGGAAAGTACGTGGGGAATGAGTAGAAAATAAAGAGAAATAAAGAAATAAATAAAAATAAATTAAGTGGAAAGCAATCCCAGGAAACTGTTACTCCCGAAGCCAAGGACTACTTCTCCCATCACCACTCTTCATCTCTATTTCCTTTCATCTAGGGAGTAATATCATTTAAGTATTTTATCCACGGAGTCCAGGTCTTCCTGAACCTATCATGTGTTAGAGAGTCCCAGCTCGTCAGTTCTTCTAGTCTATACATATCTCTCATTTTACCCTTCCATTCTTCCAACGATGGCGGATTTTGTTGCTTCCATTTGAGGGCTATCAGTTGTTTAGCCTCTCCCAACATCAGAGGGGCCAACCCATGCTTCTTGGGGTGAAAATTATTTGAAGGAAGGGATAAGAGTACCTCCGCAGCTGACAGATTTGTCTCTATTAAATTGAGTGAGCGCATAACCCCCATGACTCCAGACCAAAAACCACGGATAGCCGAGCAAGACCAGAAGATATGAGATAAAGTGCCTTGTGATTTTTCATATCTCCAGCATTGAGGGGAGCCAACCAGTCCCAAGTGAAACAATTTATCCGGTGTGTAATACCACCGTGAGAGCAGTTTATACGCCATCTCCTGTGATGTCACGCACCGTGAGAAACCATGTGAATTGGAGCACACTCTCTGTCTATCTAGGTTAGAAAGAGTGATATTCAGTTCTGTCTCCCAAGAGTGTAAAAATAATGGAGTGGTATTGTCTGTAGTATTCATGAGATTAGAGTAGAGTTTGGATACCATTCTTGGAATGGGATGAGTAACTTTCATTAAAATCTCCAGCCAAAGCCACTTGGTAAAGGGCTGCGGCAATTTAGAGATCAATTTCAGATAATGAGCTACATGAAGGCTTTGTATATGATTAAGGGGGCGTTTCCTCGCCGCCAGCGGCCAGCCGTTTGCACACGGGATTTTTCCTTGTAACAGATGTGATATAGGTTTATGTGGCAGGGAGGACCACAGGGCATAGGGGTCCGTGAAATCCGGAGCAACTAGAGAGGGGATTAGTCCTATAGGGATTTTATCTAAAAAGTTGCATGTCGGAGAGTGAAGTGGGATCAGTGTGCATCTAGCTTGTAAAGTGGCGAAAAGGATATCTCCCAATCCTTCTTTTGGGAGGGGACAGTCCGTCCATATATATTTCGCTGCATTCTTTCCCAAAATTTGCATTTCGATGTGAGATACACCATCCCTCTCTAGCCATCGTATTAGTTTCAGCCAGTTTGCCAGCAAGATGGCCTGGTGATACAGAGATAGATTAGGTAGACCAGCGCCACCCTTGCTTTTAGGGCGCATCAATAGAGTCAGGGGCAGTCTGGCCTTTTTTTGTTTCCAAATAAATTTGCTGATTAATTTATTGAGGGAGAGTATAAAGGAGATTGGAAGCCGGATTGGGATCATGTTCATCACATAAAATATCTTGGGAAAGACATAAGACTTAAACACATTAATCCTACCTAGCCACGAAAGGAGTGGGGTATCATATGAACATAAGAGTTTCTATTTGTCCCAATAGTGGGTTGAAATTGTGTTGGAAAAGCGTATTGGGGTCGTCTGTTAAATATATCCCAAGATATTTGATCTTATGGGGTTGCCATTTGAAGGGAGCAAGGCTCCTCAAATTCCGTACATCTTCTGTGGGTGCCGATATATTCAGTGCTTCTGATTTATTCAGATTAATTTTGAAATTGGAGAGTTCTCCAAATAGAGAGAAGAGCTCCAGGATTTTTGGAATAGCCAATTTTGGGTTAGATAAGAGAAGCAATAGGTCGTCTTGAAATGCAGCTGTCCTTAACTCCAGACCACCAATCCTCATCCCCTCGACCTCAGGTTGCTGTCTGATTGCTTGGATGAATGTCTCCATCACTAAGACAAATAAAGAAGGGGAGAGAGGGCACCCCTGCCTAGTGCCATTAGAGATGTTAAAGTGGGAAGACAGAATCCCATTCACCCCGACCCTGGCCGTAGGGAAAGAGTATAGTGACATAATTGCGTCTATGAAAGGAGGGGGGAAGGCAAACCTCTGGAGAACACACATCATGTAGCGCCAACTTATACGATCAAACGCCTTTTCGGCATCCGTGGATAATAAAATTAGCGGTTGGCGATGGTGTCTAGCATAGGAAATAGTCTGTAAGATTTTAGAAGTGTTGTCTTTACCCTCCCTTCCACGGACAAACCCGGCCTGGTCAGGGCGAACTAGCTCCGCTAACACTAAATGTATTCTATTGGCCAGAATCTTGGCCCACAGTTTGAGGTCCGCGTTAAGCAGGGAGATGGGTCGGTAGTTGTCACATTGGGTGCCGTCTCTCCCCTCCTTAGGGAGTACAACAATATGAGCTTCCAGGGTCTGTGGTGGGGGTAGCGAACCTGAGAGGAAGAGATTAAATAATTCTACCATCTGGGGGAGGAGTACCTCTGCAAGTTTTTTATAATAAACTATGGAGAAGCCGTCCGGTCCCGGGGACTTTCCTCCAGGAGTCGAGGCCAATGCTTCCTCGACCCCCCTAGAGGAGATCGGGGCTAGCAACTCCAAATGTCTCGAGTCAGATATCTCAGGCAACTTAAGAGAGGAAAGAAAATCTTGTATGCGCTGTAATGCAGTAGGTGAGTCGGCCATGGAGTCATGGGGGTTGAGATTGTAGAGAGAGCTATAGTATGAGCAGAAAGCTTTCGCTATTCCCTCGGAGTCTGAGATTACTTCCCTGTCTCCGATCTAATGTGTCTAATAAAGCACCTATCTCTCTGTGCTTTTAACATTCTGGAGGTAAATTTACTACCCCTATTGCCGTGGACATAAATTTTTTGTCTACAACGAGTATACATTTTGGCTGACTGGATATTGAGTAAGTCTTTTAGTTTTTCTCTCAACTCCAACATCTCCCCCCGAGCCTCCTCCGTTTTCTTCTGTTTGTGCAGACGCTCCATGGCGCTGATCTGGTGGAGAAGAGAGAAAACCTCTTTGTCCCTTTGTCTTTTAACATGGGAGCCCAGAGCTATCAGCTCCCCGCGGAGGACTGCTTTATGGGCTTCCCATATCATGGGAGTGAGTTTCACGTTTACCTTGTTCTCCCTGAAAAATCTCTGTAAAGAGAAGGCGATCTGGGAAACATGTTCAGCATTAATTAATAGTGTTTCATTTAAGCGCCATGAGAATGGGGGTTGTGTGAATGAGGATATTTTAACCGACAAGAAAATCGGGGCGTGGTCTGATAAGGTTATTGGACCAATTGAAGTGGAGGTGATCAGGTTGATGGCCGTGGATTGGACTAAGAAATAATCGATTCTGTGGTAGGTGTCATGAGGGAGGGAATAAAATGTATAGTCCTTTTCTGTTGGGTGAGCCAGCCTCCAAGGGTCTGTTAAGCAAAGGGCCTGTAATTTACTAATCAATTTCCTGCGATCTTTTTGAGATATTGAAGACTTCCCAGAGGAGGAATCAACGTTTGGTTGCAGTGACAGCTTGAGGTCCCCCCCACAATCAGAATCCCCTCCGCGAACAGCGAGAGCGTGTCTAAGGTATCCTCCAGCCACTCCACCTGTCCACGGTTGGGTGCGTAGATATTTGCGAAGGTAACAGTGGTAGTAGACAGAAGGCCCTTCACAAAAACGTATCTGCCCTCCGCATCTGTGATACTATCTTTCAAGGAGAAAGGAAGTCCTCTCTTGAAGGCTATGCTAACCCCTTGGAGGCTGACCCTGAACAACTATGGAACCATTTGGGTATTTAGAATAGGACGTGTTGGGGGCTCTACCTTTTTTAAAGTGGGTCTCTTGGAAGAAGATGACCTGAGAGTGGGCTTTATGTAAGAGGGACAGGACTTGGCTCCGTTTAGCTGGGCTATTCAGACCTTTAGCGTTAAGGGATGCCACAGTGAGCGATCCTCTCCTATCGGTACTAGCCATACTCATAAGAGTTGTCGGTGATCACAGTCTGCAAGATAGACCTACAATGGGAAAAAAAACAATTTCGGTACATAACTATATACACAAACAAAGGCATACTCATCTTCCGCAGGGGGGCGTATGAAGAACCCAATTGTTGAAGATGAGATACTGCATCAACCAAGTGGAGTTCAAGTTGAGTAAATTATAAGTTCAATTAGTTGTTCATATGTAATAAAAGAATAACAGGTATACTATTGACAATCAAGTATAAACCAACCAAGAGAAGAAAAAAAAACAAAAAAAAAAACACACAAACGATTACTCGTTTACTCCAAGGGATTCCTGGGAAGGGGTGGATCAAAGTGGGCACCAGTCGCCACAATCGAAGGGAACATAAGCAAACCCCTTTGAAAAGCAAAGTGAGTGGGGCTATATGTGGCTTTTGTATGTTCCTATTTTCTGGTCATCATAATGGGAGACCCAGACAATGGGGTTTAGGGCACTGCCCTCCGGAGGTCACACTAGGTACTACAAGTTTGTAGACACCGCCCCCTCCGCTTATAAACCCCTACCGCAGGAAACATCCTCAGTTTTAAACTTAGTGTGCTCGGAGGATCACGCTTTGCTTGCACTTCACTGCATTCTCACAGCTTACGTGATGGCGTCTGAAGACAAGGTAAAATGGTTCCGGTCGGGACCTGCGACAGTCTCCCCGCTCACCCTTGTGGAACACGCAGGTGGAGGTACCGGAGGGCCTAGAGCCTGGACACTTCGTGTTCTCCCGGTACGCTGTCGCACTCCTTTCCATCCCTCTCTGGGGGGCTCTGGAGAGTGGGAGATAGGAGCCTTGCACAGCTCCGCTCCGTCCGAGGCCTCCCTAAATGGTGCTTACAGACCGGACTGGAGCCAGCCCAGTCCGAGGCCTCCCTAAATGGTGCTTACACTCCGGACTGGTGCTGAACCCCCGTCCGAGGCCTCCCTAAATGGTGCTTACAGACCGGACCGGCACTGAGGCACTCTGTGTCTCCTGTGTGCCTGGGGGTAGTGTCTGGCACTTTATGTGTCTCATGACACTCAGACCGCGCGTTACCCTCGGGTCCGCGGTTCTGCTGGTGTACCCTGTGCTGGGGTCACCCTGGCTGACCGCCCTGTGTGTCACAGGGGCTGAGGCTGTGGGCTGCGGATGTCTTGTGCATGCAGTCTGTATGTTGTGTTTTTCACATTAATTCCCGCGCTGCGGGCTCTGGCGCCTTCATGTTGAGGCTGCTTGGAGGAGGGGAAGCAGCCCGTGCGGTGACGTCATCGATGGGCGTGTGTGTGTGCTTCCCGCGTGTTTTCGGCGCCGCCCACAGTTTCACTGTCGGCGGCCATCTTTACCCCTCACTTCCCGGCTGGGATCTGTATGCAGCGTGCGTCTGCACTCCAGGGGAGACCGGAAACCTTCGCGGAGGTCACACACACACACCGCTTCCTCCTACCGCTTTGCTGCGGTCGGTAAGCCACCGGGACTCCCGGTTTTTTGTCTGCAATTTGGCTTATTTTCCCCTACTGTGGCGATGTCCTCAGTTAGGAAGCGTGCTGCTAAGGCGGCAGAGACCACCGTTACCTGTGCTACATGCAATGGGACACTGGTGGAGGGGTCCTGCAATAACTGCGGACGCCCAGAGGCCCGGACTGATACTGCTGAGTCAGCAGCTCCGGTGCTGTACCCTGAGGTGCAAGTGATCCCAGGGCCATGGGAGACTCAGAATAAGATCAATGAATCTCTGTTGTCCCAGCTGTCCTCCATGTCGCAATCCCTGGAGGCACTTAATAGGAGGCTGGATAGCCCAGTTACTCCGTCCAGTTACCCCCGGGCGTCTCCCTCTTCTGCTGTGAGACCCCTTAAGCGGGCTCGTCGTGAGGAGTCACCCGAGCTCCAGGCTCTCTCTGAGGAGGAGCGTTCCTCTGATGGTGAGGAGGATGATGGGGGTTCAACTTTCGGGTCTGTGTCTATATCTGAACCACCAGACGGGGTGGAGGATCTGGTGTCCTCTATCAACGAGACATTACGTCTCGTGACACCCCCTGAGGAGGTGACGGTGCACCCGAAGGAGGTCTATCAATGGCTGCGGCCAGAGGCTAGACCAAGTGGTTCCTTCATGGACCACACGAACTTTGGAAGGGTGGTTAGAGCTCCCAGGTTACATCCTGGGCGGCGTTATGTCCGTAAACCCAAGGACAATCGCTTCCCCTTCCCCCAGGAGGTGCTTCAGGAGTGGTCGCAGTCCCCGAAGGTGGATGCTTCCATGACCAGGATTGCTGCACGCTCCCTTTTCTCTGCCTCTGATAGCTCCTCGCTGAAGGATGCGACGGATAGACAGGTCGAGCAACTCGCCAAGTCTTCCTATGAGGCTGTGGGGTCTTCATTTGCCCCTAACTTTGCCACGGTCTGGACCTTACAAGCGATTACTACCTGCTTGGATGGTATCTCTGACCTGGCAAGGTCCAGTCCAGAGGTCCTAGCACTTACCGAGAGGGCAAGGGCCTATGCGGACTACACCAGGACGGCGACTCTGGAAACTGCCACTCGCTCAGCTGTGGCTTCGGCCAATGCTATAGCGATCCGCAGGTTGTTGTGGCTGCGTCTTTGGGACTCAGATACCACATCCAAGAAGATTTTGCAGAATCTTCCGTTTGCTGGTGACAGGCTTTTTGGCACCGAACTGGACAAGCTAATAAAGGATTCTGCTGAGTCTAAGATACCGCAGAATAAGCCTAAGCCACGGTATACCGTTAAAAGGAACCCAAAGCAGTGGTCCTTTCATTCCAGCTCGCAGTCATCAGCACCGTCTGCTCGTGCGGACCGAGGGGGAAAACCCGCTTCTCAGTGGCGCTCTAAGAGTCGTCCGAAGAAGCCGTCGGGGGCAGCGGCTGCCACCCCCAAACCCGCCTCTACATGACTCGCTCTCCCTTCCTGCCTCCCCACAGGTGGGGGGCCGCTTGTCTCGCTTTCAGGACAAGTGGCTACTTCACGTTCAAGATCAGTGGGTTCGAGACGTGATCTCGCGAGGTTACAGGATAGAGCTGACGTCAAAGCCGATATCCCGATTCCATCGGTCGGTCCCATCACCAGAAAAGGCTCAGGCTTTTTACCTGGTGCTGGAGGGTCTCCGCAGGGACGGAGTGGTGGTCCCGGTGCCTTCCGGAGAGAGGTTCAGGGGTTTTTACTGCAACCTCTTTATCGTCCCGAAGAAGGACGGATCTTTCCGCCCGGTACTGGACCTGAAGTTGTTCAACCGTCACGTGTTGGTTCGGAAGTTCCGTATGGAATCACTGCGCTCCGTGATCGCAGCTGTGTCACAGGGGGACTTCTTAGCGTCCATAGATATCAGAGACGCTTACCTTCACGTGCCCATTGCACTGGCTCATCAGCGCTGGTTGAGATTCGCAGTGGGGGAAGAACACTTCCAATTTGTGGCGCTGCCGTTCGGGTTGGCCTCGGCACCGCGGGTGTTCACAAAGGTGATGGCCTCTATGATGGCTCTCCTGCACATGCAGGGGCATGCCGTCATTCCCTATTTAGACGACCTGCTGGTCAGGGCGCCATCAGAACACCTCTGTCAAGAGAGCCTGGATGTGACCATGCGGTCCCTGGAACAGTTCGGTTGGCTCCTCAATATTCAGAAGTCAACTCTAGTTCCGACCCAGTCTTTGACATATTTGGGCATGGACTTCAACACAGCCTCAGCCCTGGTGTCTCTGCCACGAGTCAAACAGATGGCGATCCAATCAGGAGTGCAAGCAGTCCTCCTGGCACCACAATCATCCCTACGGGTGTTGATGAAGCTGGTGGGGCGCATGGTGGCAGCAATAGAGGCGGTGCCGTTCGCACAATTTCGCCTCCGTCCTCTCCAGCTGGAGATTCTCCGCAGGTGGGACAAGAGGACGATCTCTCTGAATCGGCTGGTGACACTTTCCCTACCGACCAGGGATTCCCTGCAGTGGTGGCTACAGCCACATCACTTGTCTCGGGGCCGGTCCTTCATCAAACCGTCATGGTTAGTGGTGACCACCGACGCCAGTCTGAAGGGCTGGGGGGCGGTGTTCTTACACCACAGGGCCCAAGGCCTCTGGACTCAGTCGGAGTCGGCGTTGCAGATCAACGTGCTGGAGATCAAGGCGATCTATCTGGCACTCCTGGCGTTTCAGAGATTCCTCTCAGGACAACCCATTCGGGTTCAGTCCGACAATGCGACGGCCGTCGCTTATATAAATCATCAAGGAGGAACCAGGAGTGCAGAGGCTCTGGCCGAAGTTCACCGCATCCTATCCTGGGCGGAGGACAACAACTGCCTGATCTCTGCAGTTCACATCCCAGGGGTCGAAAACTGGGAGGCCGACTATCTGAGCCGGCAGGGGATGGACGCCGGAGAGTGGTCTCTTCATCCGGAGGTCTTCAGAGAAGTCTGCAGCAGATGGGGCACTCCGGACGTGGATCTGATGGCCTCATGGCTGAATCATCAGGTGCCGCAATACATGGCGAGGTCATGGGACCCCCAGTCTCTGGGAGCGGACGCCCTGATCTTGACTTGGTCCAGATTCCATCTACCGTATGTGTTCCCGCCTCTGGCTCTGATTCCCAGGGTGCTGTGGAAAATCAGGTCGGAATGCAGGATAGCCATTCTAGTGGCTCCAGACTGGCCCAGGAGGTCCTGGTATCCGGACCTGTGGCAACTGTCAGGCGGACACAGGTGGGCTCTTCCAGACCGCGCAGATTTACTCGCGCAAGGCCCATTCTTCCACCTCAATTCCAGGGCCCTCAGATTGACTGCATGGCTCTTGAGGCCTGGCTGCTGACATCCAGGGGTTTCTCCCCTACGGTGGTTGCCACTATGAATCGGGCTAGGAAGCCAGTTTCCAGGAAGATGTACCACAGAACGTGGAAAATCTTTTTTACTTGGTGTGCTCTGGCGGACGGTCTCCGTGGCCCTTGTCCATCCCGACGTTGTTGGCTTTCCTACAGTCGGGTTTGGAATTGGGATTATCCCTTGGCTCTTTGAAAGGTCAAGTATCAGCACTTTCAGTGCTGTTTGACAGGCGATTGGCGCTCCTCCCGAAGGTCCGTCAATTTCTGCAGGGGGTGTCACGGATGGTTCCGCCCTACAAGAGACCTCTGGACCCTTGGGACCTTAACATGGTACTGGCGGCATTACAGAGACCTCCGTTTGAGCCGCTGAGAGATGTTTCTCTATCGCGTCTGTCCCAGAAAGTGACCTTTCTGGTGGCAATTACGTCTCTGAGGAGGGTATCAGAATTGGCTGCACTATCGTGCAAGTCACCCTTTCTGGTGGTTCACCAAGACAAGGTGGTGTTGCGTCCACGGCCAGAATTCTTGCCGAAGGTGGTTTCAACTTTTCACCTGAACCAGGAGATTGTTCTCCCATCATTTTGCCCCGCTCCCGTTCATCAGGTTGAACGCGACCTCCATACTCTGGATCTCGTGAGAGCTATACGCATTTATGTGTCCAGGACCGCCTCCTTTAGGAGTTCGGATTCCTTATTTGTTCTTACGACAGGTCGCTGTAAGGGGGCCGCGGCATCAAAATCGACATTGGCCAGATGGATTAAGGCTTCCATTCAAGAGGCTTACCGGGCTTCTGGTTTGCCTCTCCCGGTGGGATTGAAGGCTCACTCTACCAGAGCCGTAGGTGCCTCCTGGGCTTTGCGACATCGAGCGTCTGCTCTACAGGTGTGTCAGGCGGCCACTTGGTCCAGCCTGCACACTTTCTCTAAGCACTATATGGTGCATGCCCATGCCTCTGCGGATGCAAGTTTGGGCAGGCGGGTTCTCCAGGCGGCGGTTGCCCACTTTTAAAAGGGAACCATGTGTTATCCGTCTTGTTGAGGAACTCTTCCCGCCCTGGGGTATTGCTTTAGGACATCCCCATTGTCTGGGTCTCCCATTATGATGACCAGAAAAAAGAGAATTTTGTTTACGTACCGTAAATTCTTTTTTCTTTAATCATCAATGGGAGACCCAGCACCCACCCAGTTGTTCCGTTGCATGTTTGCATTTGCTCTGTTCTCTGTTGAGACAGTGTTTGCCGGGTTGTTGAACCGTCTGTGCACGGCATTCTTCCCGATGTTTCGGGTGTGGTTTATTTCCTCCTCGCAGCTTGTGGACCAAACTGAGGATGTTTCCTGCGGTAGGGGTTTATAAGCTTAGAGGGCGGTGTCTACAAACTTGTATTACCTAGTGTGACCTCCGGAGGGCAGTGCCCTAAACCCCATTGTCTGGGTCTCCCATTGATGATTAAAGAAAAAAGAATTTACGGTACGTAAACAAAATTCTCTTTTTTGTCATGGGGCAGACTCGTGAGGCATGGGACGCCACAAGAACAAATTGACGGTCACTATCATGTGGGCTGGCGATTGTTCAGACGTCGTCTGGATTTGGGAGATGTTGTTTTCTTTTTGGTTGACCAGGCTTCTGGCTTGTCCAGTCGAGGTATAGGCACCCCCATGTCGAGGGGCATCAAGAAGGAATAAAAAAAGGCTCAATCTGTAAGGGCTCTCAGGCAGCTTCAAGGTCTTCCGGGGTACGTATGGTGATTTGACGACCCTCCTTGTTGATTCCAACCCCAAAGGGAAAGAGCCATTTGAATCTCATGCCTTGGCCCATCACCGCATCAGTCAAAGGTTTAAGAATTTTCCTCTTGGCCAGTGTGGTCGGAGAGATGTCTTGAAAAATCTTGTAGGAAGCCTCTCCATATTTCAGCGGCGATTTTTCCCTAGCTCCTGATAAGATGGCCGCTGTATCTACGTAGCTGAGGAGACTGCAGATTATATCCCTCGGGCGTTCATTTGGTTTGGATTTTGGTCTAAGCGCTCTATGGACTCTCTCGATGATGATTGAGTCTGGTCTCTCTTGGCCTAGGAGATCCGCAAATATTTCCTTTGACACTTTTGGTAGGGATTCATGGGCAAAGGAATCCGGGATGTCGTGGAGTCGGACGTTTTTTCTCCGGCTCCTGTTCTCCTGATCTTCGAGAGCTAAGTAAACAGAGTTCAGATGTTGTCGGTGCGCCTGTATATGATCGCCGAGGGCATTAGAGGTGTCTATTATATCCAATTGTGTATTTTCCAAGGTTTCAACTCTATGGCCGATATGTCTCACGTCGGACCTGAGGTCTGCCATTTCCTTAAGCAAGGGTTGCATTGAGGATTCCATTAGTTCCTTCATATATAACTTGGTGACTGGTGCTATATCTTCGTATGTTGTCTCACAATCGGAGTCTCCCAAATCTGCTTCCGAGTCGCCCGTATTTGTAGCATATGAGGCGTGGGCCTTTAGCTTGTCAGGTGATTGAGACATTTCCAACTTTTTTTTAAGGTATTTGTCCAGGTCTCCCTTGGGTGTGAGGGATGTGGTTGTTGAAGTGTGTCTAGTAAGACTTTTAGCCCATAATTTATTGGTAGTGCGGACCATTCTGAGCTATGTATACGGGCTGCTACAAACACCACTTGGTTGTACGGTTACATTCCGGAATTTCTTATATCATCGCATTCATGTTCATATGTCTTTAGGTTGTACAGGACAGTAATAAAGCTGAGTAGATATTATAGATCCAGCAGTCCAACATGTGAGGCTCTCAGGGAACATTCAAATGTAGTAGCTGTGGGGGTCCACCAGGGGGTATCCCAATATTGTAGTATGTATATCTTCAAAGGGACAAAGTAATGTCTCTGGGTGGACACTAGATGGTGTATTAGGACCACAACTCTGTATCTCAGGGAGTTATAGAATTAGAATAAGTAAATAAATCTGTAGTTTAGGTGCTGTTATGATGCAACACAGGATTGTGTAATCCTATAGTGAGGCCAGGACAGGACAATCTGTGGTACTGGGCAGTTGTATCCCCTGTCTTCCCTGCTGTTGTGTTCTAAGGGTGCTGTTTCATTTGCTGGTGTGGGGGAGGCGCTCTATCAGCACCGTCTAAGAGGAAGGGCGTAATGGTGGCTGCCGCGCTTTTCACTGTCAGGAGCGGGACCAGTATTTCCCCTCCGGTGCTCCAGTGCCTAACGTCGGCTCTTGCCTCCTGTCACCTGAGCCTCCGTTCCCTCCCTTAGCAGCGTCACACAATACGCGTCTTCTTCGGCCCCCAGCTCTCCGGGGCTTGCGGCTGCGGTCTGCTTCCCGCCCGCAACCCGACACTGTACCTGGGACCGAGTGCCTCTCTCGCCTTCTCCCGGCGGCGGGAACTGCTCCGGGGGGACAGACGAAGTTCCTGTGTGGTCGGCAGCGCCTCGGGAGACCGCCAAAGGCAGGCACCAGGCAGACTCAGGGTAAACACCGTGGGGAGCAGCTCCTCCAAGATCCCGCCATGTGCTCCCTTGTTCCGGAGCTGTTGTGACCACAGGAGCCCGGTCAAAGAAATCTCCAGGCAATCACCGGGGTGAGTGAAGCCCTGCCACCCCTGCTGAGTATAGGGGAGCGAGATTGTATCAGCAAAATGAGTATTTTTAGCTTTTTTTAATGGCCGAAGGGCAGGAGCTGATGTGAAACACGTCTTGCTCCTTAGCTGCCCAGGCCACGCCCCCCGTCGGTCGCTGTTTTTACCTTCCCTCTCTGACAGATTCGTACATTTCTCCTTTAAGTCACAAACTACAATCAGATTTCACCACAGGTTCCCATTCGCAAGTATGGTGCATGCAGTGCCCCTGGTGGGGTCTCATTGAACGTTCATGGGCTCAGCCTTGAGACTGGGCGTTCTCAGCTGGCAGCACCAGTTTAGTGTTTTTCATCTGACATTCTAGATTCTCCTTCCACAAAGGAAACCTCACACAAGCAAACCCTCGGTTGGGTTTCTCGACTATATGATCTGACTTTTACAGCACTCTCTGGCCACTCTCCCCTGGAACAGTCGGTCATGCTAAGGATTTTCAAACTTGCCGCTCTTTCCAGCGACACTACCGATGGCCCATCCAGGGAGGTATATTGTTCTTGCTTCTACACTTGGGCTCACCTCGGCAGCGCATATATGAGGTCTAGCAAATTGCACCAAGGATTGGCATGATCCTAACACAAGGTTGTCTACTGTTTTTTTTTTTTTTCGTGAAGCCCTTGTCAGTTCATGCTTACTATTCTTTTCAGGCCTCAAAGGATCATGTTATGCCCCTGAAGTTTCCCAACTTTTTCCTGTCAGACGGCGCTGTTTTGACCTTAGGTTTTCTCTGCCTTAACACCAAAATAGTCTCCCTACCTGACCGGATTAATGGAAGTATCCAATTTCCAGCTTCCTCTTGCGATTTTGAAGGCATGGGGAACCGTACTCTGTCAGGCTAGGACAAAGACATGTCTTCTCGTACATTTTTTTTTTTTTTTGCAAGATTTCATGAGTATCTTTTTGTCTCAGGTTTTCCAAAGGAGTTATTTTGACCCACCTGATCTAAAAGGTTCTGCCTGTTGCCTACAGGTTTTGGCTAGCTCTGTTCCGGTGGGCTAACCTGCTCAGGCGGGATCCAAGGTTTTTCCCCTGGTTTCCTCTGTCTCTTTTTTTTCAAAATTCCCACCGCTCAGAAGTTCATAAGCGCCCAGTTTTCCTTCTTCTCAGCATGACGTACGGCTTTAGACTTGTGGAGATGACTTCTCCGCTCTATATCTGGTGGAAGACTACATGTTGGGTTTTTATTTTCCTTCTAGATTTTTCCTATCCCAGTTACGGCTTTTCTCTGGGGATGTGTCTCCCAGTTTTTTCTCTGGTGATTGAACCTCAGTAAATTTGAGGAGGTCCTACAAATGTGTAGTACCTTCTGGTCTCTTTTTTCCCACATGCTGTTTTGCTGTGGTCAGAGGAAGAGTCCTTTTTAAGGATCAAGAAGTCCAGATGACTTATCAACTCCAGATGATGGTTATACTGTTACGACCAATCCTAGCTAGGATTATATTCTTTTTCCTCTACTGCACTGAGGTTTTTTCTAGCTCCCACGTGTCTTATTTTTCCTTTTTATATTTTGACCCAGGTTATCATTAGTTTACAACTCTCAGCGGTCACTTCATTCCCGAAGACTGGGCCCTTCTCTTACTCTCAAATCTTTTTCTTCCCACCCTTGGGGACTGCTTTGGGACGTCCCATAGTATCCTGTGTCCCCCAATGAGGCGATAGAGAAAAGAAGATTTTTGTCTACTCACCGTAAAATCTCTTTCTCTGAGCCATAATAGGGGGACACAGCACCCGCCCTTATTTTGTATTATCTTTTGAGCCAGTATATTTGAGTCTCTGATTGCTTCTCCTAATGCTTTTTGCACAAACTGATTACACTCCAGCCTGGGGGTGTATGCTGCTGAGGATGAGACAACTTTTTTACTTTTAATTAGCCTAGTGTCTCCTCCTAGTGGCAGCAAAGCATACACCCATGGTATCCTATGTCACCCAATGATAGCTCAGAGAAAGAGATTTTTACGGTGAGTTCACAAAAATCTTCTTTTTCCTGGTGATTTTATATAAGCCAGTGTGAACGCATCTTAAGGGGTGAAATCCACATTGAAAGTAGGTGAATGATCTACTCCTTATTCTGCAGATGTCAAAGCTAAACTTTCTATCTGATACATTCTTTATTAAAGGGAATTTGTCAGGTCAAAAATCCAATGTAACATATCATTTTCTAATTGAACCGATAAAGCTCTTTCTAGTCATGTATTTCTTTTGTTTATACTTCCCTCCTATCCTATCCTGTAAACTGCAAAAGAGATTCATTCCATCTGTAAATCACTGCGAGTGATCACTTAATTCTCTACAGCATAATCCCCAGGGAGTGAATATTCATGTAGTGAATAACTGTTAAAGGAGGTTGATCATTATTACCGTTATCATGAAGTGGCAATAATTATTCTGTGCAATATCTATAACTATTTTGCCATTGTACAATTATCAACATAAAGTCTTTCTGTTGCTTTCAATACCATCTATGAGAAGACTCATGACACTTTGTTATAATAAAGTATAATAAGTTTATTCCTCAACACAATTAAGCTAAATCACAATATAACACAGTTGCAATATAATAGTAACAATTAAACCCACAGTTTCCTAACTATACAACCCACCCACATTAACTAAGCATAATAAAACCCACCTAACTAATAAACTATCCCTATATATGGATAGACTTATGGAGGGAAATGGTAAGATACTCAGCCATGTGTTTCTGGTCCTTCCTCATGCTGATCGAACGTCCAAGAGAGAGCGTGTGTCCTAGGCACCTTGGTAAAAACCCTAGGAAAAAGGGGCCTGTCCAACAATCCCACTCTGATTGGCTGAAAGCTATGATCTAATAGGGGCTTCTATATGACCAGGTGTTGAGAACCCATATTCTACCCACCCACTGGCCAGTGCTACTCCTCCCATCCTGGCCAGAGATGGCCACAACTGGGAGAACTGGTTTTAGTTTCTCTTCTTTGTAGCTCCCCCCATTCCCAGCATGTGTTGGACTATTGATATACAGACATACTGTATATTGTATATCTATAAAGATACATAGGTACATATCTATATATAGTAATTATTAATCATGCCAACAGTTCCCCCTCAACATTCCCCCTGTTGTCGAGAACACGACAATGATATTTGAGGCAAGTGTTGTGTGGAATATATTTGCCTACTCAATCCTATCACCAATAACCGTTCAGGATGAAATGAAGTAAAATTTTCCACTTAGGTATCTAGACATCACCCATCGCCATCACCTCTCCCCTGCCGTTCGCCGTAATCCAGTGTCTCATCCATAGATTACACCAAAGTCATCTTTGTGGATCTTCTTGGTCTCTTTGGTTCAGGAATAAAGTTCTCTATTTGTCAGTACACTTCTGATCTTGTCGTTGCCAATCTCGAGAAACACGTCTATCCCCAAGTAGTCTTCTTCCCAGCTTGACTGCTTAGATTCTGGAGTTGCTGCACCTTCGTCTCTTGATCGGCCCACAGAGTTTTCCTGTGCTCGCCCCTCTCCCTACCAGATTTTTTTTTATTTTTTTTTTAAGTTTGGTGTGTAGGGACTACCGGGAAACACACTCTGTAGCTGGGCCTCACCAGGTGGTTTCTTAGAGCACCTCCTTCTTGGGATTAGATCAATCAGGGGATGGCATTCTTCTTAGCTGAGGCACGACTTTCAACAGAGACTCCTCCTGCAAGCTTGATTGAAGCATCTATCGTTAATGTGGTTCTTCCATGGATAGATAGTTGAATCTCTACTAGGCAGGTCAGAGTTTATTGGGTAGGGGATGATATCAGCATACCTAAGTTGACTGTGAGAAGAACGCAGTCCAACCAACCTTCAATCCATCCCTTATGAACGTTACCGGCTCAAGGATTGAAGTAGCAAATACCTTAGACAATGATGGGGCCTATCCCTTCAGAACCTTACTCTTACCTCATTCATGCAAAACAGCAGATGTACAAATTTATTATACAAAAATATACATTTGGCTTGAATGCATATAGAGACTTGGCTAAAATAGCCTATATCTGCTGATCCATAAAGCACATGCAGGTCACTGACCCATGTGCAACTGGATTACTCCCATACATAAATACAAGAAAACCTTCACATGAACACACTCACCTTGGACTGTGAAACCATTACCTGAGTATGTCCATGTGTTGGCAGACCTGCACCTATTCCTAAAGTGTCTATATGCACACACATGAAATATAAGTAGGACCAAGCAAAACTTTCATATAAAACATTTTCATATATATGTACACAAAAATATTAGATTTGGGGTGAAGGACTGGATCTGTGCTGTGTCCTTATTAACCCCGTATCAGGCTGCATTTATGTTGCACAGCCTGATCTTTATGTATTAAAGCAGTCAGTCCTTTGGTCCTTCTGTGAATCAGTTAGTCCATCAGTTTACATGATCAGGAGGACAATGACAAAGTGTAATAAATAGGTTTAAGAATGACGTATCTTTGAAGTAATATATGAACAAACTCTCCCCCTCCCACCATGACACTGTGAAGTCTTTCTCTGGAGCCTCAGTCTTTTCCTCATGGTGGAAATCTAGCAAGAGATGTTTTCATTTCTGAGCTGAATCCATGAACAATCTTCTGTAATATCTCAGGAGGGTCTGGGCGACCTAAGATGGGATATAAAGGGACAAAATGCTTCTGGGATTTCTCCCGGTGCAGTTAGAACATAATATATACAATGTTTCCTTCCTATATTGTGCTCCCTGTTGCACCATTCTACAGGGATCCTCCCCGTTATGCTTCTCAGAGGTATCCAGTATTAATTGTCTCCTGCACAAAATTTTAAACAAAATATGTTTTCCGTCCAAGCTAAACGATCAAAGCCCATAGCATAACACGCCACATTCCTTCATGCACGTCCGTTATCTATCCATGCCTATCCTAGCTCACGTTAAAAACATTATTTATCCAAACAAAAAAGAATTCATAAGGAAACAAAAAAAACAACAACCTGCTTTCTAATACAACCTCTGGTAACCTTTCCTAAGGTGTCCAGAGAATTTCTGGACACCACACAATGAATACAATTTACTTAGAATAACTGTTTTTAATTGTATCCTGCATCAAGTTTTAAAAATATGTTATCCATCCAAGCAACAAGGAACAAGCACATAGCATAACACGCCACATTCCGTCATGCGCGTCCATTATCTATCCATGCTTATTCCTGTCTTACTCATGTAATAAACATACTTTCTTCAACATAGATGTACAGATACAAGAAAAAAGCTGTTTCTTAAAGTACACCTTGCACATCCCTACAAATCAAAAGAATAGCAAACAGCCCTCACAGGTCTTTAGATACAGAAGTAATGGCAATTTACATTTCCTGTTCTGCCACACATCTCTATGATCAGTTAAACGTAAAGAAAGACTGGTGCCATTCACTTCCTAGGGAGGGTCAAAGATACAATGAAAATGAGCATTCTAAACACCAACTCCTATTTGCATTTCACTCACAATAAAAACCTCAGAATAAACTCTTCTTACACCTGTCCTGACCCTCAAAGATCTACAGTGGCATGATAAATTTACAAAGGAACCAAAAATTCTAGTATATATATATATATTACACACAAGTACCATAAACGAAATGCAAACGACTGTATACAAACACAAAGAAATAGTACAGGCCTGCTGAAATCCAAGGCCCTACAGACAGCTTACTATTCTTATCTGTTTGTCATATGTTCACACAGAACTTTTTGCAAATGGTGAGAGACACAAGCCTGAGACAACAGAGGTTTATGGCTATTCTGTCTATTTGCATTCCTATTCTCCGTTACAATACTTGTAGACTTACATTTCCGGGCAATATGTCCAAAAATATTACATTTAAAACACTTAACAGAACCATATTCCCTGTCTACTTTAGTCCCTGACCATTTGCAGAACCTGGCAATATGACCTAAGCCATTACAAGCATAGCATCTAACACATGCAATGCTTGATTTAGGTTCTCTAAAAGTACCAGTTATAAATTGTTTATTTAACAGTGATACGCTTTTAACAATTTTTCTTTCTTTTACTTTAACATGTACATGTTTCCCTTTACAACTATTGAGGGGATCAAAATTAGACTTCTTTGTTCCCTCACCTAACACACCTCTTCCCCCTATTTGCCCTGAACAGGGCAAGTTCGGGATAGAATCTGGTCTGGGTTTCCGAGATAAAGAGAAGGCCGACCGCATGTTTGAAAAATCATTGATGATATTCTGCATACTAGTTATTAATTTAGAACTAGTTGCAAGATCCACATTTAATTGTTTAATTGTGGCATTACTTTTTTCTGCCTTATCCTTTGTGAGGTAGCAACCGGGGAACCCGCTTGCAAAACGACAAGAACACGTGTTTATAAGTTAACCAATGTCTACCCGTTTATTTTCACATATTAATCACATAACCCGGGTAGCATGTTTGACACATATCACATTGATTAACAACACTTTACATAAATACACCATACATTTACCTTTAACATCACATAACACTTATATTGCACATAATGTTTTATAGTAACCCGGGACCTGTAACCATCTCTGTCCCCATTGGAGCTCTGCTAACAGCTCCCATGGTGGCTACGGCCTCCGGCCTACTTACACTATACATAAGTTACAGTACGATGATGACCCTTCCGGGTTCATAACAGGGATTGAGCAACCTGAGTACCGGGTATATCATGTATCCCCAAGGGGCTCCTTCCAGGACGTATCTCCGCCTACGTCCCGGTCAGAGTCCACATGGTTCAACCATGGTGTCCCCACTCTAGGAGCCCTTTTAACCCCTACTTCTGACCTTCGTTACATACGCCTCAACGGGCCCTGTGGGTCCCAATGGCGGTACCTGCCGCCTGGCTTTAGTCACCCAGCATGATGACTCAACACTCACCCGTAGTCAGGAATCCTGCCTGACCGGGTCCTTACATACCGTATGTGATCCATCATTCAAACATCCATGGATCACACACCTGCTCACAGCCCACATCCATGGACTGTGGCCCCTCCATGGCCCATTACAGGGACTGGCAAACCATAGTGCACGGGAACCTCTACATCCGTTACCTACTAGGAGCCCTATTACCCCTGTGTCTGGCACCACAGGCACATCCACACCATTAGAGGTCGTGGTTGAGGGACGGGTACCCTCTGCAAGCAGCAGGGCAAGCCTCCCTCTCGTCCCAAGGACGGAACGCCTCCAACATCATCCATACTCGCTGGGTCACTCTCTCCCCACATCTTTATACATGGGTCTTACATATAGGCCATCATCTCTCATTCAGGGCCATTACTTAAGCCCTCATACACATAGTTCATCGGGTCCCTTAACTGAGTACTCTGACTCGGACCCAAAGGCGGTCTATGCCCGCCTGGCACACTACATACAATTGCCTCCAAGGGCTACATACTTTCCGGTTCATAAGGACCTTTAACGGACTCCACTGAGTCGGTCCCAAGGGCGGTCTATACTCGCCTAACATGATTTACGCACATAAGGTGCACAGTTCACACTATCGCTCGGGAACTGCTTTCTTACCGGGCACGGATCCGGGTCTCGCTACCTGTGTCACAGGTTCCACCAGGCATCCCCACAGGCTCCTTTCCCGGGCGTGTTTCGCCCCACGCCCGGACCAGTATCCACCAGGTTCAGCCACGGCTTCCCCCTCCAGGTGCGGACACGACCACGGACTTCGGCACCGGCATGGAGCTAGCATGCTCCCATCATGTACTCAGAGCCTCCAGACTGCTCTGCACTTGGCTGGTCTCAGCTTCCATCTGAATCAATCTCAGCCTCCAGAATCAATCTCACCCTCCAGAATCAATCTTACAATCACTCAGGTGGCCGGCTCTTATCGTGCCAGCCACTCCCACATGGACACACCCCCTCAGCTGCTGTTAATCAGCCTGTCACACAGCTCAGGTTAACTCCCTGTGTTCCGGGTTGTCAGCACTCACTCATTACATCCTATTCCTCATGGACTCCTCGATCTCATCCCACTCTCACTGCCGCTCATTAGGCTCATGAAACCTCATTGTGTTCAGGTTGGTTCACACAGTATTATCATCACAGGAAAACCGGCCAGTGTGCACAGGATCATCCTCTGATCCTACATGTGATGTACCCCGGCCATGAGGATCATGCCGGCGGTGCCTCACACCTTGAATACTCTGATCTCAGCAGCATTCTGAGCCAGTTGAGTATCAACTTGTACACAATGATTTTTTTGCTCTAGTAACTGAGATTCAAGCATGCCAATCTGCCTCTCTCCATCAATCTTACTTTGCTCATCTTGATTCATTTGTGCCTGTAAGGCACCAACTGTCTGCAAATTAATGTTACAACAGTTACAGTGAAAATGTGGGGTTTCCTTACGCAATATTACCTCATACACGTAAACTAGTTTAGCCAGCATGTGGAGCCTCTTGTTAGTTTTATTTAATACTGACCGTTTGTCAATACATTTACTATCATGAGCATATGCTTGCTCCAAAAGAGCAGACCATAGAAATTCTGGTGTTTTGGGGCTAGTGGGAGGTACTGGATTAAATGTGCTGTTTTTGGCTAATCGTGTAAGGGTGGATAAATCCATACTCACCACTCCTTGTGGAGTCATCTTGGTGTTGTCTTCCTTGTCCCTTCTTTGCTGCATGGAGAAAACGTCCTTTCTTCCCGACCAGCTGGACTTTCCTGGAGACCAACGATTGGGACTCTGTATGGAAATACCACTTACAAAGCAAACAGAAAATGTTAAAAATCTGCCTTGGTTACAAAAGACTGGGTTCTCTGTATTAAATTTTGTTCCATATAAACCTCTGGCTGCAAAGCTGTGTCACCTGTATGAACTACCAGCGCACTGAACGCACGGATTAACACAACACTACACCGTGAATCAATGTTATCTGTCCACGCTCCCCCTGGCCTGGTCAGTTTACAGGCTGACCACAGATTGCAACAGAGCAAAAAAACAAAATCTAATAACAGTGGGGCTAGCTCGCCATTGTTAAAGGAGGTCTGATCATTATTACCGTTATCATGAAGTGGCAATAATTATTCTGTGCAATATCTATAACTATTTTGCCATTGTACAATTATCAACATAAAGTCTTTCTGTTGCTTTCAATACCGTCTATGAGAAGACTCATGACACTTTGTTATAATAAAGTATAATAAGTTTATTCCTCAACACAATTAAGCTAAATCACAATATAACACAGTTGCAATATAATAGTAACAATTAAACCCACAGTTTCCTAACTATACAACCCACCCACATTAACTAAGCATAATAAAACCCACCTAACTAATAAACTATCCCTATATATGGATAGACTTATGGAGGGAAATGGTAAGATACTCAGCCATGTGTTTCTGGTCCTTCCTCATGCTGATCGAACGTCCAAGAGAGAGCGTGTGTCCTAGGCACCTTGGTAAAAACCCTAGGAAAAAGGGGCCTGTCCAACAATCCCACTCTGATTGGCTGAAAGCTATGATCTAATAGGGGCTTCTATATGACCAGGTGTTGAGAACCCATATTCTACCCACCCACTGGCCAGTGCTACTCCTCCCATCCTGGCCAGAGATGGCCACAACTGGGAGAACTGGTTTTAGTTTCTCTTCTTTGTAGCTCCCCCCATTCCCAGCATGTGTTGGACTATTGATATACAGACATACTGTATATTGTATATCTATAAAGATACATAGGTACATATCTATATATAGTAATTATTAATCATGCCAACAGTTCCCCCTCAACAATAACATCATTGCACTGCCCTCCTTTGGGTCTGTATCCTGTGTGTGCAGCTCTCCATGCGCAGGCATAGGCCAGAGGAGAAAGGAGGGGGAAGAGGTGTTTGCTGTTAGCAGCTGCACATCTGACATCTTAATTGTGTGTATCTGAGGCATATACGTAGTGTGTGCTGGAGATACAGGTGCATCTCAATGAATTAGAATATCATCAAAAAGTTAATTTATTTCAGTAATTCAAGTAGGTATCAGAGGTTCACCTTGTGTGATTGTGAGAGTCACAACCACTATAAAAGCATGTCATGGCGGCTGCAGTCCAGAGGGTGGTACAAATAGAGAGGATGAAGGGTTAAAGGTCACGCTGCCATATTTCATGAGACATCAAAGTGTGAATATAATATTGATTTATTAGTCAATGCGTTTCAGTGCTCCCTGGCCCTTTCCTCAGGACAAATATCATATTGCCATGTTTCAGTGCGTTTCAGGGAGCCCTGAAACACGTTGACTATTAAATCAATATTATATTCACCATTTGAAGTCTCATGGAATACGGCAGCACCTGTTTTTAACCCTTCATCCTCCCTACTTTAATTTTGTGAAATAATGACTTTTGGGTTTTCATTGGCTATAAGCCATAATCAACATTTAGGCTGAAGGCACACTGTGCGAGGGACTTGCGCGAGTGCAATGCGAGGAAAACTAACATTGCATTTGGACCAGTGTTGCCCTATCAGGCAGGGCAGACTGGTGCTGATCACATAGCGGTGGACAGCTCCACATTTACAGTAACAGAGCTCAGGCAAGGAGATGCCGGGTCTGTGCTGTACATAAATTGCATACAGCACCTCAAACAGCGCCATGCAGGAGCCTGTACCAATGTACAGTATGCTAATTGCGTACTGACCCGCCGCCGGCTTCTGATGTTCAGAAAATTAACCCGACAATTAGGCTAAAATTCTACTTAGGTGTTAACCCCTGCAGACACATGGTGTGATGACACCATGTGTCAAGAGAGTGAGGACACTGTCTTGATACATGCTGCCACCACACCAGCATGTTATTAACCCCGCGAACACCGGGATAAGTGCCGCATCAGCTACCTCTGTGCAGACATGCCGCGCAGAGGCTGCAGATGTGGTTAATAGCCACAGAAAGCCAGAAATTAATTAAGTAATTAATAGGCGTGCCTGTCTGCTGCTCCCTTGTAATTATACACGCCCCTCTCTCCTTGCTAAGAGCCTGGCCGCGTCATGAAAAGGCGTGGGGCTAACGGCATTACGTGATTTAGCTCCGCCCCTTTCATGACGCGGCCAGACACTCAGAAAGGCAGCAAGCAGAGAGGGGCGTGCATAATTACAAGGGAGCAGCAGACAGGTCCGCCTATTGAGACTATTATAGAAACAGAGAACTCACACAGGACAAAGTAATATAACCTTTTCTCTACTTTACAAATTCGATTTTTTTCTGCAAAAGGGATGGCTAGAAATGATAAGAGGGGGTGCAGGAACAGGTCTAAAGATGCGGGGGGATCAGTTTGTGGGGTTAGGTTCCCTTTAAATTCACAAACAAATGCTGTCCGCGGTCTTTCAGAACCACGGACAGCATCACAATCAAACGCAGCACACACACACTCACACCTCACACTCGCAGCACACTCACATGAACACAGGCATGCACACTCACCACACGCACCACACACACCCAAAAACACGCATATCATGCGCATCACTGTCGTGCATCAAACACGCTCCGTGTTTGATGCACAATAGTGTGCCTTCAGCCTAACAGAAATAAACACTTGCAATAGATAACTCTATTTGTAGTGACTCTATATAATATGTGCGTTTCACTTTCTATGTTGAATTACTGAAAAAAATTAACTTTTTGATGATATTCTAATTCATTGAGATGCATCTGTATTTCTATGTGTTTATAAGAGCATTTGATCATTTGCTCAGCAGATACACACATTACATGTATGTAGTAAAACCAAGGTTCATATAAACACATATAAATATCTTACCGACAGCACACACATTGTAGCACAAAACACCTACCCCTCTCCTCTCTCTTCTCTTCCTCCCCCTCCCCTCCAAACGACCCTGAGAAGCCTGAGAGTTTCAGTGACTGACTCCAGCAAAGAGGGGAGGGACAGGCGTGGTTATTTAAAAAACACTTAGGCTGCGTTCACACATTCGTGTATTTTATCGCGTTTTTTTACGCGCGTCTTTTCAAGGGAAAAACGCGCGTTTAAAAACGCGATAAGAATACGCGAGAGAACAACTCGCTTCTACTTCAATCGCGCATTTAGACGTGCGTTTTTTTTTTTTTGAATCATCATTTTTATTGGATTTTTAGTCATACAAGTATTTGTACAAAAACAGGAAAAAGAAACAATTATATCATATAAATGGAACCTTTCTCCAAGGAACCTGCATATAACAGTAAAACATACGTCAAAACATTCGTAATGTACATTGTATCATCCCCATATCCCTCCCTCCCTCCACCCCGTTTGCAATTATCCACATATATTAATCAATATCCAATCAATGAAAGAAAATATTTCAAGTATTATCCTCTTAGTACCAAAGATTATTATATCTCCTATACCTAACATCTTAGCTTACCCAATGTACCCTCTAACTCTTCCAGAGCATACCATGCCGATGGTCGGAAGGGCAGCATAAAATTTTTAATTTCTGCATCTGTGAACTCATGCTCAATAAAACGCCTCCATTTGAAAAAGAACTTTTTGGCCAATTTACTTGGATTGCGAAGCGTGTCTGTTGATTCGAGCAATAGTGTGTGGTGTAATGTCATTTTCACTTGGGCAAGGTCTGGAGGCCTGTCATTGAGCCAGCACTGGAGTAAGAGCCTCTTTGCTATCAGCGCGATATAATGCCATAATATATGAGGTTGCTTTACCATTTGAGAAGTTGGGTGATAATGGAAGATCCATTTCATTGGATCTAACTCTCCCGTATCTCCGCAAAGCTTTTTAGACCATGCACCTATTGTTCTCCAATATTTCTGAGTCTCGGTACAGGACCACAGACCGTGCTCCAAATCAGACATGGGTGTTTTGCACTTTGGGCAGTGGACCTTTCTTTCCTGATTTGTTTTAGAGGGAGGAATGTTAAAACCCTGAATGGTGCCATGCATGATCCTGAATTGAGAATCCCTCCATCTCTCATTAATGATATGTTGTCTGAACGTGCCCCACCCCTCAAGGATTTTCTGTGAGAGCTCCTGATCTGTGTAATGCTTACGCCATTTGTTAAATTGGCCCCTCTTTCTCTGCGGTTTAAGAACCTGTTTTAATCTGGCGTAAAGTGAAGTAATAGATACCTCATCTTTGTCCAAAGATAACAGTTCAGACCATAAGGAGTTCTCTATTTCCCCTGATATATCTCTCAGATGCGATAAGAGATGGTGCTTCAACTGACGATATTGCAGCGCGTGAAATTGGGATAAGTTATACTTATGCAAGACCTCTGTCTCTGACATCCATCTCTTCTCCTCCAGATTCATGAGATCTCCCAACGTCTTGATACCCTTGTCTCTCCATATTTTAAACAGTGAGTTCTCTCGTCCCAGAGGAAAAGACGGGCAATTCCAGGGGTTAAGCAATTTCGAAATTTTCCATGCTAACTTAAGCTTTTTCCTGACCTCCTTCCACGTTGCTATAGTATCCTTATATATCACCGTGTTTTTTAAGGTAGGTGGCAGGAAGGACATAGGTGTGTGTAATAAGGCTACTAAATCCCAAGGTCTGGCCCATTCCCCCTCTAATGTGGTATCTGAGAATCTATCAGTGCCTCTGATCCAATCAAGGACGTTGCGTAGAATACACGCTAGATTGTATCCCCGAACATCTGGGAGCTGTAGTCCTCCCTCCTGTTTGGACTGAATCAAGGTTGCATAGGCTAAACGGGGTCTCTTACCTCTCCATAAAAATTTAGAGAATGCTTTGTTAATTCTAGTTATGTCACTATGTCTCAACAACATAGGGATAGTTTGAAGGGGATAAAGCAATCTAGCAAAGCTGACCATTTTTAGTAGATGGCCCCGTCCTAACAGAGAGAGAGACAGTCCCACCCATCTACCCAATTCCTGTTCTAACTGCTGTATGATTGGCAAAAAATTCAGTTTGTATGTCATTTCAGGAGTTCTGGCTAGGTGTACTCCTAAGTATTTAATGCTATCTTTTCTTATTGGTAGGCCGCAGAGATAACGGTTTCCCTGCAACCTATTCCCTGGGTCTATAAACATAATTTCGCATTTATTTTTGTTCAGGGTAAACCCAGTTTGTTTACCTATCATTTCTATGTCTGACAGTATTATTGGAAGATCTCTTTCAGGGTGTTGGACATATAGGATGACATCATCCGCAAATAATGATAATTTGATCTCCCTAGCTCCCACTGCAAAGCCTGCGTAAGGATTACATTCCTCCAGATATAGTGCCAGAGGCTCTATTGCCAAATTAAAGAGAAGGGGGGACAAAGGACACCCCTGTCTTGTTCCCTTCTGGAGGGTAAAGGAGTCCGACAGGAAACCTGGTATGCTCACGCAGGCTTTAGGAGTACTATAGAGAGTCTGTATATAATGCCGGAAGGGACCTGTAAGACCCACCATATCTAAGACTGTACCCAACCATGACCACCTGACATTATCAAATGCTTTCTCAGCGTCTAAGGTGATCATGGCTGGGTTACCCTCCTTCAGTTTCGCTTTTTTCCCCATAATATCTATCAGAAGCATCGTCTTACGGATGTTTGTAGTTGTCGATCGTCCCTTAATGAATCCTGCCTGGTGTGTGGATATTATTTTGGGTAAAATCCTTGCCAATCTATCGGCCAGTATCTTAGACAAGAGTTTCAGATCCTGGTTTATCAGGGATATTGGCCTATAACTTGCTGGGTCAGTGGGCGTTTTATCTGATTTAGGGATTAATTTAATATACGCTAGATTCATCCTGCCCGGGATAGGCGATCCCTGTAATATCTCATTATATAAGTCACAAAGGATCGGGGAGATCTGTTCTCTCATTGCTTTATAAAAGGCTCCATTGTAGCCATCCGGTCCTGGGGCCTTACCAGGGTTTAGATTCTTTATTGCCGCTTCAATTTCTCCAATCGTAATTGGGTTATTTAAGTCTTTGATATCGTCCTGGGCGATAGATGGCATTTTGATTTTGCTTAGCCAGGAAGGTGTCTCTGTGTTAGATGTTGTATTTTCTGTATATAGAGAAGCATAAAACCTGCCCAAAGTTTTTACAATATTCTTAGGGTCACTCCATATGTTACCCTGCTTATCCTTTATTGATTGAATAGGGGAGGAGGTATATCTGCCTTTTGCCAATCTTGCCAACAGTCTCCCACCCTTATCCCCATATTTGTGCAGTTCTAGCTCTAGTCTATTTTTAAATATATTTTCCCGTTTTTTTGCCCAGTCATCGAATTCTTTCTTAGCTTGTAGCCATCTCTCTCTGTCAGGATCCGCCATGGTATCTTTATATTTTAAATAAGCTGTTCTCACCCTTGCACTGGTTTCCACAAACTTTTCCTTGGCCCTTCTTTTGATCCCCATGCTGTATGCCATTATATGACCCTCATGACCGTTTTTGCAGCCTCCCAGAATAGTCCCGGATCAGATCTATGATCCAAATTGTCTACACTGTAGTGCGTCCACCATTCTCCCAATAGTTTGATGAAATTCTCTTCTTTAGTAAATGTGTCAGGAAACCTCCACAGATAATCGGTTCCTTTCTCATAATTATCTTTAGTCTCTAAAACCAATGGACTATGATCCGAAATTACCATATCTTCAATTTTAATAGTTATCATTCTTTGTAGTATCTTAGTGGACCCAAAGAGCATATCAATTCTGGACCATGAGCCATGGGGATGTGAAAAGTGAGTAAATTCTCTACCCAAGGGATTAGCTACTCTCCATGTGTCCGACAGCCCCGTAAGTTTCGCCAGTGATTCTAGGATACTTTCTGCCTTCAAGCTCCTCTCATCCTGATTTCCCTTCCTCACATGTGTTGGGGAGCGCCTGTCCTCTTCCACTCTCATCACTGCGTTGAAGTCACCTCCCATTATTTTATTAACCCCGGGTCTTGGAGTATTTTGTTCTGTAAATGTCGGAAGAAGGGTCTCTGATTTGAGTTTGGTGCATATACATTATAGATGCTGAAGATATCATTTTGTATTTGTATCGCCACTTGTGACAATCTGCCTTCGCTATCGCTGGAGGTGGAAATAATCGAGTGGGCCAAGGATCTGTGTATTAAGATCAATACTCCCGCCTTCCTGTCCACTGCACTGGACCCAAGGACCTCCCCCACCCACAGCTTTTTAAGGCGGAAGAAGTCTTCCGACGTCAGGTGAGTCTCCTGGAGCAAGGCAATATCTATGTTCAATTTTTTGAGATGGCGGAGAACCATCATGCGCTTTGCTGGGGAGCGCAACCCCTTAACGTTCCAGGAGACCCACCTAACCATCAGAACCCTCCCCACACGGGGCCCCTACTTTTTTTTTTATCACCGTCCACACATATGTTGAAAGCTCAGGTGAACACCGAAGTAAGAAAGTTAAAGCACAGGAGATGCACATTTTGTTAATCACTGGTATGTAGATAATTCCCAATTTTTTCCCCCTCTTGCCCCCCCCCCCTTTTTTCACTAACACACCAACTCCAACCATCTGTCTAGTAAGAACACTTCTCTTCTTCCCTCGTGTGCAGTCAACAAGCATAGTTCCGCCCCGCCCCATCCTCCCCCCAACTTGTTAGATATTGTATATTATACTGAAGTTGTCCCCAGCCTGGCGTATCTATAGGAGTCCTTTTTCCCCCCATCTCTCAATGCTTTCTTCCCCAACATATCAGAAATAAAATATATCCAGCAACTCAAACTTATAATAATATTAACAATAAGTCCGCTCTTTTAGGGAGATGGGTAAAATGAGACCCTTGGCTGTTACGTAATCAGTTCTCCTGTCATTTTGCATTGAACATTTAACATTAAACATTAAACATTAGGGAGGTAATTTAACTCTCCATGTTATCTTACCAAGTGGTGCACGTCCTGTCAATAAAGAATGTGAAACCTAAGAAAATGTAAAGGCAAAAGCAATAGAGAGAAGAGCTGAATGGGAAAGAAAGAAACAAGACATTTATACATATCTCCTTCCGCTTTTCCTGTATATCAGTCT